>VZRI01010567.1:49198-114267 GCA_013397515.1 Upupa epops | reverse complement strand
TAATGACTTGGGTGAGTGATTAGAGTGCACTGTCAGAAAGGCTGAGGGAGCTAGATCTCTTGAGCTTGGAGAAGAGGAGGCTGAGGGGTGACTTCATTAATGTCTACAAATATGTGAGAGGTGGGTGTCAGGAGGATGCAGCCAGGCTCTTCTCAAGGTCATCTGGTGATAGGACACGGGGCAATGGGTGCAAGCTGGAACATAGGAGGTTCCATATAAATATCAGAATTAACTTCTTCACAGGGAGAGTGGAGTTGTGGAGTCTCCTTTTCTGGAGAAGGTCAAGACCCACCTGGATCTGTTCCTATGCAGCTTGCTCTACATGATCCTGCTGTGGCAGGGGAATTGGGCTAGATAATCTTTCGAGGTCCCTTCCAAACTCTAAGGATTCTATTATTCTATGATTCTATAAATTCTTCCAGTAACGTGACAGGGCACTGGAGGGGGCTGCCTGGGGGGGTCTGTGTGGTCTCCTTCTTTGGAGATGTTTGAAGGTCATCTGGACTTGGTTTGGGTGATCCTGCTGTGGTAGGGGGGTTGGACTGGATGATATTTCTAGGTCACTTCCAATCTGTAATGTTCTGTTCTGTGACTTGGTCTAAGTGTCCTGCTGTGGCAGAGGGATTGCAGTAGTTGATTGCGGTAGTCCCTTCTGATCCCTAATGATTCTATTATTCTATGAACAAGGTTCCATACTGTAAGTGTTGTATCAAGTATGTAGCTGAGAGTATCAAGCTCTCTTTTTTCAATGCCTGACATTCAAGGAGGACCTTTTCTGTTCTGTTTTCAATCCCAATCTGTGCATTTCTGAATCCAGTTCCAGAATTCAGCAACTAGATCTAGTTCCTATCTCTTGATGACTCCAGTCTGGGACTTCTCCAGTGCCTGCTCTGGTACATGAGTGGAGCCAGTAACATAATTGCCATCAGTGTGTGTGAGTTCACTAATAGTCTTGTATATGTTTGTATGTATTTAGTTTATCACCATCATTTTCATTAAATTATTTTTTGTTTCCAAATCATAAATTTCCTGTATTCTGTTTCTCTTCCCCTTCATGAAGGGAGAGGGATTAATAGAGAGCAACTGTCTAGTGACTGGACCAGTCTAAGCCTTTGGCATTCTTTCTTATAGTTATTTCTAAAATTTGATGTTACTCAGAAGAAACTCTGAAAAGTTATTTTACATTTGCAACATAAAGCATTTTAGAAAATTCCACAAAACCAAGCACAGTGAAGCACATCTTGAATAATAAATAGTATCTTTTATGATGAGTTTTTTTTGCAGTTTGTTGCTTAAATAATTGGTTTAAAATAGAGGTTTTCCTCCAGTTGCACAGCAGCCAGAAATCTGAAGTTCTTAGCCTGTGTGGAGGACTTCTAGAAAAATATGAAAAATTGCCTCCTTCTTTTTTATGAAGATAAAGCTTCTTCAAGAGGTTCCAGTACTACCCACTTGCATGTATTTTTGCTAAGATACTAGTATTTAAAATTAATTAATGGGTTTTAATATACCGTATGTAAGCCTTTAGGGAGTTTGTTTTTTAAATGGAAGATGGGGGGGAAATTAACTAAAAAATAAAATAGAAGAAATGGTGAAAGGCTGAACTGACTGATTTGCTATACTCAGTAGCAGTTCAGAATACTTGTTCAGAAATACACTGAACAGCTATTGATTTCCACCAGCTTCACCATCGGACACACAGTATCTCTCTATACAGTCATTGCGTTCCTATCTATGAGCTCTGCAGAACATGACTGCATATGGCCTGTCCTCTCCTATCTTCTTCCCAAATCATAGGCAGCTATGATGAGTTGAAAGCCTCTGCTTGCTATTCACAAGGCTGTAATACAGCTACATTAGCAATTCCCTCCTTTAGTTTACTCATTCACTCTATTCATCAGGTGCATCAAGGAATCACTCCCCCCTCTGGGCCCATGTAAAGTATAGATTAATTATGCTGATCATCCACTATGGGCAGCAAATGCACAGAGCATCCACCCACTCTATTCCTCCAGTCAATTCTTTTCCATCTACCGTTCTTACCTCTGGGACTTCTCAGTGTGTCTGACTTAACACAAGGCCAGGGTTTTGAGACTGATTCCAAGATTTTTTTCCTAGCCATTCGCCACTGTCAAACCTTATTTAGAAGATTTGCTTCTTTTAACTACTGTGGATATTCATAGATATTTTACTTTTCCAATTTTAACTATTTAAATACATCTAATATTTGTGCAAAATTTCTTTTACACATCTTACCATAACACTTTTCTTAAACTCCTGTAGTATGAAAGTTCAAGATTTTGATGCTGTCTACACTCTATTTGTGTTTTTCTGGTGGCTTTAATTTCCTTCCAAGTACCTTGTAAATCAGTTTATTTTTTTCCACAAAATGTAACTAGATCTGAGTAATGCCACACTTTTTAGCTTTTATTCAAATACTTCTTCAACACTATGCTAAATGGCACATATCACCTGCATGTACAGTATTTCTTGATATTTTAAGTGCCATATAAAAAAGTAGTATTTGAGTAAGTTTGGAATTTTTTTCTTATGTGGTTTTTAATTTGTTTATGTTTTTCAATAAAATTCCAAAGTAGAAGAACTTTACAGAAATCCTGCTCCTTGTTGCAAAATTTTGTGTCAGAAGGACATCTTATGTTAAAATAAATAAGAATTCTCCCTATTAGTGTTGGAAGGAAATCCATAGTAATTTGAACAAATTTAAGCTGATACACTGCTATGTGGATACATTCATAACTGTGATAATTAAAATGTCAGTAATTTTGCCTTATTTTAGTGGCTGTTTTAGTAAAAGCATTCAACTTCTAACTTCCGACTGGGCTTCCCATTTGCCTGAAGACTCACTATCCACCTACACAGTACATAGTTTATTTTTACCTCTTTTTCTTTGTTTACTTGTGGTTGCTGTAAATGTTCACGGGATGCCGAAGCCCATAGAGCATATAGGAAATTGAAGTAAAACACAGCAGAAATAAAAAGTCGCCTACTCTACAGATGCTTTCATTTCCATATATTACTCAAAACAACTTTTTATATACAAATGAGACTGACAGATAAATGACAGTCTGTCACACCACAACAGCACACCACCACAAAAAGGAGGCATCTTGCCTTCAAAACTGTATTTTCATTGCCAGGACATTGTCCATAATAGATGTTTGAAAATTCATGATGTTAAATAGGTTTTAAAATTAAAATATACAGAGAATGTGTTAAGGTCTGAAAACTAACTAATTCTTTTAACAGTGGAGTACAAATTAATGCAATTCCATTAACTCACTAGTAAAGAACACAACAATTAAGATATTGTAGTCATTTTGTTAGCATTTGTTAGCATGCAGTATTGTCAGATTTTGAATCAAGCGACCCTCTTTAGTTCTCATACCCTACTGAGCTAGGGACAAAGTAAAGAATCAAGGTCATTTTTCAGCCTATGTTAACTAGAATGTCAATTACTCTTTTGCTCTGTCACATAGCAGTCACAGAGGGTTAGTGCACAGGCTCAGATATGAGTGCATAGAGATGGACAGCCTCAAGATATATTCAGTCTGCTGATGTCAATTTACCTCTCTAACCATGCTTGTAGTCAATAAGCAATTCAATGTATGAATCAATTTCCAGGTTTTCAATAGTTAATTCAAACACACTCACTTCTACTCATTTTTTTAATTTTTGAGTATTTTTGTGTAGCTAAAATGTGGTTATTTTCATCAGAGACCTGCAAAATTGTTGCGTAAGGAAGGGAATTTCTGGAAATCAGCTGTTTTACCCACTTCTGCTTAAGGAGTGTCACCTGTTGTGAAGGGCAACGTCCAGATGGCTTTTGAATATTTCCAGTGATAGAGACTGCATAACTTCTTTGGGTGACTTATGCTAAGACAGCCTCACAGTTAAAAGTGATGTTGATGGGGAAACATCTGTTTTCACTGAGAACCACTGAAAGACCTTGGCTCTTTACACCTTATCTTTAGATATATATACACATTTGTGAGATTCCCTTAAACTTTCTCTGCTTTAGTACCAGTTCCTTCCTTTCTCACATGGGAGATGTTTCTGTCCCTTAAGGACCATAGACTTAGTTTGCTGGGCTCTGTGTAGTGGCCCTTTATCTTTCTAGTGCTGAAAGCCTAGAACTGAACCCAGTACTCAGACGTAATCTTAGTTCTCCAAAGAATGGACTATTGATAAGGATATTAATTAGACAGACTTTGACTCTAGAAGAACTTTCTTTGTCAAGTGCTGTATCCTTCTTACTGTGTAACCATGGCTAATTCAGCAGTGTCAAAATTTCTGTTGCAAGATGGATGTGTCTATAGTATGTCCCATTCTAGAAAGGGTATGTCTCCAGACTAATGTGTTCAGTGCAAAGTAGAATGAAAATGAGAAAAACTACAGGGATCTAGGTCATGGGGACACTGTGTGAATAAGTAGCAGCAGCTAGGAACATCACAACAATCATTAGCTACCATTTTGAGGTGAGGTTCACAGTGAAGAAATTTGTTTTCTGTAATAGTGTTCTGGAAATGTTTTATCAAGTTGCAGCAGGAAAAGGAGAAATCCATTCCCTTGTCACATTTCATATGAGGTGGCAGTCACATCAAGATGGTATTATAGTTCTGGGCTATAAAACTTTGGGTGGTAAGATGAATTATCATATAAAAATTAAAAAATACTACTTAAAAGCTGAACAACAGGAAAATGAAATTATTTTTTCCAGATAAATCAAAATGTTAAACATTGTGCGGAGTTGATGAAGAATACATTCTAGAGGAGTTTGGCTGCTACAGGCAACTGATTTTGGACACTGCCCTGTAGAGTTCTGATCTACTTCCAATCCTAAATAGCATATGACTTGCTAGAGAGCTACACTTAATGGAAGTTCAAAGATGGAAGTTCAACAACAATAAGAAAGATTATTTGCATCTGTTATTACCTTGCTCCAAAACATACCAGAAAATATAAAACTCTGTCTATTACTAAGTTTCTTTGCACAAAATCGGGAGCTTCGTTGTTTTGTAAACCTTCTTGCCTTTATCTAGTCTAATAAAAGCATATTCTGCATATGCGTCATGGTGATGAAAGGGAAAGACAGGTACTTGTTGAAGTAATTGATAATTCTGACCAGAAACTCTGTGATTAGTATTGGGACACCAAAAGATTTAAAAAGAGAATTGTGGGTCACTTCCACCCATGTATGTTCATCACAAACAGACTAGTGCAGCTATTTTTACATCTATATGGCAATTGCTTAATAACTTTCATGGGGCTGTTTTCTCTGTCTAAATAACCAAATCATTCTGAAGGATCAGGTCCTTGCTAAATTAAAGTATTAAAAGTTCTTCCCAGGAATTGTAAAATTTTTTTGCTATCCAGACACAATCATCCCATTTTGTCCCTCTCTTCAGTGTCCACTGGCCTAAATAAATAGTACATATTCATTTATGGACTCTATCAGCTCTTTAAAATGCTTCACAGACACCTGGTTCAACTTTGCGCTTCAGGTTGATCTTGCTACTTGAGTTAGGATGGAACCTGGTTTTCCTACAGCCTCAAGAAGTTTGAATTTCCTAGGGAAAAATACAATGGTAGATGAGGTAGGAGAAAGATATGCTGCATTATGACTAGTCTACATTTCTTCTGAATTAGGAATACAAGTAGCAGAAATCCACCACAAAGTTGGTGGATTATTATCAAAGCCTGATACCTTTGGCAAGGTGTACGGTAATTGACTTTTTTCCTATTTACTCACTTAATGGACTCTGAGCTCCATCAGAAAGACTATATTGTGCCATATTGAATGACATTGTTTTCCAAAGAAAAATGTTATAAAAACATAATATGGCTGAAGAAATGGTTTGAAATAGTATTTTACCAATTGCCAATATAATTTAAAAGATGTAGAATCACAGTGATATATCCAAAATAAACGAAATAGAAACAGTCATATGCACCCATAACACTTTCAGGAAACATGCGTAAGTTTTCATACAGCCAGTATTCTCAGCTGATGATCCCTTTGTTTTAAAGTGTTACTTTTGCTTCAGATATTTCATTTCCCAGTACATTGTAAATGCAACATGTTCATGTGTATCTACGCTACCATTTTGTGACATGGCATTGAAATAGTGTCCACCCTCTAAAATATAAGACAAACATAGGATTTATGATTTTTAACATAACATATTTATACAGATCTTATGAACAAGTATTAGCTTGCATTACAAGATTTAATATCAATAACATTCTACCTATATATTTTCAGATAAAATTATCAAGGAATATATATGAAAAAAATCTAGGCCAAATTTTATTTAGATTAAATTAATCAAGTTACATAAAAAAAACTACTAGATTAAAACTAAATAAATAAATAAACGAAACCCCTAATTTTTGAATAAGGTTCTTGTTTTACCCTCTGGATGACATTTTTTCCTTTGGCGATAGTTTCCTAACTAGTATTTCTTTATTTAGTGTCTGTGTGCTGAAAAAATTTAAACAGAAAGTACAAGGATACATTCCTTCCCTCTCCTTTAATCCTTGCGGAAGTATTCTGCATATAATTTCTCAGTGATGTCACCTTAAACAGCCTGAGACAAGTTTAGGAGAAGAAAAAAATCAATTTTCCCATTCTTTATAGGCTATCTAAGATTGTGAAGAAAACTGAGTTGTCTAGTTAGTTATACTGTAAAAGAAAATAGGATCTGCTTTCTTATTGAGAGGAAGCAACTTGAATTTGTCTTCCAAGTAGCTTCCTGGCTTGTGGATGTTGATTTCTTGGATATAGTCCTTGAAGCAATAAGCCTGATACCCTTGACAAGGTGTACAGTAATTGACTTCTTTCCTCTTTACCACTTTAGGAGAATGCATTCTGTGTTTGGGCTGAGTTTCTGCAGATGACTACTTTGGAGCCTGATTTGGATCTCAATTTAAGACACCTAGCTTCCTCCAGGCAAAGCAAAAAAAGATCCGCAAAGTCTTTTAGACTGTAATCTAGGTGCCTCTTAAAAATATATTGCAACACCTATCACCCATATTGCCTTTCTGGATTTTGTCCTGAAGCATTTTTGTCCCTGAAGGTCTTGCTTTGGTTGCAGTTAAATTTATCAGATGATTTACCATGGTTTCAAACACTTCAATGGGAAAAATCACTCCTTTCCTCAGCAATATCAGGAGCTGTTAAACATATGTTAGGATTGCTGCAGGAGGAGAAAATACCATAAAAATTTTCCATGTTTCACTGAGAAGTGAACTATGCTTTAAAAACTGAACTGTGTTGGTGAATATCTTGAAAGCTTCTGTAATATATTTACTCCACCTGCCTACTTGAGTTGTGACTCAAGATCAAGTTTTAAAGTATCTCTTAACATCTGCATTCTTATTCCTCAATTTAAATAGTGAACAATAATTATAATATCGTCAGAAAATTGTTGCTCCCTTAAATCTTAAAGGATTTAAGTAATAACAATCTGTTTTCAAATTCAATGTACTTCATTTGTGATTAGTGTAAGAAATTTTTTTAAAACTTTTTTTTAACATATTCCATAAAGTAATGATTAAAATTTGAAAGCTTTGAAAGATAAAATAATTGCTGAAGAAAGCTATAGAACAGTTAACCAAGTGCTTTGGACTTTGGCTGACACATTTTCTCGAAATTGTCTTCCCTTGAGTCTTTCTTCTCAAAGACTGCTCTTTCTCAAGACCAACTAATCACTTTCATACAGTTTAAAACACAAGAATGATGCTAAATAAAGGGATGTTTTAATTTTAAAAAGTTAGTAAAAATGCATCCATATTGCTAGAATTTTTACTCAACTTGTAATGAATTGTTTGAATTGTAAAATCATAAAAGCACTAGGAGAAAATGCTATGGTGTTGGTAAATTTCTGAAGGCAAAATTTTATTTCTGAAGGTGCAGGTCTGTAGACAATATATTTGAATAGCTCTACTGAATTTCACTACATATTGCACATGTGAAAAATCGGTCTCTTGCTACGGGACGGGGGGAATGGGGAATGAGCAGAGAATGAATTTTAAGTGCAGAAGTTCAAAGAAAATATAATTAATAAAGAACACATACATGAACTGCCTAACACTTCCAGTGAAGTACTGACTATCCTCAACTCTCATTAACTTCAGCAGAAGTTGAAGACAAGTAACATGAAGCAAGATTAAGGATCAATGTTCCAGTTTTTATGCATTTCTTTTTGACAGCAGCTCAACAATTGTGTGAAACCCAAATCTGGTTTTCTCTCTTTGCAGATAATAGACTTATTAATTACAAAGATTAGTTAAAATATGATTATTTAATATTGATACATAGCATGTAAGAATAATGCTGAAGTTAATCTTCACAGAGATAAATGAGGTCCCCAAGGTATGTTTAGAAAACTCATCATTTTCAGATAGTAAAATAATATCCAAATTTATATATATATGTGTGTGTATGCACATTTATGTATGTTTGTGCCTTTAATTATATATAGATGTATTCTTTCCATTCACTTCACCTTTACATCTTCCAGCTAATTAGAGAAACATGTAAGACTATCTCCTGTCATCAGGACCCTGCATTGCCATGCAGGAAAGGGAAAAGGACCATCAGGGGTTTTACTTCTCAGGTAAAATATGTAGCAGAACTGGGCCTGGGAAGGTGCATATAAAAATCTCCTGTATCTTTCTCCAATTGGTGATCTTTTTCGTTGTTCAATTAAATAATTTTTTTCCCAAGTTGACTTTGTCTTTTGACAGTGACCACAAGTTTTCTTTTCTTTTTTCTTTTCTTTTCTTTTCTTTTCTTTTCCTTTCTTTTCTTTTCTTTTCTTTTCTTTTCTTTTCTTTTCTTTTCTTTTCTTTTCCTTCATCTTGATCCTCAAATGTTTTGCTGCACTTTTTCCTGCCCCAAAGATAGGTTTGTGTGAGACTCTGCGTGGCACTTGGTTTAAACCATGCCAGTTACCTAGACTGAAATTAGATTCTTGAGGCTTTATCAACCTCAGTTCGAGGTCATTTTCAAAATCAGAATAGGCCTATTATCTGTATCTAATTTGCATGCAAAGAAAATCCTATGGTAACAGCTGAACTCAGAGAAATTTCACTTCCAAATTGCAGAAATTATCCTTATTATCATTATTATTGGTGTCCTTTACACACCCATCAATGTGCAATCTGGAAGTACTTGAAATTGCTGAAATTGTGAGTAGTTGGTATTAAGTAAATATGATAATCTTGATGCTTAATGCTGTAATCCCCATGCACATGCCCACACATACAAGTGCACAGGCACACAGGATTTAAAAGTAAGAAAAATGAAAAGATATCATAATACTGAACTCCAGAAATTGTGGCGTGAGAAGATCTCAGAACAAGAGATGTACACAGTGCTACTAACTTTAAAGGTGACCAAACACAATTTTGAATCTTGTAGGAGGTAGTTCCAAAGTTGAAGGATACAATAATAATACAGCTTTGCTTTTGCTATCATACAAGAAAAAAAAAAAAAAAAAAAAAGACATAAACACTTCTGAGGGCAAGGTTATGGAACGGATAGTGCTGAGTGCTATCATGCAACAACTGCATAATGGCCAAGAGATTAAGCCCAGTCAATGTGGGTTTAAGTGGGGTAGGTCTTGCTTGACTAACCTGATCTCCTTTTATGATCAAGTGACAACTGGTTGATGAGAGGACGGCTGTGGTACCTGGATTTCAGTAAAACATTCGATACGGTCTCCCATGATACACTGATATACTCCCAGTTAAGATGGCACCAAGGAGCTTTGACAAGAATATTCTATGCTGGGTCAGGAACTGGTTGGATGGACAAGTCCAGAGAGTGTAGTAAATGGTGTCCCATCTAGTTGGTGAACTGTTACTAGTGGTGTCCCCCAAAGGTCAGTGTTAGGTCTGGTCCTGTTCAACATCTTCATTGATGATATTGATGATGGTTTGGAATCCATCATGAGCAAATTTGTGGATTACACCAAGCTTGGAGCCCGTGTGGATCTGTTGGAGGGTAGGAGAGCCCTGCAGAGGGACCTGGACAAACTGGAGAGATGGGCAAACTCCAATAGGATGAGTTTTAACAAGTCTAAGTGTTGGGTTCTGTATTTTGGTTATAACAACCCCAGGCAGAACTATAGGCTGGGACTCGAGTTCTTAGAGAGTACTCAGGTGGAAAGAGACTTGGGGGTACTAGTGGACATCAGACTTAGCATGAGTCAGCAGTGTGCCCAGGCGGCCAAGAGAGCTGATGGTATCCTGGCCTGTATCAAGAATGGTGTGGCCAGCAGGGAGAAGGAGTTTATCCTCCCCCTGTATTCAGCACTGGTTAGACCGCAGCTGGAGTATTGTGTTCAATTCTGGGCCCCTCAGTTTAGGAAGGATGTCGAGGTGTTGGAATGAGTTCAGAGAAGAGCAACTAGAATGGTAAAGGGCCTGGAAGGTAGGCTCTGTGAGGACAGTCTGATGGAGCTGGGTCTGTTTGGCCTGGAAATGAGGAGGCTCAGGGGTGACCTAATCTCTAACCATCTAAAAGATGATTATGGTCAGGTGGGGGTCAGTCTTTTCTCCCTGGACACTGGAGACAGGTCAAGGGGTCATAATCTTAAGCTCCATTGGGGGAGGTTTAGCTGACATTAGGAAAAGGTTTTTCACTGAAGGAGTGATCTAGTTTTGGAACGGGCTGCCCACAGAGGTGGTTGAGTCACTGTCCCTGGAGGTGTTCAAGATTAGGCTGGATGAAGTGCTGAGTGGCATGATCTGGATGTTAGATGTTAAGTTTACTTGGTTTATTTAGATTTAGGTTGGACTGGACAATCTTTAAGGTCTTTTCTAATCTTATCAATACTGTGAATAGAGATATTACAATGTAAACTAAGCATGGGTCTCAACACTCCAACTCAAGTTCTGTGAATAGGATGTAGTGGAAATTATGAGTTGCAAAAGAAAAACAGATACTGTAAAACAGTAAAAAGTTGTCACATCTTCACCTTGGAACAAATAATTTGATTAGTCAGGAATTGCTAGCACCAACTTGTGTTTAGCTCCATAGGAGGGGCATTTTTGGAGCAGTCCCTCAGAGACATAACTAAGCTATTAAGAGGTGTTGTTTTCCATTTATTGGGAAAATATGGATAATATTTGGCCATCATGCATATTAACAACAAGATATTTGCATGCTTACACATTTGGGTATCTATGCATCATATGAACTATCTATGAACATATGAACATCATATGACATGAAACAGCATTTTATCTAGAAATTTTTTTTCCAGTTCTTTTGTAAGCAGAAAGTATGAAGCAAGACAGAAGAGGCAGAGTATATAGTACTATGCCAGTAGTGAAGATCTACATCTTCTTACTTCCCAGAAAGCTTTAATCAAATAATAAACAGTGCAGAACAGTCCACAGTCTGCTTAAGAGTGAGTGGTCTGAAAAATTATTAGAATCCTGGCCTCTTGGGGTTTTTTTTCCTATCTTTGAACAATTTTCTTATGCATGCAAACATACAATGCAGGAAAAATCATCAGTGATAAAAGTCCTGTCTAACACTGTGGGAAGGATCTTCCCCCTAGGACAATAATGTCCTACACACAAAATCTATGCAGGAGTCTTCCTTGGTAAGAGACATCATATAGAAATCTTGTGAGTAGACTGCATACCTCACCTTGTAAATTGCCTGAATTTTTCCCCCTGCAACATGAAAAGCACTTTTGATTTGCCAGGCTTGTTTAGGGAAAGAAAATGGTAGTGAAAAGAATATGGTGCAGAGTTTACGTTTCTTTAGACATTACCTTTAGAATTTAGGTATCTTCATAGCCCTTGCTAAGAAAATTGAGACTATTTTTGTCCAGACTGTTGAGAAATAACCTAGTGGGGAATCCATATGCTCGTTTATTCACATTTGCCCAGTGATATGGCACTGGTATTTATCTGTGTCTGTATATTTGTATCTATAGCTATTACAAATACATTTCAACTTTATCTATCTATATCTATAAATCTTACTCAGAAAGTTTTTATAGTGGAGAACTACATTATTTATCTTGATCTGCAATGTCTTTTTAATAGTAAAAAAATGCACAAACTCTAAATGCAGTCTTACAATGCCAAAATTAGAATTTTATAAACATTATTACATTATTAGAATTTTATAACACAAAACTTTTAGTCATTCTGTGTGTATGACACATGCAGTTGGACATTTATGAGTAAATTTCAGGGTCCAGAGTAGCTTCTGTGTTTAAAACATTTTACAGGACATGTTATTTTAACTGATGGATAAAATTTACAAAACTAACAATTTAAATAGAACAGTCTGGAGCCTGTTCCTGGATCCAGAGATCTGAGAGTTGAATCATATTGAAAAGTCTGTCCTGGATTTAAATGCATGTCTAGATAGGTTCTGAGTTGGTGCCTGCAAGTCAGGCACACCAACTGGCTCTTGCTGAGAATTGAACAGGCAAAGAAGCAAAAAGGAAGAATTTTATTTCACCCACAACCAAGAAGAAAAGGAAAAAATCCTAAATAAGCAAAAAAAAAAACCAAAAAAAACCAAAAAACAAAACAGAAATAACAAACCAGAAACTGTATCACAGTACCATTACACACACTCTGCGAGAAACAGGAGACAGCCAACATAGTGGGTTTTGGCTTCACAAAAGATCATGATGGATGTGGAAAAGTCCCTTTTCTAGTGATTTCACATAGGACAGCTTCCCCTCTACACCTCAGGAGTGCTTCTAACTCTTCTTGTCTTAGGAGTTCTTTCTGCACTTCAGACCATGTATTGACTTCTCACCCCTCTCACCTCAGGGATTCTTAACAATGTGACCCTGTCCAGCAGATCCTAGTCATGATCTTCCAGGTTGCAACAACATCTCAGATGCAGGAATGCAACAGATGCTTCAGAACCCCAGTCTTTTTCTGTTTGCCAAAGATTTAGTAGACCAGTCCCATCTGCTCTTTTTAGAACAAAATTTCAAGTAGTAGGGACCTTCAGAAGCCCACTTTAGGACTTCTCTCTCTCCCTCATTTAAGGTTCTCCCACTCTCTCAGTGGATGAGATACAGCATCTACGTCAGCCCCATGGCCCTGATCATGTGGGGCCAAGCCTATGGTAAGAACAGGGGCAACATGGCACTGGTCGCGTGTGACCATGTTTATTTTGGTAAACAGGGCCTGCTCTCTATCTTTTTCCTTCTCCCAGGTGCTAACAACTCTGAGGGAGGGAAAGGGTTAAGAACTCACCACCTCCTTGGCATCTTCAAAGACAATCAAGTTGCAAGAACAGTGAGTGGGCTGCAGCAGCTCTTTGCTCACTCATGTTGCAGCTCCCGGGAAGGGAACACAGGGCTGGCCTCCATGGGGGTTTCACAGTGGCCAACTTTATAGCCAGGTCCTAATCCCCCCAGGGTTGGTCTGCCATTTCACCATCCCGGTAGGGCAGCCAGGCTGGGCCCTTCCGTCCCTGAGGAAACAGGTGGTGGGCCTTGGTCTGGGAGATCTCTAACTGCCCGGAGACAGAACAAGAAGAAGGAATGTCTGGAAGTCCACTCCCTTTTATAGGTTATCTCCACCAATCCACTTCTGGGGTCACGTCACTGCCACAGGTGAGTGATGGGACAGGTATCTGGAAGTCCACTCCCTTTTATAGGTTATCTCCACCAATCCACTTCTGGGGTCACGTCACTGCCACAGGTGAGTGATGGGACAGGTATCTCTAGTCTCAAAATAAAATGCAATTTTAGCATAAAAGCACAAAATCACACACCTGAAAATATAGAAAATTTTAAGACCACAACAAAGTCCCATTGTGTCTTGCAAGTCTTGTGGACGAGAGAGAACTTTATTATGAAGAAGGAAATAATTTTTTGCACAGTTCTGGTGAGCAGGAGTTATCATAATAAAATTCCCTAGCTCTCTGGTTTATTGCCGGTCCATGAGTAATTATGGCTAAATGATGAATATATATTTTGGCTCAGAGGGGTTTGTGCCAGCAGGGCACACTTGAATAACAAGATATTTCTCCCATTATTTGCAACAGCATCCCTGAAGATCCTATGTGTTACAGTACCTTCCTCTAGCAGTGAGTTGGATAAAACCTCCTTCTGCTTTGTAGATAGTGTCACACACAGATACAATTTAGACCATAATTAGTAGCTGCAGTGTTTAGCCTCCATTATCCAATAAAATGACATCTTACAAATACATATTTTCTCTGATTTTAGATTCATTTCAAGTCATCTGTGTTCTCGTATAACCCATATACTTTGTTTAAGTGAAAAGGTGGGGGGAGTTACCAGCAGTGCGCAAATGACATTAATCAATATTCTTGAATTTGAAAGTAAATTTAATCTATTAAAAAAATAACCAAAACCAAAAATAAATTCACGAAGATGTAATTATGACACTGATTTTGGCTCTGACAAAGTGTTAAATGAGACCTTTAGAGATAATGTTGACATTCAGAGGGAAACTCAAACCTTATTACATTGACACAATTGAGGGAATAATTTTGTCTTTAGGACCATGCTGTCCCAGAAGTTGCTACTGATTTTAATACAGTTATAGATATAAATTGACCAAGCATAAATTCATGCACACTAAATACATTTTAAAGTTAAACCATGTAATATTGTCCTATTCTTAATTTTAAAATAAAAATCTAAACTTGTATTTCCTTTTTTTTTTATTGACATTAATGATATGTCTTATCTATTAATCAGCAGAATAAAGCTGACAAATTTAAAAGTGGAAAGGAAAAGAGAAGCATTTCTGAGACACAGCTCTGTACCATGAAGAACTAAACCAAGAACATTTTATTTTTTCTATCTGAGGTCAGTATTAAAAGAGACTTTTCAAGCTCTTTTAGAACATTCTACTTTAAGAAATTTTCTGTTTTAAGAGAAGAATATTCTACTGCAAGGGCCAGGTTCAATTAAAATGACTTTTATTTTGTCTGAAAATTTATTTAATCTCTGTGTCACTGTGCTGACCTGTATAGAGAAAGCTGGCAAAGCTACCTCTTCGGTTCAACATCTATTCCTGTAACACAGCCTCAACAGTCAGTTTCTTACACCTCCTGTGACAGAAAGACCTCTTACAGAATACCTTATCATTTAATAGCCAAAATAGGAGTAGTGCTTTTGCTCAGTCTGAAATACACCATATCATTTTTGAACGATGTCTACATTAGTTGAAAGAAGAACTTTATGAGGCAAGTAAATGTAAAACATAGCTTTATTATCCAAATGAATTACATGTAGGACTGTCCTGTTCTAGGTGATGTTGTTATTGATGCTTGTATATGCCACGCATCAAATCCATTTTTATGGATTTTTTTTTTCAGTAAAGTTACTTTTGCAGTAGTACCAAGAATCTTAGAAGCAGACCGACTATATAAAAACATAGTATCTGCTTCAGAAAATTTGAACTAATTAAGTAATAATTAAAAGGGTGACCACTCTGAAACAATTCTGTAGGACTCAGCACCAGAAGATCCTCCTGGGTTGTTGAGCTCCGTCTCCTGCTATTTTTATGGGACAAATTTACTCTACTGTATTAAACATATCAGAGCCAACCACCTATTTGTGCTTGTGCCAAATAAACTCTGCTATATAAGTCTTCCCTTCAATGGAATCTTTTCATTATTTTGATCCTTATTACTTGCTCCAAATTTTGTGTCAAGCTATTATTAAATAAAGTCTGTCTCAGTGATCATTATTAAGAATAATTTAAATGGGTTCCACCAGCTTGCTGTTTTCTGATTTTCATAGTTTTCATATCTTAACAGAAAATATGTTATCCAAATTATACTAAGATAACATTGGTATTTTCACATAAGCCTACTGAGGATTCACAGCAGCTCCACAACTGATAGCAGCTGTAGTTTTTAGCTGATTGGATAAAAAATTGGAAGCACTCTAAACCACCTTCTTGAGAAAGAGGAACATTGCTGTGTCTTGTAATTTTAAAATGGTTTGGAAAACACATAAAGTAGGAAAATTCTATGGCTTAAATCAAGTATATATTACATATTAATGCAAAACCCACATAAAAATATTTTAAGATTTATAAGAGGGGTGTTGAATTTAATAATATAAAGAATTTCAAAAGATGAAACTCAAATCTTAGAGTACTTGAGGAACAGAATGTAAATAGCAGAGAAGACTCTAAAGGTACTGTTTGAAGCCGACAGGTAGAACATGCCTTTATAGTGTTAAAAGATCATCAAATTTACAAGAGACACAAACAACTGAAATCTTGAGGTCATATCACCTATGCCAGGACAAGCTGCAACAGAAAGCACAACAAGCTTACTATAGATTTATATAGAAACATATGTGTATATTTCAGAGCCAAATCACCTTCATTTTGGGAATATCTTTGGCATGGTTAAAGGAATGTTCATGATGTCAATGCCTGGAGATAATTGTAATGTCAGAATGTCTTTGGAGAAATGGAAAGAAAAGCCATTGGAATTTGTAGGAGGAAAAAAACATTTCCCATTTTCTCATATTCAGAAGATTTAACCTCTACTTACAGGTATTTAAATGCTTACATTTTGTAGCATTATAAATATTGAAAATAATGTCTAGCTCCTTAATACCATTCAAATATAATGTTACTTCTAATAGACCACTAAGAATAGGGAGGAAGGAAGGGATGGAGGAAAGGAGGACAGAAGGATGGGAGGAAGGGAGGAAGAAAATTAAGTACATATCAACCTCAGAGGAATCATAGAATCATTAGGGATTGGAAGGGACCTCAAAAGATTATCTAGTCCAATCCTTCTACCATAGCATGATCACCTAGACCAAGTCACACAGGAACAGATTCAGGAAGGTCTTGAACATCTCCAGAGAAGAGGACTCCACAACACCCCGGACAGCCTGTTCCAATGCTCCATTACTCTCACTGTGAAGAAGTTCCTTCTGATATTTATATGGAACTCCTGTTTCCAGCTTGCACCCGTTGCCCCTTGTCCTATCACTAGATGACCTTGAGAAGAGCCTGGCTGCATCCTCGAAGATGACGGAGAGTGACTAAGAAATGACTTCTGCCATTTCCCTTAGTACATGCAGTTGTATCCCATCAGGGTCCACGGATTTATGTACATTCAGTTTGCTCAGCTTATCCCTAACCCAGTCCTCACCAATCAAAGCAGGCTTCTCTCTAGCCTTGAGTTCCTCTGGAGCCTCAGCAGTCTGGGCTTTGATATCAGGACAGCTCCCAGAAGCACAGACAGAGGCAAAGAAGGTGTTCAGTATCTCTGATTTCGCTGTATCCTCTGTCTTCAGGGCACCCACCTTATTCAGCAGAGGGCTTACATTGCCTCTAGATTTAGTTTTACCTGCAATTTATTTGAAGAAGCCCTTTTTGTTGCCCTTGACATCTCTTGCAAGGATTAACTCCAAGGAGGCCTTGGTTTTCCTAGTTGCACCCCTACCTTCTCTCACCAGAGCCTTATAATCACCCCAAGACTATGGACTTTCTTCCTCTTCAGTTTGCCCAGCAGTTCCCTGTTTAAACACACAGGCCTTCTAACTCCCTTCCTTGACTTCTTTCCTGTTGGGATGCTCTGTGTTCTGCTTCAAACAAGTGGTCTTTGAAAGTTAGCTAGCTATTTTGGGCAACTTTACCTGCCAGTAAAGATAAAAGGTAAAATTCCCTGTCCGATGGGATTTCCCCTTTTGTTCCATTCCAGCATTGTTTTTAAAGTGAACATATGTACACAAATACAGACATAATGATATTTCAAGAAGCTGTGTAAGTAAGGCTCTATTCTTCATATGATGTAGTGGGGTTTCCTGATGAGAATAGTAACGCTCATGAGATTCAGGAACACTGAGAGATCAGAGATATGTGGGTTCGGAGTGACCACATACACACAGCAACACCCTCTACTATTACCAGCTTGCAACCTTAAGCATAGATGAACAGTGCACTAAGTCAAAATGCCCAAGTACCGATTTTACAGACTACAAACTGACTTTCTTGATTTTAAACACTGTTAATGTCTTCACCATTTAAGTGTTTGTTAATTAAGTATGTCTCTACAAAGATGGAAAGATTTTGGGTAGTATATGAACTTCTAGGTTTGCAATGCAAACTTCTTCCAGGTACTTATTCCTACAGTATCCCAGGTCAGAATTTTAAATCAGAAAAAAATCTAGCAGGACTCGAAGCCCCACATTTTGTAATTTAATAAAAGTAAGGCTCAGGGGGAAAAAATGATTAAAATCAGTATCAAATAAAACAACACAGTGATTAGAAACTCATTTTTGCAGGGTCTTGTCTTTCCTTGTCTTCAGAAAACTAGAGTAATAGCCGCCTTTAGCAAAGTGGTAATAACCATTTCAGTACTAGAATTCCCAACAGCAGGGTCTGTGACTTAACAAATGAATATGGAGATCTCAGCACAATCTTATTCACTTCTTGAAAAGAACACAGTAGGGTGGTAAAAGATGGCTGACAGGCTTTTTTTTTTTTCCCCCATGCTATTTTTCCTTCTAAGCTTCCCCCTCCCCCCCCCCCCCCCCACAAAAAAAAAAACCCTGAAGGCAAATGAATATAATTGGCACTAGAAACGATGAAATGTTAATTTCTGAGCCAGGACTGTTTCTGGGCTATATCTAGACTTCTGTTGCTTAAACAGAGAATCCACCATTTCAGGGTGGAAATCAACCACATTTCCTATTTTTACCATTTTTGATTTCTTCTTCTGCTAGAGAAAAATGTCATAATCTTTGGTTTCTGAAATATTATCTATGAAGAGAAAACTTGTCTGTCATTTTCAGCCTCAAAGTAGTGATTTCTCTTTCAGATCTGTGCTTTGTGTATTGAATAAATTTGCCAATTTTACTCATTAACTGGTAATAAAAGGGACACATGTCTAAAATGCTAAATATATGTAATAATGTTTTAATTCCAATTCAGCCTATTTGCTGCTTAAAGAAGTTCAGGATATTAATGCACAGTGTGTAGTTTATATCCCCTGGGTGATCAGAGGGATGTGGTAGAAACAATTGATGAAGTAAAAAGAGTAAAAAATATATTACATTTTGAGGTAGAATTTTGGACATAGAAAAAATGTATGAGAACTCTACATATATATATGACATACCTATGACACATTCAGATATCATGATAATGGGCATTGCATGAGAGTTTCAAAGTATACATACTTACTCTACATCACCAGAGAAAACAAAATGAAAAAACTCCCCACTTCTTTCTTTTATTTATTCATGAGCAAATTGCATGAAACTGAACTCCTGAAAAGAACTAAACTAAGGGAACACTGGGCCCATTATAGGTTTTTAACCTGCCTTCTTCTATGTTGTTTCATGTTAGGATGACCAAAATAACTGAGAAAAAAAAGTTGAGCTGAAATCATATACCTGGGTTTCTTTCTCAGGGAATGGCAATATGCTGCCAAATTGAGCCTGCTAATTCACTTCGAGCCATAAGAAAGGCCAAATATTTGTACTGTGTATCATCACCCATCTATTCAACTTGTAGTGGAACATTAATTTCAGTGCCTATCTTTCCTGTTACAGGTAAAATGAAAAGTGGATGCAAAAGATTAGAAGCAATTGAAAAGTCAGGGATATAAAAAGCTACACTAAACATCAGCAGAAACCCCTCCAGCAGACAAAAAGCAAACTTAGAAGGAAAACAGATTCAGTCGTCATTAAATCTCAAGTATTCCCCAAGAGCCATCAGACAGTGATCTTGAAGATGCTGCCTCTTTTCCTTCTACTTAAAACAGGCATCACTTTTAGAATCTCAAAAAATCTGGCAATAATTTCTGGACACTGCAAGACTTGTTTTTAAGAAGATCCTTATCCATTCAGGGAAGTAAGGCCATGCCTGACATTTTGCTGATAACTTTCCACTTCATCTATGGTTGGATGACTGAATGCAGACTGGATACATTACCACAGTTTTACTGTTGGAGACAGAACAGCAAATATTTCCAATACTCACCAGTGACAAAGTACATCTTCTCTGTCTTATCTTTCAAGATAAGTCAGAGTCCTCTGTGGCTTTGATTAGCTATCTCAAATTATAAGACCAATCAATAAGAACTTCACTATACACTGCTGTCACTTGATTCAGAGCACAAGCAAGAGAGTTGCTTCAGCAATGTTATTAAGATTTATGGTAAACTGTGGGTGCTTAAATTAACACTGATTTTCAGAAAAAAAAATCTTGACAAGCAGTATCAGCAGTAATGTTGGGAAGGAATCAAAAGTAAGGGATACTCATGGCAATGGGAGCAGAGGGAGTGGGATCAGGAGAAGCAGATCCTGAAGTCAAAGAGGAAAATTATGGTACATAGTTACAACTAGGGGACTTCTGGAAGGGAAAGCTCCCAAAGCAGACTTCCCTTCATATCACTCACACTCTAATCTTCACAGGAATAGAGGGGCACAAAGACATGTTAGGTTTGTTTCATTTTTTTTTTGCGAAGATAACCCCCAGGTTATACATCTGAAAATGATGTGCTGTAGAAAACGTGTTGCGTTTAAAAGATTTATGTTTAATTCTGCTATGTGCAGTGCCTACAATCAAGAGAGCCTTCAAACGATAGAGATTCTCACCAAGCCTCTTTCAGCAAAGAACTCTAACATGGCAGTCCTGTTTTGGGAATATCTGTTATGCATGAACAAGTAAACTAGGGCTGTAATTAGTTACACCTTGTCTTTGAGTATCCTCAAGGAGTACCGAGCTCCTGTACATTTAAAAAATTGTGACACATTTTTAAAAGTTATATTGAAGTGCACAGATGAGAATGTATCATCACAGCATTTTAGCTACGTGAACTTATTCTGTTGAAAATGCATTATTAATATTATAATGAAAAACAAAGATTAGAAATTTATGCACATTCACAACTTCAGTAAAAAAACAAACCAAATCAAAACCAAAATAAAACCAAAACTACGTTTTGCATTATTTTTCTGAGAATATATATGTGATCCTACCCCCAAAACAGAGTCCATTGTAAAAATTCAGAGAACTGCATAGTTACATAAGATTCCTTAACTGGAATTATTATAATATTAACTGGAATTATATAAATATTGCATGGGGATTACCATGTACAAGGACAGTATGAGGGAGTCCTTATCCCTGAAAGGAAGTTTGATCAGGACTGAGATGGGAGATAACTCCAGAACCATTGAACAGGATGGGGCAGGAGGCCCAAGAGGAGTAAGGCACTTTGTTTGTTCCATCAGGACCCTGGCACTATGTGACTGTGGGCTCCCCACTTCCCTTTTTTCCAGTGTTTTTATCCCAATGTTTGATGGTCTTTCTGGAACCAAGATGATGTCAGCAACAACAAATATCACCACTCTGATCCTTATCAAGAGGCATCCACTCAAATGAGATGAGCTGTTATGTTTTAGATCAACAGCAGGTTCAAATAATTTCATTGTTTTTAGGCAGTTTTAATATATTACTAAGGCACACTTGGAAAGGAAAACAGATTTCTGCCTACAAATCAAGTACATACCTGTATCCTCTTGCTCACCAGAGTCAGCTGAAACACTGTCCTCAGTTAGGCAGTTTTATATTCAGTCTGGGAGCCACAACAGAGGCATGAATGGGAACTAAATGCCACATATATTACTGCCTTCTCTTTCATGTCTTTGCACTGGAATATAATTCATTTATCATCCTCCTGCCATTTACTTGCCCCTCGTTTCTTTCTTGCCCTTTCAGTCCCATCTTTGGCATTCTTGTTGCACTCATGATGTGCTACCACAAACATGCATGGACAAAGAAAGTGTTTAATATTAGACATCATTTCACACAGAATTTGCAAGCTACTTTTATAAAAGTTATGGATGGGCTCTTTGATTGCAAGACTGTGTTTTGTTGCATTTTGAATATCAGGTTGTCAATGATTTGAGTTTTTGTTAATACATCTGTTTTTTACAAGACTGGGTTCTGAAATACAGGATGTTTTATAATTATATTAAATATTTATTTATTTTGTGTTTTATATATATAAAGCCATGATTACCTTAATGTAAGGTTATGGGTCACTAGGGTTGAATCTCTTCATTTTCTAGAAGAAAACTTTCATAGCAGGTGGATGAAAAAAATCAGTAACATGGGGAGACAAAAATGCCTGAAACTCCAACTTCAGAATACTGGTTTCACAAGAAGCTTATCCCACATGACAAAGTATTAAACAATACTTGTTTGGTAACATCAGTTAGTGTTTCTGCTCTCTTTGGAAAATAATTGTAATCTGCAATGTAAAGAACAGGCTGTAAGATTTAGGAAGATCCATTCTGGAAAGAAGTTAAAGAAAAATCAATTTCCTTAATTTTTAATTTTTGTGTTCTATTAAACCCACTGACATGAGAACTTCTTTCTCTTTTTCCTCTCAATCTCTGTCTTTCACACCCTTATATTTTGATGTTTTTAGTATTAAAGTAGTCAGAGCTTCCAGACCCCAGGTGAAAACAAATCAGACAAAACTGTTTCCTGACTTATCTTACACTTTTCCCAGTTTAAGTCTGAACAACACTGTCACAATGACTTTATAGGATCGTAGAAATTAGTGTTTGGAAGAGACCTTGAAAGATCATCTAGTCCAATCCCCCTGCCACAGCAGGATTACCTACACCAAGTCACACGGGAACACATCCAGGTGGGTCTTGAATGTCTCCAGAGAAGGAGACTCCACTGAGAACCCCCCCTGTTCCAATGCTCAGTTACCCTCACTAGGAAGAAGTTCCTTCTGATATTTATATGGAACCTCCTGTGTTCCAGCTTGCACCCATTGCCCCTTGTCCTATCACCAGATGACCTTGAGAAGAGCCTGGCTGCATCCTCCTGACACCCACCTCTCACATATTTGTAGACATTAATGAAGTCACCCCTCAGCCTCCTCTTCTCCAAGCTCAAGAGACTCAGCTCCCTCAACCTTTCCTCATAAGGGGGATGTTCTACTTCCTTCATCATCTTCATTGCTCTACACTGGACAACCTAAGCAACCTCCTTCTGATCCACCCCAGGATGCTGTTGGCGCTCTTGGCTACAAGAGCACATTGTAGTCATCTTACTGTCCACTAGGACTCCCAGGTCCATCTGTCCTACAGTGCTCTGACATCTACTGGGTAATAAAAGATAAGGAAAAGAAGTGGAAAGCATACACAAAGTACTTATTTTATTTTAGTTCTGAAGCAATTGCTGTAAGTAGTGAAGTTTCACTTTACAGGAAGTGGCTGGATATTGCTGCTAATGGGAAGTAGACAATAAATCTTTCCTTTTGCTTCTAGTCAAGAGTCTTTATGTTGATCCATGTCAACAAAAGACTCGATTGTCTATAATTTATTCTTTAGCCTTACATAATCAATAGTATTAATGTTAAACATGTATATGATAATATGTAAAATTAAAAATACATATTCGTCATACACATCTCAGAACCATCACCCCATTTGTGAAGGTTGACATGACATAGAATGGATGTCTCATAGGAGGCTCTGTGTATAGATGAAGAAACACTTGCATTGAAAAACAAGAAACACTTGTATTGAAATCAATTAACTATAACTAGAAATCTAAAGGTAAGGCAAAGAGAGAGTAGGTGGTGCATATTTATAAATCACAACACAGTGCCTATCCTTGTAGAAGTTGTGGTTGCTCACTAACCACAGAAAAAAATATAACTGTAACATGGAACCTGCTAAATAAAAGCATGGTATGAGTCTTCTATTACAAAATAGCAACTAAAGTCCTTTCCCATCTCCTAGGAAGATGATTGGGATGGAAATCAGCCAAGCTGGGAAAGCCTATTTGACTGACATGCAGGAATTACATCCTAATTTTTTGGTCCAGAAAGGCTATTTTTGTTTTTTCACATCTACCTGAAACCATACATTTAGTAGTACATTTTCATCAATAATTTCTCATGTACGTAATGTGAGGGTTTACATCCTAATGTTTAGGCCAGAAAAGTATTTGGGAAAGAGTGTAACACAGAGTAAGAAATCCTTTAACTCTTGAGTAAGGTATTCAGTAGTAAATTTTCTACAAATATGACTTATCCTTCCCTGTAACATTAAGATCTATTTATGCAGGGCTGATGATTGATCTAAATATCATTAAGCCACTTAAGATCCTACAAGAGCAGAGGAGAGATTTGTTCATCATTGGAAACTCTTGAGAGTACTTTACATTTCCTGCAGAATTATAGCTGAAATCTGGCAAAATAAAGGAAGTCCAGCATCCCTAATACTTTTTGTAGTTTCATATGAAATAAAATTTTTTCAGTGTTACAAGATGACGATTAATACTCTTACTCCCAGCAAAACATGCTTTTTTAGTATTGTGTGGTAGATCCTCATAGCTTTTTGTGTGAAAATACAGTATTTTGTATTATGACATACAATTACAATGTCAAATTCTCGTATGAAAATAAAAAGGGAAAAATATTTGGATTTTTCCTTCATCTTATGGAAACAAAATAAAAAAATTTACATGTTAAAAAACAAGCCACAAACAAAACCCAAACAAAAATTGTGCCTGAAGCTTCATAATTCCAGTATGTGTTTCTTTGTTTTTACTAACTCTTCCAGCATTTTCATCTTTGCCATCATAATAAATCAATTAATGTTTTGGTAATAATGATTGAGACAAACAGAAACTACATTACAAAAAAAATGTATATTATTACTGTTAAAAAGCATTAAATGGAAATACAGTGTACTCCACCAAAAATAAAACATGAGGGTTAACAATGAAAAGTTCAAGCCAGTGTTCAAGACATGCCAGTTTTTAGGAAATGTCCATCAGATGAAAACTGCTTCGGTGTAAAAGGGCAGTTTCCCACAGAATCTTGAATAGCTGTCTGTTTTAATTCTGTTTCCAAAGAATGCTTTAGAATATAGATATATTTCTGTAATTTTTTTATAGGTAAAATTTTCTAAATTAAGGTCTCTGTGCAGTTACATTTTTATGACTTTTCAAAGCAGTAGACTGTAGTGAAATATGAATTATGGGAGAAAAATGAGCAAATGGAAAAAGTTTGAAGAAGAACATTGTCCAATTAAACTTAAAATTTAAATTATTTTAAAATACCACACTTGCATTACTGTAGTAAAGAGATAAATGTAAATAAGTTCCATTTATCTAATTGGATTGACAGTAAAAGGTGGCAAAAAGCAAAAAATAGAAGGTTCCTAAAGGCTTTAGTAGAAACTGATACAATAATGAACATATGAATGATGATATTCTACTGGACTTCAATTCTCTATGAATTCCTGAAAGTTTCAGGTCAATCAGGTTTAACCATTCCCTATTTTCATTGTACTTGCAAAAAGAGTAACTTGTTCATATGACACAGTAGTGTTGTGTTATTTAAATACTTTGTGTTAGCTTTCATTTTTTATCTTTTTTATCCTCCCCTCTGTGCTCTTGGACTGAGAGACAATTCCTTTCATCCTATTGCAAGAAGTAGTATTTTCACACTTCCATCAATAATTTAAAAATAGCTGAGGGAGACAAATATGAATTTGGCACAGTGATAGGGATATGCACATATGCAAGTAGCTTCATGCAACATGTACAAACTATTAGACAAATTAAATCCCTTTGAAAATTGCTTGATTATTGGGTCCTCTGAACATCCTCACATCTTCAAATCTTTCATTGCCTTCATCAAAACTATGCTACTCAGAAATCCCTCTCTCTCAATTCACCTACAATGTCAGTAACCATTCTGTTATCATACATTTCCACTTCTCACGGCCGAGATGGACTAAAAGAGAGTATTTTGATGTAATCATAGCTTATGAAAATGCCAGTCAAAAACTCATGCTAATATGTGAGAAATAATGTGTGAGTGTCTTTTTCTATAAGTGACAACAGTAGAAGTTTACAGTTATTACCGAGGACTGGTATGCAGAATGTCACTTTCTTATACCCATTCTTGAGAGAATCAGTCACTGCTAAAACTTGCGTCCCACAATGTGGGGGGATGGGTTATAGATTTAGCCTTGATGTGAGGATGAAGTTCTTCACCATGAGTGTTGAGAGCCTGGAATGGGTTGCCCAGGGAGGGGTTGGGGCCTCATCCCTGGAGGTGTTTAAGGCTGGTCTGGATGAGGCTCTGACCAGCCTGCTCTAGGGTGGGATGTCCCTGCCCATGGCAGGGGGGTTGGAACTGGATGATCTTGTGGTCCCCTTCCAACCCTGATTCTATAATTTCCTAGTGAGGGTGATGGGGCACTGGAGGGGGCTGCCCAGGAGGTTTGTGGAATCTCCTTCTCTAGAGATGTTTGAAAACTGCCTGGACTTGTTCTGGGTGATCCTGCTGTGGCAGGCAGATTGGACTAGATCTTTTGAGGTCCCTTCTGATCGTTGATGATTGTATGACTCTATGATTCTATATTTCATTAAGTACCTGAAGCTGACAGTGTAGTCAGTAGTATATAACATAAAATTACTGATAAATAGCCATCTTCTGTGACTGTGTTGCTCTCTGAACCTGCCTAATGGAGTCTATAAGGTATCTGGAGTTTAACATTATTCATTGCTATTATACCATTGAACTTGAGCTTATGTCTGTGTAGATGGTAAGTGAAAATCACTTGGTTTCTTTATGTATTTGTACACTGGACTGAAAACCTAAATTACTCTCAATGCACTTCTTAAAACAGAAATATTCCTCAGGCCCCACTGCATTTTATAATCTGTGGATTATAATCTGATGAATAAAAGGCTCTCTTCCATGCAATTCAAAATGCAACAACCTCTCAAAAGAAAAGAATCAAATACATGAGTCCAAAATTGTTTGGCTATATTACAGCAAATCGTGATTCCTAAGAAGAATGGTTTCTTCCTGTAAGAATTTCTTCCTGTAAGAATTGTGTAACATGAGATCTGAAAGTAGAGCATAGAATTGGTATTTCTTGCTGTGGAAAGCATCATATTTTAGAGTCATGTATCCAGCTGTTTACCCATGCTAGTGGCTTTCTAATTAAATATTCAGAACAGTTTTGGTGGCTCATCCCATGTTGAGCAACAGGAAGTAAGACATAACAGGGCAGTGATGTTCTAGAAGGTGTATTGTGACACTAATGAAATGTTAGAAATCTTCAATGGCTTAGGAAAAGACATTACAGGAAAAAGGATTATACAGAAGGAAAGTAGTTAATTGGCTGGTGTGTATTAATGTATGAAAAGCAATTAACATTATTACAAGTACTTGGAAATGGAAGAGTTAGATATGGAAAAATGCTTTACCACTTTCTCTTAACCTGGATGTTTTATGAAGCAGATTAATCAATAATAGAAACTTTTCACAGCCAAGGTGAAAAGAAAGGTGGAATTATAATTTTTGTATGCTTACATGTGTTTGTAGATGTATTAGCTCTCAACAATAATAAATTATTAGAACATTTAGAAAAGAAAAAATTATGTCTCAAAATAGCATTGCATAATTATCTTAAAATCTCACACCATTTTATCTAGTGGCTTAAAGTAAATTTAGCATCTCAAATCAAGTTCTTGATTTCAAATTAAAAATAAAACTTCTAAATATCAGTTTGGACTTTTCTTGCTTCGATTTTGTGACTGATCTTATCTCACTGGAAGCCCCTGTAAGTAAATAAAATTTTAAACAAAAAAATAGAACTTACCGTGTTTACAGTTTCATGATAAACATATAATGCTTGCTGACAAGTTGCAACACAAGGAACACTCGTGTAAAAATATTAAAAAAATACCAAAAACAAATCAATGGAATCTGTTTCAGACTACAATGATCACTATATTCCACACTTATTGCAGGTCATTGATAGTGAACAGAATAGGCTTGTTTGTCTCAGTAAGATGTACATTTTCACTGAACATTTGCAATGCTTTATCTTGCTTAATATACCTTTGCACAACTTTTAACATTAGACTGTTTCAAACTTTAAAAATGCCTACATGGACACTTTGGCAATAATTTAAACTTCTGCTTCATGTTTCTTGTAGGTACCATAGTGATATTTTGTATTACACCTCTGCCTCAAATAGCCATGCCAAAAAAAATTATTTTTTTTATCAGATCAGAAAATTTTTCTCTCACAGGTTTTGTCTACTGAACATAGTTTTCTTTTGTGTCTTATTTCCAGTACCTTTAAAATATCTCAACAACAACAACCTCAGATCTTTGAAAGTAGACTAATTTTTGCCAAAAGGATACTTTCCCACAATGTCTTAACTGATTTAATCAAAGTGTCTCTGATGAGTTACTTCTCCTGAATGAATGTCATGGTGGAGAGGAGCTCAATGGACAGCTCAGTCGCTTCATTGAATCCATTTTGATTGCCATATGAAATGTCAATTAATTTTAAGAATTTGGCTTGCAATCACTGATCATCCATGTCAGAAAACCTTAATTTAGCTTTTAATTCAGCTATTTTACTTAAAACTAGACCAGCCAGGTTCCTGTCATTACCAAGAAGAAACATCCGCATATATACTTCAGTTGCTATTCACAGTAGTTTCTGAAAAGGTCTGATTAAGTACTGTCGTCACCACAGCACAACAGTGACCAGAGTCTGCATTTCAAGCTACATGTTTCTGAATTTAGCAAATACTGCTCACATGTCTGCCAATATACTTACTCTCCAAAAGTAATCTTCATAGTACTGAAGTCTTCAGAAGTGCTTAAAAGATTCACTATTTTGATTCAGCCAATAAAGTAATTTTGAGGATACAAGATCTGCATGATGTTTATCATGACATACTGTTTACCACCCAAATCTCTTTTTTCTACCATAAGAAGCTGACTCTATAGTCACATAAACGAAGCACTAAACATGATTTAATTCTGTGAGTCAGTATGTTCACATTGTATCTAAGAGCCACCATGGTGTATTAAGGATCAAGGTATGCTGCAAGTACTTACTTAATGCCTTGCTTTCCAAGAGGCAGAAAATTTATTTTCACAATTATTATCTAGATTTATATAACTTAGACAATTGTGTTGTGCTAGTTCAGTAACCCTCAGTAACTCTTCTTTACTCTGATATAATCCATATTGTCTGAAACACATGTTTCAAACGCTTTTGGTGACCTGTATTTTAACCTGTAAGAAGTGTGGGAAAAGCACACAATTCCATGCAGTACATGTGCATCGAAAATTATACAATCTCATTGTTGTAACCACATTGTGAATTATGTAGTGATGAAAATGTCTTTAAACCTAAAAGGTAAATGAACATCTTGTGTATTCCCTTTAGGTTTACTTCCCTGTCTTTTGCTTACATAAACGATTGACTGCATTTGTGAGAACCTACATTAATTTATTAGAGTGGGGTTTTTCCCAATTAAACATCACATTTTATAGTATATGAAGTTATGAACACATATTAAAAAATAGTATCAGTTCAAAAACAATACAGTAAGCAGTAAAGGAAATCAACATGAGATATTAATCTACCAGTAAAGGAGTTGTAATATTTTATTAAAACAGCTTGTGTATTTTTCTCTTCCCAAAAAAATATCAATGCTCCCTATTTGTCTTAAGTTCCTCATCACTGCAAATAAGAAGTCTTGCAGTTTTTTATGTCCAGATCCTACAGTACTCTAAACAAAAAACAGGAAGAAAATGAAGGGGAGAAGACTTGTAGACATCATTTCATGAAAAGGAAGGGGCATGAGAAGAAAGTAAAAAAAAATTCTATTTCTTCTGCAAGAAGTCAGATTCAGATGCAGGTAATTACCCTCATAATAATGTGGAAACCTCTCATTTCAGACACACTTTAGGATCTTAGTTATGATGAAATATACTGTTCAATCACCTGCTTAATCTTCTTTATCTAAACCTGCACCAGTGACTCTAATCTCTGTCTCAAACCTTAGAGATAAAGCCTAAATAATGAAAATTGCTAGTGCCAAAACAAATAGTATTTTGAGGGTCAACAGATTTTCTTCCCAGATGTGGTCCCAATTATTGTAAGTCAAACAAGGAATGGAAGCTGGATCCTGTAGAGAAAGATCTCCTGCTGTGAGGATAGACACCATACTGCTGTTCTTTACTAAAGTGAGAGTAATCTGTAACCACTAAATATATTCTATGTCAGCTGGTACTCTTAATAATCAAACAACCCTGAATAATGGCAGCTAAAAAGCCAAGGAGACTACGATACTTGACTGCATGCTGTGGGTCATGACATGAGAAGATCAGATCTGTATTTATATAAACTGGCTCCAAATGACTAACTGTTGAGTTGTCTGGGGACCTTCAGCTGTGATGACCAAGTCAACAAAGTGTCTTTGTTACTCCGACATTGTGAAGTCCATTGTGTCCTGATTTCCATATGAAATACAATTAGTTTAAGTAAAAGAGTATTCTTTCCTTCCCTATCATTAATTTACAAATTCTATAGCCCCTGACAATCGGTATCTTTCATACCATAGGTAGTAATGAAGATTTTGTAAGCCAATTTGGATTCCTCCTATGCCTTTGAAGCACATTGTCTTTAATAATGAAAACTGTTTACTTTAATAGTGAAAACTCTGTTTACTGAGAATGGCTGAATGTCTACTAGTTGCTACTAAATCCTTTCCATTTTACAACAGTGAAGAATGAAGATGAAAGAATCTGGAGCTCAGAGTGGGTACAGTGCCTAGTACTGAGGAAAAAAAGAAAAAATACATTAGATCTACAAATTGTGAAAATTACTTAGAAATCAACAAGTCATACCTTCTGCATATTTAAATAGCCTTTTATTCACAGAAATGCAGATAAATAGGCTTTTTTTCCATTTGGTAAGCTGGAAAATCTATTTGTCTTTGGTGAATTCCCGTGTTCTCAAAAGGCCTCTAAACTAAATCAATGGCCAATTTGTTTCCTGTTCAAAGTTTAGTTCTTCTACAATTCTACCAATCTCGTTGTGTCATTTTAGAGTATTCTTAAATAATTTAGTTCTCTGAAATCAACTACTCTATTCACATATATAGACGGATTAAAAGAAAAAAGTTTTATGAGCTCTTCAGGAAAGGATTTAATTATTTCCCTTTCATGGTAGCATTTTTCATTCAATTAAAGTACAGATGCTTAATTAATGGCTGTTTCTTACTGAATTTTACAAGTCAGTTCTTCTCCCCCTGAAATTGTTGCAAATATCTCATGAGAAATCAGAAAAAGGATAAATTTCTAAATGTGAACATCTATAGTTATAACAAGTGTACAGTTATATCTTCAAAGTTTTCAAGTGCTGTTGGAAGGATCTTTTGTCCATGAAACTACAAGCATACAATGGTTGGCATTCAGTTGATTGTTGTTTTTAGTTACTTGAAATGTTAGACCACTGTTTGCAGAGACCAAGAGAAAAAGTTTAAAAAGCTATATAACTTTCAGGACGATAACACTTGGGAGTTCACCACTGTGTTTCTTCCATGTAGTGCTTTAAATGGGATACTGGCTGTGTCACATTGAAGAGGCATTTTCATGGTAGAAGACATATGGGATTGTGCTCTGGAGTTGACATTTTCTCATTCCATATGGAGATGAATGTCTACAGACAAACTGTCCAATGAAGTTTAAGAAGGTAAACTTGTTTTTCAAAATGCGCAGTTTTAAATCAAGCAGTGACTTACCAACTCAATGGACAGTATGCCTGTAGTAGTAGTATCTAAATAGTTTGAGAAAGAGATAATGGCAAGTGATTTTACTTAATTATTCTTTACTATAACTTTCACCCTATGACATTAAACATATGCTCTTTTTGAAAATAGTCATTAACCTTTCACATGATGTATAACTAGCTTTATCACTCCAGAAAAAAAAAATTCCACTTTGAGGTCTGAAAAGAAGATCTGTTGGGAGACACACAAATGGTAAACCACGCTGAAGGACACAAAAAGGCCCATAAAACATCAGTAGGGTTATAAAGGTCTATGGATTTTAATTGCTGTGTGCCATTGGGCCTTTACAAAGCAATCAAGCAGGCAATCTCTGAAGACAGCCCTGCCATAATACATTTAACAATAGAGTTCTCACCCCATCAGCAGACTAGGGTTTATGAAGGTCCCAATAGCAATTAATGACCTTGTACATTAAGAGAAAAAGACAAAATTACTTAAATTAACTACTCCTTTTGGAGACTTCGGTGTCAGAAAGTATAATTTTAAAAGAAGGAATGCAAAAGTTTTTGGTCAGTAATAAACGAAATATTATAAGTGCGATCTTCTTTATGCAGATTTTAAAATATGTAGAAATCTGCCATTTAGACACTATGTAAGGGATGCTCTGAAAAACAATATTGTGCTAGTGTATGAGGGAGTTTTTTAAGTGATGTTATAATACTCTATATGGCTTCATTCTCAAGAAACTGGAAAACCTTTCTGACATTGAGGTTGAGTTTAAATTGCAAATATGCATTTGTTTCAATAAACATGATTGCATGTAAAATATTGTTAAATTTTAGCAATAGTAAGTGAATTTATTTTTTTTAGTATACATTTATGCTCTTTTACATGTGATTTTACACACAAGGCCAAAAATTCAGTGGTGGTAGGCAACATGCAGAGTACTAATCAATGCAAGAAGCTACTACTTCAGAGTAGTGTCAGACTACAAGGAAACACCATAATTAAATGAATACCATATGAAAATGGATAAAAATGAACTAAAAACGGTCTGTGTACCTACCTTTACACAGGGTAATTTTTGTATGGATTGTATTGTCAGCATTTAAGAGGTTTTATGCCATATCAGAGGAAAATCTAGCACTTTCTTTTGATGTGTGATAAGGATTACTTTGTGCTTGAGACATTAGGTCAGCTCTGTGAAGAAGGGGCAACTTTAAAATTCTTTTTCTTTTTTTTTTTTTTTTTTTGTGTGGGAAATAATCCAGGTACATGCATCTAACTGAATAATCTACTTAATTCTTCTAATTTTCTTCTCAATTTTAAAGATTTTTTTCTTCTTTATGGTAATGCTCCGGGACATAACCCATGTAAGGATTGCTATAAAATCTGGAGTTTCAATTTACAATCTGATTTAATGCTTTTCTCTTGAGCGTAGTTTAATCAAGTTTGAATGCATAAGAAATCATTTTGCTATTAATGAACTGCTATGATGTAGTTTTTTAAAGATAGGCAGTCCATTTGGTAAACAATGTGAATTATGACCAAAAGTGCAAGGATATTACTTTATCCTCCAACCAAAGGATATGTATATACAAATGTCACAGAGCTGATGAAAAGAACTGCACTGGCAGATAAGTTGTATACAACTTATTGTTGGCCAGGTTTATATGCATGCTGACATTTGTTCTGCCTGTTGGAAAAGCACCGATCTTGCTGTAAATAATCTGTTTATAAGTAGGTGCAAATACATCCAAATATGTAGAACATTAAAAGAATATATGGAAGAAGTCTGAGTCTAGTGTATTTCTTCTCCATGCATTATTTTCAGTAGTATATGTGATTTTCAGTAGTATATAGCTTTGGCAAATAGAAGAGACCTGACTGGAAAATATTGAGAATTTTTTTAAATTTTATTTGCATTGCTCTTCCCCTATAAGAAAGCAATCCCTTTCCATTACTAAAAGCTTTCTAGTTTAGATTAAAAAAGCAAATAGTATCACAGTCTTCAAGACTTATCTTCTAACTGTAGCTGGTAGGTGATGTGTCTCAGAACAGGCTGAGTATGCTAATAATAAACTTCCTCTATTCAAGAATTTGCAAAAATATATCTGTCCTTTTCTCACTCAGTTATAATATAAACTTACATTTATAGACTAAAATGTGCGTGATTTGTAAGTTCAAAATAACACATCTATAGATGTTTTCTTGTTTTTTCATGTTGCCTTCCACCTTCTCTAACATCCTGGTTGCTCAGTACTTCTAATCAAAAACTGGAATGGGAATAAAACCAGCAAATAAACCCTGATTGGGATATAATGGAATAGAAATTATCTGAAATATGAGGAGTAGCAAATCTTCAGTAAAAACATAATGGCATAATTTGGTATTTTTCTCTGAAAAGCATACTATGGTTGGGCTAAGATTGCAGTTTATCATTGGTCTCAACCCAGACTTGGAGCTATGTACCTGTAGCCCATCATGAAGAGCAAAGTCTATACATAGTTCTTGGCCTGACCTGTTGCTTTGGTTTTCCAAGGCTGAAAATGTGTGCTAATATGTGCAGGTGCTACTGCAGACTTGGTTATCTTCGGCAGGTAACAGTTATTTTTAGGCAGTGAAATCAGAAGTCTTTCTGTGATTGCACAGAATCAATGCAGAAAAAATATAAAATGGTTTGGAGAAAATAAATTTGCTGAGAAATAAAAAAAAAAAGGTAAAGGAAAAGAAAGGAAGGGTAGAGTTCATTAACTCAGTAAGGACAGCAAAGATTAAGGAGACCAGTGCAAGTAGTAAAGTCTTGTATTTGTAAAAAGGTGCATGGAACATGCTGGTAAGAAAAGAAGTATGTACACAGTTAAACTGAATCGATATAAAAATACTAAATAATTTCTGACCTTTGAGGAGAGGACATAATATTACTCTATGGTGAAAACTGAGCTGAACAGGGACTCTTCTATGTGTGGTTGACAAGGGTTTTTTCAATAGAGTTCTAAGCTGAAGAAAACCAAGGGATTCTGCAAATGAAATGAAAATATAGGAAGAAAAGACTCAGAAAAATTGATACAAAACTAATTTAAAGGAAGTATGCAAGATAGAAGAGTGAATTATGGAGATAAAAATTATTTCCCTAAATGGAAACAAAAATCCATCACTAAGATTCTTTGTAGTGAAAAGTAGATACATTCAAAGCAAATAAATTAACTCACACAGAAGATTTTTTTATATATTTTACAGTGTTTTTAATAAATTCCCCCTCATATAAAGAAAAGAGTAACAAAGAGTTACAGCACACTATTATCATGGAAGGCTTTAAAATATAATTGAATTTAATTGGTAATCCAGGATTTAAGGGAGCATTTCAATCCCTCAACTTTAGATGCCAATCTATGCTACTTAAATTAGCTGGGTAGATTCAGACAGTTACTTCTTACTTTGAAGGGAGAGGTTTCTCCAGAGAACCACTCACAACAGGAAATAACTCAGGTTTATGGCTTCTGCAGGTAGTTCTGTAGGAATTTCCATTGATTGTAGGAAGAAGCTTCTCTGGCCACATATTTGCTATGTGGACATACCTTTTCACAAATGATCTCTTCACTTTCTGTACTTGTTAGTTTACTTAAGTGTTACTGTCTTCAGTTATGTAGTATTTTGTTTAATTTGGATTATGGTTGAACTTGGTGGTCTTGATGTTTTTTTTACAATATGTATGATTCTGTGGTTCTGTAATTTTTTATTTAGATGTCAATTCTGAAAAATGCCTACACATGTATAATGTTATTAAAGGTTCTTTAACCATCCCCAGTGCAAAAGAGTTGATAATCTATTGATCACTGAGTCAGTCCTTTTATCCATAAGCTCTAGGAAATGACTGCGTATACAACTGAAATTACAGGGCTTTTTAGGACAGAGATATTGTATCCTGAGAAGAAAGGATGCTTATTATATATGTGTACATGTGTCTGTACTATATATGGAATAAGTATTCCATTGAATTAGATAAATGAAAACAGTCTCAAAAATGTATCATTCATTTTGCTGCCAAGAAGTCTCTTTATTTCCTGTATGTATATGCTTCACAAGAATAAAGCCGTGATACTTACTAGGCTGTCATGTCTAAGGAACAAAATTATTGATTGTGCTTTTTAGGGTGTAGATTTAAATGCTATATCTGACCTGGAAACATCAAGCATTTTAAAAATATAGGAAAAGCCCACTGACAGCTTTAGCAGTTTCACAGTATTCTATAGATTACCAATGAGGAAAGCAGAACAGACAGCAGTTTAACAGCGTAAGCTGCAGAAAAAAAACACTTGTTCAATGTCACACTGTGTTGAAAAAATAAAATTTATGTGTTCCTTACCTGTTTCAAGGGAATGTAGACAATATTGCTGTCTCCATGCATCCTGAGCACTGCAGAATCTCCTAGCCACTCGAAGAGTGCTCAAATCCATGGATCTCAAGCATTGTAACCTTGATAACCAAATGTTAAGCTTCGAAAAAAATATTTAATTTTAACCACACATGTTCTTCATTAAGTAGATTGTAGTCTGAGATCTTTTTTGTTAGTGACTTTCTGAAACATGGTACACTATTTTCTTGATTTTTTGGTCCTGTATGAATTAGATATTATTTATTTGTTCACTAAATTAAGCAGATGCATTTTCATCTCACTGAATAGCGCCTTAGATTGAAATTTGTCATGAGATAGTATCTTCTTACTTGCTTCAACTAAAAGCAGAATAATGACAGAATTTAGTATAGAAGAGTGACAAAGTAAAAAACAAAACACTCCTCTTAATACTTCTGTCACTGCAGCAGCCAGCCGTACAGACATACTTGAAATAGGAATACTTCTTTGAGAGAGGCAAATCAAAATATGTATTTCAATAAAGATCTGAACCATTTACCTGTTATTATCTTGGCTGTTGTTTGAGATATATGTGTTGTATTTGATGATAAATAGAAATAGCAACAAGAAGACAAATAAAGGCAGACAGATGAGATCATGCAAGGTATCAGAAGACAAACACTTTCAACAAATAGGTTGTGGCCCACAGGATCTTTGGTGGCAGAAGCTGAATTTGAGATAGTTTGGATAATATTTTACAGAATAAGTGTTTATCAATATTCAAAGACTATTTTTGCAAGTCAACATGTTTCAAAAATATACAAACTCTTTGAAGAAAATTCATAGTACTAATTAACAATTCTTTAAAAATATAAAAATGTAAAATTCTGTATAGTGGAAAATTCTACTTTAGGCCAAATATTAGGGTGATGTCTATGAACATGTTTTATTTTTTCATGTATCAAGGGAGGATAATCGCAGCAAGATGGGGTTGCTCCAAAACATCCAGGAACTTGTTCTCTTTGCTTCTTTGATTTGTTTGGGTTTTTTTGTCTTACCTGATGAAAGAGTCTTCCTATAATGTGATTGTTGACTTCTAGCTTTTGTTTATGTGATTTTGTGTATTTTAATTGATCCCAAGGCATACTAGTTAAAAACATACAGGTGCTTCTCTATTGAAAACAAAATCAATAAGTAGTGTGTTTGTTGATGTTTTCTCTACTTCTCATGACACTGAGGTAAAGAGTTCAGCAAAGGCTGATGTCTTAATAACTTGTAAACATGTTTTGTCCTACTTTAATTATCTGAGTTTTTAAGTTCTGCAGCATAAGTAAACTGTGTTATTACAATTAAAGTCACGTTTTGAAAACGTGTATGTCACATAGCATAAATTAAGCTATAAAATATCAATTGCAAGACTTGTTCTGATGAGCAATGCATGTAGACAAACTTACCATTCCCAACCCATGCCTCATTGAAATACAACAATGATATATCTACTAAATTAATCTAAAATGCAAGAGATGATAAAGTTGTTTCACATGGGATTGAGCTTGGTGTTGTCACCACTCTTGGAGTTACTCCTGTAATTTGAGGAGGAAAATGTGTCTTTTAGGGAAATTAATTCTTCATTAATATCCACAGAGAGCTATTAAAATAGTTTTAAATATAAATAGGAGGCAAATAAATATTTTTAGAAGTGCGTATGTGTCTCAGCAGCCCAGATTGTCTTAAAAGTCTATAGGGAATATCTTCCCTGCTAGCATGTATAGGAGGCATGGAGTAAGTACCATATTTACTTAAGAATGTGTTTTGTCCTGGGGAAGCTTGTTTGCAAAGAAATTTTTGTGCTGCCTCCATATTTCTGTTTAGATAGCAATTTTAAGTGGTAATGGTTCCTAATATGGATGCAGTAGTCGCTACAGAAAGATTTGCTTTATGAATAATTACTGGAGTACTGTAACTCAATAACTCATGCTACTTGTAAGTACCTGCTATGGTCATAACAGCTTAGGCCTTTTCATAGTATATTCATTGTGCTTCAGAGAATGAGCACTCTAATTTCAGATTTTCAACAGAGACTGAAGAAATTCACACTGAGAAAGTGATTCAAAGGACAGAACAATTTTAGACAATCTGCATATTAAGAGCCGAACTGGCAACCTCAGATAACAAACTACTTTTTTTTCTGAGCATGCTTCCGTTGCTTGTGGCTTATTCAAGTGATTAGGCTTATGGTATCAGGCTATTATCATCGTACTTCTTTTTCCCCCCTTTTTCCTCCTGCTTTTTTTTATTAAGTGAACTACAATTTTAATTAGTCCCTTTGTTGGAAAAGAAAGGGCATTTGCTGGTCTGCCTTTAGAAAATGACTGGTCAAATGAAATAAATGTAACAAGAAGGTCATCAGAAAGAGCTTTGATTATGTAGTTAATAAATGCATTTTGGGAGCAGCTGGTTTCCAAAAAAACAGAGGTAAAAACATGTGTGAGCTGTTCTGATGTTCAGTATACAAAGAAAATGTATACAATGAATTTCTCACATTTTTAACAGTGCAGTTGGAAGAAGATAAGCTAGATAAAGTTAATGAAGTGTGTGCATTTGATAACAACCTGTGGAAAATGGATAAGCTGGTACTTTTTAATGTTTTGAGGAATGTTGCCATGGCATAAAAGGAAACTATGTTCTTCAGTGCATGACCAGCAAGTAATGATGAAAGACTTAGAAATGGGTGCAAAGATTGCTTATCAGAGGAGAGAAGCTGAAATAGAGAAATTCAGTAGGAAGGTCATTAAAGAAAGCTTTTTTGTTAGGAGCTTCAATTTTGGAAACGACTGCCATCTAATCTATTAGAACCATCTTTTAAATGTGACATTGCAAAGCCAGTCCATTTTTGCAACTGCAAAGAAGATTTTCTCACATAGGATTCATTTATGCTGGCTTTCTTTTTTTTCTTAATTTCTGTGACAGCTGTGCAGAAAACTTGGTGGGCATCTTCTTTTTCTACATCAAAATTAGAAAAAAAGATTAATGTTTAATTGAAATGCTCTATGTACATTCTTTGATGTGAGAAGATGAACAGAGAGTGAAAAGTAGTGAGAGTACTGGAACACTGGAATTTTTTTTATGACAACTGACAGTAAATAGTGACCCAGTATCTCCAAATAATATGCTATTTTTATACTTATGAAACACAGGTCAACAGTATTTCAAGGAAGCATAGGTAGGGATTGGATTCTTATTCTCTTAGTCTCTCATTTTTGACATTTAGTCCATTTGGTGTCTGAAGGCTAGGAATTAATTCATGAATTATTATAAAAAACATGGTCCTGGGAATTTTCTGCCCTTTTCATCCTGGGTTTATTTCCCCAGTACAATCTTATTCCATACATAGAGCTTGATAAGATTCTTGCTGCCTAGAGCAAAGGAAAAGATGGCAGAATGCCTCTTATCTCCCTCCATACCTATTCCCTGTTCTAGAAAAATGCAGACAAGTAAGGCTGGCTGGAGCTGGCAACCATGATTGACTGAAGAGATAGAAGCACACTGTGTCAAGGAATTGCAGAGTAGGGGTGGGCCAGGGGACCTAGAATGGTGTATAATGCTAGGCCCATGGAGACCAGTAACAGTGAAACCTAATAACGCAGAAAATTACTATAAGTGTATATCAAATTGTAAACATGGACTAAAGGTATATGGATGTAATAAGTGTCAAAATAACCTAGAGGAAACTACACAGGTTGTCTTAGGGAAGAATCAGGAAAGGACTACGCATAGTGAGCATGTAGGCATTCAAATAAATTTTAAAAAAAGATGCTCTTCACTAGACTTTGATTTGTGACTACCTCATCTATTGAGAAAGCTGTCCTACATCATGATTTAAAATGTATGTTGTAGTGAAATTTCATTGGACTCTTAGTACTGCAGTTATATCTTTCATACCTCCTGTTATATGGATACAGGGAGAAGGCAGTTAACGAAGGGAAAAGGTTTTGTTGTGAAGTGCTGCTTTGGAAACTTGTTAGGAAGTGGAAATAAACAAAATGCAAAATAGCACATAGCCAAGTCAAAGAAAAATAGTGTCTATCTCACAGCGATTACTGATACCTTGATGTCTGTGTTTCAGTTTCTCAAACCACAAACATGCAGAATCAGAAAAATAAAGACAAAATGTCTTAATCTTTTATATACAATTAGAATATCATGCTTTTGATCAGGTTTCTGTAGCAGATATTTCAGCTGTCAAGTATACATATTCCAAATTTGATTTTTTTCCTTGCTTTCCCAAAAGAACCTTCCTGTTCTGATCAGCTAAGATTCTGCATTTTCAAAGCACAATAATTTAGATAAGAAATGAATGAAAACATATGGCCTAATAAAAGGCCATATGCAAACACACTAAAGCATTATACTAGAAAACAACCATAATGAATTTTAGAATTATTTACATTATGGAAAATTAAAGTTTGTACTACATCTTGATACTAACAGATATTTTTTAAAAAATCTTGATGCCTGTATGAGCTGAAATATTACTATAGCATGTACAAATTACTGTGTTTTTCACCATCTCCTTCTATGACAGAATGACCTGAATATTGGACAAGGGAAAGGATGTGGATATTGTTTACCTGGACTTTCAAAAAGCCTTTGACACTGTTCTCTATGGAATTCTCCTAGATAAATTGGCTGCTCATGGCTTGGATGAGCATAGTCTGCTGGATAAAACACTAGTTGAGTGGCCAGCCCTGAAAAGTGGTGGTTAGTGGAGTCAAATATATCTGGCGGCTTGTCACAAGTGGTGTGTCTCATGGCTCAGTGTTGGGACCATCCCTGTTCAACATCTTTATTGATGATCTCAGTAAGGACTACAAGTGTACCATTAGTAAGTTTGCAGATGACAGCAAGTTATGTGGGAGTGTTCATCTGTCAGAGTGTAGGGAGGCTTTTCAGTGGGACTTGGATAGCTTGGAGCAATGGGCCAATGGTAGTGGCATGAGCTTCAACAAGGACAAGTGCCAGATCCTGCGCTTGGGCCACAACAACCCCATGCAATGCTGCAGGGTTGGGGAGGTGTGGCTGGAGAGTTGTGTGGCAGAGAGGGACCTGGGGGTTCCAATTGACAGGAAGATGAATATGAGCCAGCAGTGTGCCCAGGTGGCCAAGAAGGCCAATGGCATCCTGGCTTGTATTAGAAATACAGCAGGTATGCCAGCAGGAGTAGAGAGGTTATCTTTCCCCTGTATTTGGCACTGGTGGGGCCACATCTTGAGTATTGTGTCCATTTTTGGGCACCTCAATACAAGAGAGACGTGGAGATGCTGTAGTGAACTCACAGGAGAGCAGCTGAGCTGGTGAAGGGCCTAGAGAACAAATTGTAGAAGGAAAGACTGAGACAGCTGGAGATTTTCAGTTTGAAGAAGAGAGGGCTGAGAGGAGACCTCATCACTCTTTAAAACTACCTGAAAGGATGAAGTGAAAAGATTGGTGCCTGTCTCTTCTCACAAGCAGTTAGAGATGGAACAAGAAGGAATGGATTCAAGTTACAACAGAGTAGATTTAGACTAGGTATTAGGAAGAATTTTTTCACAGAAAGGGTGTGAAAAGACACTGGAATAGGCTTCCCAGGGAGGTGGCCCCTGGATAAGTTTGAAGATCCTTTGGATGAGGTGTTGAGGGATAAGGTTTAGGGGTGACTTTGTAAGGTAGGGTAGATGGTTGGAGTCAATGTTTCCAGGGATCCTTTCCAACCAGAGTGATTCTGTGATTGTGATTCATAATGTTTGAAAAAAATTTTTTTCTTTTTTTTTTTATCAAGTATAAAGGGAATAAAGAAAAAGATAAATTAAGTGGTAAAGTTAAGCCATTTTTCTGTTGAGAATATGTCCCTACATGAGATTAAATTCTTTGTTTTGCAGGAGACACTGACAACTTGCAAAAGGCCACTGTAAAATTCCATGGATTCTCTTCCCCAATAAGCACTAAAGGCCTGTCCAAGACTGTACTCTAAAATTCAATTATATCCCTGCACAGTAGTCACCACCCCTTTCCATGGGTTATCAACATGGAAAACCTTCTGAAGGTAGGTTCCAATCCTGCCAAAACATCTGATAAGGACTAAGCATCACTGGAGTAGGAAAAACTTGCACAGAATAGTTGCCAGAAACCTCTCCTTTATAAATGCACAGACCTTGCAATTTTGAATGCTTGCAAACATTGCAAAAATAAATAATGTTTTAAGGGGAGCAACTTTTAAAAAATAAGATCTATTTTGCTACTTGGGATTGTAAAAGTGAGTTGTTTGTTCATCTATTTATTTTTCTTAAATGTGTGGTAGAAAAGCCTGTGTATGCTAAATGGTGTAATTACTATTTTTTTTTCTCTTGCTATTTTCATGATTTTTGCATGAAGAAAGCATTTTCCCAGAAAGCATTCTACAAGGAAAAAAAGTTTATTTTTTGTCTTTTTTTCAAGAACAAAACAATACAAAGGATTTCACTGAATACAAAAATATCCTAGCACATATATTTGCCATCATAACTATAATGATGCAGAAACAAAGAAGAAATATCTTCCCCCACTGAAAAGACTTGTCAAAGAGCAAAGAGCTTCTAACATGTCTTAAACATTTATGCTAAGAAGAATAATATAGAGGAAACATTAAGTATTAAATAAATTTTAATTTTATTCCAAAATGAAACTAAAGGAATCTTCATCCTCTTCAGGTCCCCATTTTCCAGTTCAACTATTAGAATGTAGACCATTCAATTCTATAGGAATGTGTATTAGGAGTAAATCAAAACTTTAAACTAAATGTGATGCATCATGTTGACATAACAAATGTGGACATTAATTAAAGAGCAGCAGAATCCAACAGAGAAGTTTGCCCTCCATCTGCTTGACCTGAAGTAATGACAATGTTCATTTAACTAGACCTGACAGATTTTCTTGTGTTGGACTTGAATCACTAAAGTTGCCGCCCTCAGTATGAACGACCATAACCATATGTGTGACATCATAAAAAACGGCAAGCCATGGTTAACAACTCATTTAGTTTGCTGTTACTTGTTTTCTTTCTGTGATACTAAGGTTCAGGCATGCAGATCAGGTGCAGGCTAGAATTCTGAATCTGTCATACATACACGATCCTTTAAATTTTTCCTAGGTAATCAGATTTTTGGAGGTGCTACATTAAAAGCTACATACTCGTACACTGATGGTTAAGAGCAAGATGTCCAACAAGTGTTGCAAACACTTCAGCCAATTAACAGATAATAATTCTATTCTTAGCATTCTTTTCGGCTTAGAAGTAAACAAAAAATAGTTTATTAGCAAAAGAGTGGTTTTGGCAGAGGGGTAAAACATTCCTGTCTAGAGCTACAGAAATACTGAAGATCACTGGGATTCCTCTGTTCAGGAAGTATAAAGATGCATCAATATGCATCTTCTGCAAATGAAGTCAGACTAAAAATTCCAACAGAATTCAATTTTTAAAAGGAACACAAAAAAACAATTAGTATGAAGGAATTTCATTACAGTTTTCTCTGCAATAATGTATCTCTAATTCCTAGTAACTTGTTAGTTTCTTAACATTTTTAATGAAAACTTTTCCCAATGACTCAAAGATCATTGCAAGAATCCGATATGCTTAGAGACTGCTTGAGTAAAAATGCTTCAAAGTTGTTTAAATGTAGTCTGTACCCGTGTCAAAGGTTCTTTATTGTTTCACAATAACGTAACACTAATAAATAAATAAATGAAAAATAGTTACCGAATATCAAAATGCATATGGCCAAAGGCAATTCATACTATTTCATGGTGAAGCTGTTATTTCAACAACATGCATGCCCTAGAGTTTGACCATCAATTTAAGCTTAAATTCCACAGTAGGTGTTAGACAAAACCTGGAAAGAATAAAATAAAACTGAATCACTTAGGAGTGATCAAGATTTATTTCTAAAGCTAATGTTATTCTTCAAAGCTAGACTACAGCTTTTGCCGGTACAACAAGACCAGGGATCTCCAACAAATCACAAATCCATAGCTATCAGTATTACAATTAAACAAAATAACCATTCAGTTTACTCACAAAGCAATCAAAAGGACTGTTTAAGCACCTGCCTCATTAGGAATTCCATGTCAAATGATCTTCACTAGGAACAGACAACCTGATGATTTTTTGCTTTGTCACTGTACAATGCACACAAGATTGATAGAAGAGGAATTTAGGCACTATAAAATAAAAATAAAAGGAAAGGGGGAAAAAGTTTTCATTGATATTTTTTGGGGAGGAGTTGGGCTTATTTTTATGTTTGGGGTTTTTTTTCCCTTGGAATTCTTTGTTCACTACCAAAAAACCATTCCTTTAAGTTATCTAAGTTCCTCAAACTCACTCTGTTGATCCACATGATAAGAAAGACTCACAAGTTCAAAATCATAAATCCAAAGATTACAAGCATGGAGCAGAACTCATGAGAAAGGGCTGAACTCATGGCATCATTTTTATAATTGCAGATTGAATGCCTGCACCCCCTGACAAGTGCAGACAGATATCACATGAGATTTTTAAAAATACACATTTTTAAATTCCATTCTTCCTTTCTGCCCACTGCAAAGCACAAATTACTATATAGATCTCAAAAAGTCAATAGGCAGGAAAATTAAATTATACAATTAGGTGGATTGGAATTGTGGTTCATGACTCATTTGTGACCACAAATTGAGCTTCAATAAAGTATGAAAGCATCACAGAAAGTATTCACTGTTATATTTAAGCAGGAAACAGTTTTTCAATAGTATCTGTTAAAATCATACACCTTTTCATATTAATATAATTCTGTTGTATTTTTGTAGTGCTTTGTTCTTTCTTTGCTCTGAACAGCTTTTTGAACTGAATATATTTTCTTCCTTTGTGCTTTGTTTCAAATTTTTGTTTTGGGGCAGGAGAGAACAAGAATAGCATGCATAAACTGAAAAATTTTATTTTCTCTTAATAAAAAATCCCACATTATCATTTAGTGCTCTTCTGAGAACTTATTCACATTCCAACCCTTTAATCTATTTATTTTATAGCCTAAATTACTAAATCTTTAGAAATCTCCTTGGAAGCAAAAATAGAATAGCATGCCACATCTTCATGTTTTAGAACAACACTACATAGGAAAGTAAAACATTCCTTTTGTTGCTGGAATTGGCTGATGAACAGACAGCATTTTTCTTGGTCTGGAACTCTGATGTCAATATGAGTTAAAATATTCTCTCGATCTCCCTGATCACTGCTGCTTCTGCCTATCTCCTTATAAAGATTATGCTTATGCTTCATAAATGAAGAAAGGAATTAGTGATGCTCCTCTCATTTCCTGTCTTCCCACAGATGGTGATAAATTCAAATTCAGACTCCATTAAACCTGAGTAGAGAAACCCAGCAGGTGGCTACACTAATGGAAAATCCTGGCCTTGGAATAATGGGAATTGCAACCGACAGCTCTTCTACATCACAAAAAAGATGATGTATTCCTATTGACAGTGTTGCATTTGAGTCCAGAAGGCTGATCTGATAGTTCAGGCTGGGCACAAGGGAGGCAGAAAGCCCCATGGGTATTTTTCTTGGCTACACAACTGTAATTTTTGTCATTTGAACCATCTATTACAATTCATTGTACAAATCTCATATAAGTTGGAGGGAGAGGAGAAAAAAACCCCCAAACCTTCAACATTTGGCCTACAGGCATACATTTGTTCTTTTTTCTTGGTTTAAAGGACAAATAAAGGTTGACACACAACAGCATTTCCAGCCACTTCTGTATTTCTAATGCTGACATTCCTGGCCCAAGTGCTTTTAGTGTTTCCAGACAAGCCCATCTGAGAGAGTTTGTGTTAAAAAGATGCATAGATTGCCCTGAAGGTGTAATGCCTCATGTTCAGCTATAATTTTTGCAGGAATACAGTATTCATGGTGCTATTGTTCCTCTAGATATTTTTCCCCTTTGTTTATATACAGGGACAATATTAGCAGCAATACTGTGAAAAAGATTTGGACACGTGATTGGACATACCTATAGATTAAATGTTAAATTTAAACTGCATTTTGGAATGTGAGGAGATGAAGAATTAAAAAAATTCTATGTGTTGCTTCTGTGTGTCTTAATGCTGCATCAGCAATTTTAATATGCAAGATATTCTGGTCTTTCACCTCTGTGTATTCTTTGTCCCAAGCTTTTAAATCTCATAAAATGAAAGAGTTGCCAAGCAAAGGAAAATTTAAAGTGCTGGCACTTTTGCATTATTAATCACAAGATTGTTGTGTTACACTTAGTTGTTCACAGAACTCAGATTTTTATCAATTATTTAAAAAATCATGGTAATAACTGTAAGAGATTGTGAAAGTAATGTCTGTAGTAAATTCTAAATAGCAATTTGAGAATTATTTCAAGGTAATCTCAAACCTCCATTACAAGATAATAATTCCTGCAGAAGACTGTTTGGAACATTCTGAATAGTATTGTTACACTAAATGTAGTATTGACATAAAGAATCTGGACTTGCCACAGCACTTTCAAGTAGTGTGTCTATAACACTATTTTGAAACTCAATGTATTTTTCTGTTTGCAACATACCTCTTTTATTTCACTGATTATCAATATAAAATGCAAACAGACTTCCTTTCTTCTGTTTCATTTTACTCTCCTGCAATTATTCTGCCTTATCTAGTGTCCTCTTGAGAAGAACATTTGCAATTTATGCAATTTCAGAGTTTTCTTCTGATATTTTACTTATTTCTTCTGAATTCAGTCACAAATAATATATTGACTAGTTATAAACAAAACTGTTTTTTCCTTTGCTTTTAAAACACTTTATATAGGATTCTTTCCTCATGTATCTAATTTCCCTCATCTCAATCTTTGAACATTATCCTCCAGATTTTTGATTTTTGCTACAACTATTTCACAGAAACACAAACTATTTCTTTCCAGTTCTTCCCAGTTCTTTTCAGTGAGAGTACCTTTCTCAAAACTAAAAAGAAATACTGGGTGAAAGCTTTCTTAAGCTCTTCATTTGCTAGTTCTTATTGTATTATTATTTCCTTTACATTTATTTACATATATCTTTCTGACATGAATCTGACATCTTAACATGGAAATACAAATCAGTATATTATATAACAGGTGTAATTAATATGGTTAATGTAGTGTATGAATGTATCATAAAGATGTATGCATGATGGAATCATCAAGTTCTGCTCAGCATATTCCATTTTCACCCACACGAAGCTCAAATGGTTTCATTAGGCTGAAGTATTTCAGCCTTCTGGAAACTAAATTCGCTATCTTAAGAACATAAGAAATTTAGTTTGAACACATGGCCTCCCATTGCAGGGTATTTCTAGGCTGATATAAAACTGTCCTCAGAAACTGTTCAGTATCACCTGAAAATTTTCACAGATATTTTTTGATGATAATAGTTCTGGAGGTAGAAGTCTCAGTCATGAAAAAGTCTTGTCAATCTGCTCTCTCACGCTTTTAACTATACGATAAAAGTGCTAAAAAATAGAATCTTTGCCATTTGAACAGTTCTTCTATTATCAAACTCCTCTCGTGACTTGAAAAGAGAAACTTATTTCAGACTGAATAAATCTCTTGTCACCAGAGAGTGCATCATTGTCATGTGTTTACTGAAAAGGGAGATACACAGTGGTATATCTGAAACAGTAACACTTCTGTTTTTCTCAACATTCCTATTATCATCTGAAATAGAAGAGCATAGGCATGATGAGGCTGAGGATGGGAACACTGCTGCAAGTTTTTCTGTCCCTCCATTAGTAGAATGTTTCAAAGTTCATTGTTTTACACAAGGTATTCACTGAATACAATGAACAGGCAAAGTTCTGAGCTTGTGGAGAAACAACCTGCACCTCTCTCAGGATGAAAGTTAAGTCTGAGACTAGAGGACAGGACAACACATCTGATTTTTGCAACCCTAAAGGAGAAAGCATTCTTTATAATGGTGAATATATCTTTCTTATGAGAGGTCTTGTTTATATATGATGAAAAATATCTGAGAGTATTGAAGATAAGCCAAATGGCAATGCTTGTAATTCCGACATGGTTATCTTATCAAAGTACCAATCATTCATATTCTCATATTAGTAATATATCCTATTATGATGGCTGACTATATCTTGGCTTAGACAAAGTGTTGTCTGATAAATAGACTTAATGCATAAATGCCTGTCATCAACATGCAACAGCAAAATGGGGACAGATGTTTGGCTCTCTTTGGAGCTCATCAGCACAGTTCAACTGCTTTATCTGTCAGATGAGTTCAGCTCCCAGTCCAGATACTGAGAAGCTCAGCATTTTGAGACTAACTAGAGCTAAGTGAATAATTTGTAGCAGATAATACACTTAAGAAAATTTAGCCTTCTGCTCAGAGAGTATCTGTGAATAGATCACACTGTTTCTCATGTTCATCAAACAAATGTGTTCAAAAGCTGTTTGAAAACAATGGCATTATATGAAATAATCAAATACACAGATTTTTAAATGCCTTTCTTTTTGTCAAGTCAGAGAAGACAAATGATGAAATAATGATCAATCAAGTGCAAGAATCATAGTAAATGGTATGCTGCTTGTTTGTGTTTGGGAAAACTTCTGGTTTGATTGTTATATGTAGATTTGGATGAAAACATTTCTTACAAGGAGCTACAGTGTGAGGTGAAAGGTCGAGGACTCATCTGACTGCTACTTCTCTGAAACGTATCACAAATAGGCCATCTCTCCAAAAGTGTTTTGAACATATCTTCAACTTTTCCAAAGTCTCTTGGGAATTATTTGCCTTTTCTTATATGTTTCACTCTGTCTTCAGGAAAGTTGTGACTTTAGATGAGCTTGTGAAAAAAATACACAACTATCAGCTGGCTTTCAAAAATTTTTATTTCCTAGGAGATGAGAATTAGAAATTGGAAAGATCCTGGCTCATCTGGTTCATTCTTCTATAAGTGAAAGATTGCTCCCTCCAGTTAGAATTTTTTTAATTATTAATTGCTTGTAATTTATCTGATTAATTAAAACTTTTTCCTTAATATAAATTATTCACATATATTCATTATCTGACCAGTTTTTCAGGTGGCTTTATAATGTTCTGAAAATAGTGTGCAGATTATTCTGAAATATTTCCTTAATGTCCCATGCAAGATCAAAACCTATTGTGCTAGGTCCTGTATAAACAGTTATAGAAAAAAAATACTTCTTGACATGGTATCTTTATAGTCCTATTAAAGGCAAGTGGTTAAACCAAACAGTAGAAAAGAAGGAAAGACAGAGACAACAACGTAATCTGTGAAACTTAAGAAGATTACTTATTCTGAGTTATAGATATTTTAAACACAAGTTTTCTATCACAATTCTGTATACGTTACTGTCTTTCTTGCCTAAAGCTTGGTCAAAATCTTGAAGGTGTCATGGTGTACATTTTCAACAGAAGATTTTGATACTAAAATCACAAACTTACACAATCTTGCAGTATCCTGCTGATCTCTCCCCTGAAATTCCTTGTGCATGTATTTCCACTCAGCTAGAGTAATGTGCCTGTGAGAAGCAAGTAATCATTTAGACCAGGAGGTTATAGATTCTTGATTCAAAATCAAGAATGAGGGGCACATCTCGAAGCCATGTGGAGCCATGTTAACCCTTGGGTACAAGCCTTATTTCGACCCTAGGTAAGGGTTTAAGGCAACTGATAGATATGTGACTTTGGGAGAATTCTCAAGACTTTCTGAAGGTCCTCTGAACCACTTGTCTGGTTACCATAGATCATTAGCTTTCCACTACTGATGTCACTGTTCTGTAACAGCTCTCTAGTGCCTACCTCCATCTCACCTTAAAATAGATCATGCCTTCTGGCAAGGGACAAGAGCAAGAGTTTCACTGAAAGGGTGTGGATAAACACAATGGGTAAAGACCGGCTGCAGTGTTACTGCTGAAGGGGAGGTGAGAATGTCATGAACATGTTGAAATTCAGGGACAATGTGTTTGATCTAAATAATCTCTGTGTTTTGCTTGCAAGGGCAGTGGATATATGACTTTCAGAGAAGACTCCCCTTCCTTACTCTGTGGCCATACTGTTTTAGTCATCTTGTTATTGAACTCCACATTTGATTACAAATGCAGAAGACACAGAACATCTGGCTGTTCAGCTGGAGAAGAAACTACAAAAATGCGAAACATATTCACTTTTCAAAGTATTGTTAATGGAAACACTGGGAAAAAGAAAAAAAGAAGCTCTTTGTCTAGCAATAATAATATTTTACACTTGTTATGCAGTACATGGTGTCTTTCATAAGAAAAAAAAAAAACTTCCCAAATACTTTGCATACACTACCACAGCTTTTTTCACCGGGGTGAATAGAGAAATAACACTCTTAAGGATCCTTTTAATGTTGTGAGCCACTTGTCATGAAGACAAATAAAGATAGAATACCTAAATGTGGAATGAGTTTATTCTAAATTTTACTTATGCTGTATTTTGAGAATTTTGGTAAAGAACAAAAAGTAGTAGTGTATGCATTCCTCCTTCCAAGAAACTCCTTGGGACTTTCAGAATATTCAGAAAAAGCTCTGTAGTATGCTTACTGAATAAAAAGATAACTTATGGTTTTGAAAGATGAAACAAAATCTGTGAATATTAATTTCAGATCTGAGTATTGCCTCAGAACACCATGTTTAAAGCAATAGAATTCAGAAGAAAATGGTAATATATGCATTTTTTGGTTATTTTTAGGCAGTATCTCCAAAATTCCAGTGTGTCTTAGTGATGTTAACTTGCTCTGAACTCATCTATCTGCTACTGTTCCTTCTCTTTTGTACATTTTGTTCTTTTTTTTTTTTCACTCTTCAAATTAATCTTCCTTTGCTCTTATCCTTAGCAATTACAGCTTTTACTTTTACATTTCTCTTTGAAGGTAACAAGGTTTGCATTATCAGCTATCCATGACAGATTCTTGAAACTGAGTTAGAATCCTTATTTCTCAACTAATGTATTTCACTCTAGAAGTCTAGTTCTACCAGAATTTTCTAAGAAACTTACTACTGTGAGGGAGTACACAGAGATAAAAAAGTTCTAACCTAAGTCATTTAAGAAAGCTTTAGCGAAGGATGTCCAGGTTGCTTTGTGGAGCAAATACAGTAAGCAAAGCTGTCTGCTAAAAATGGTCTCTAACTTCTAATGTTTATAAGGAGGCCTAGCACTTCTGGATTAACACAAGCATTCTAAATGTTGGAATGCTTCTTCCTAACTCTGCTATGCCTGTCTAAAAGTAGAGTGTGAAAAAAACCGAGGCACTAAAAAAGCATCACTTTTTTTTCTTTTTTAACTCTCTGTATTTAAGGTTTTATTGTCAACAAATTATAATTGCTGAAGACCTTGTGATGAAAAGAGCTTCACCTGGATAGATCTCCAATATCGTACAACAATAATAGATTTCACTAGACTTGTATCTACTACCAGATTTACCATACACCTAGTGTGTTAGTGAGCTTCTGAAATAAGAACATGTATAGCAATTTCAATTGACTATTTTCTTCAAAGCTGCTTCCCTTTTTCCCCATGAAAAAGTTTAATGTAGTCTTTAAAACAGAGATAAAGGATTACAAGATGTTAAAGGACCCTGTCCTTAGAGCCTCTATCTATATTCTGTTGATTTTTCTCATCATCTGATTGCCCAAGCAGTGGAGTCTATTGAGGATTTTCTCCAGCGATCAGTAAGGACTGTCGAAGTGTGATGCGTACCTTCATCTTTCTCTGAGCAGCAGTCAGGGTGCAGTTGGAGATTGAAAACACCACAAAGCCACCTTCACTCTCAGTACAGGCGTGGCCAGAAGGACCTTTTATTCAGTCAGTCATAACGTGCTCTCCTTTACATTAACAGTTCTCTGTGTGTTGACATTGTCAACTGTAGGAATTATCACTGAAGACCTACCTACACTATGTAAAAAAACAGACACCCACAGCCATCTCTAAAGGAAAACTGTCCAGTGGAGTCAGGCTATGATAAATAAACTTGTGTTTGTATCAGCTTGGCCACCAAATTTGTCTTATACATATGTTATCGACTCACAGTTTATATATCACACAAGCAAACAAGAAACTTTGTAAAAATCACTTCTAGGTCATTAGATCCTCCTTCCACAGTTCATGTTCTTTCCTGCAGTGCTGATGCTTTCAATGCTAAAAACTAATATACCATTTTTATGAAATGACAGTAGTGGAGCCCCGCTGAATATGATTGGTTAAGCACATCTCTGTACAGCTTGCAAATACCCTTTCAGTTCGCATTAGTATATTTCCAGTCTGAATTTTCTTTTAATTTAAAAAAAAAGAAGACTTTTAAAGAGAAGAAGAAGAAAGTTGGATGTTTCCTAAAGCAACATTCAAAGCAATTAAATGAAACCTTTTTAACAGCATGATCTTTTTCATTTTCACTATCACCTCCTTAGCCTTAAGTAAAAACCAAAAAAGACCTTTGAAAAATGATGATTTTTTTTATATTTAATATGTGATCTTTTCATGTTTCTGCTGTTGTATGCTTTTGAGCTGTCTAACAACTATGGATATATAACCAGCAGAAGGGCAAACTTGTCTCATATCCTGTGAAGAGGTGACTACCTGAAGTGTGGGTATAAAAAGAGGTATAAGAATTCTCTGAAAGGTTTTACTACAGAGAATATAGGGCTGAGACCTTCATCTAACCCTGGATGCACATTATTCTTAATAATGCATATCTGTACATTTTTTGCAGAGTTTAAGTAGTAAGCTTACTAAAATTGAAAATATTTTACAGAAACAGGGAAAAAAATCATGATTCTGATATCATTCACAGTTCTTTAATTTGCAACATTCACTTTTATCTCTTTTTTCTTTAACTCCAGATTTGGCTTAATTAAATTTATGTCAAATGAACACATGAAATGAAAGGAAAATCAGAAAGCCTGCAGTTGCCCATTAGTGAGTCAGTGGCTGCACAGTGAAAAGCTTTTGAAGCCTGGCTTATTGCCAGAATAAGCTTGCAATGATGCTCAGAAACACCGATGATGCTTTGAAGGAAAGAGTTTAGCTGACCTGAACCTGCTCCATGGAATCAGTCAAACACTTATGGGCTGGATGTAAAATCTATAATAAGTCTTCTGTCTTCAATCACATACCTGTCAAGTGAAAAGAGGGTGTAACACTACAATATGTGTACATAATACATTAGAATACAAAATTCTTTAATTTGTATGTGCTTAAAAAAATCCTGTCAGTCCCTATCATTTTTAACCATTAGATACATTTTTTGCCATCAATCAGATTTTGTTACTTCCTCTTCTTTTTTTAAAATTGGATCTACAATTGGTAATATATTAAATGCTTTACTTTGTATGCAGTGGTAAAGGGTTGTATTGGCCATGTAGGTGTCTGTCAGAACTCAGCCTTCTCAGACGCTCAGAGCAATGGCCCAAACCTGGCAAAATGAAGCAGCATAGAGATAAATCACTTGTTGTGTACAGGATGAAAAAAATCAGCACTTTTCACATGGGTACCACTGTGTAATTCCATCAGAGGACAAGCAGGCTAATACAGACTAGAGAGATGTTAAGGAGGTTCAGATTTCTAGGTCTGTGTCTTAGAAATAAAGCCTGTCTTAAGGCAGAAACTGCTGTGATGTATATTAGGCTACTGCTCTAATTCTGTATGAAATCCAGGTATATGTAATAATGAAAAAGTCTTTTCATGATCAGCTGAACCTACTATCATATAGACAAGAAAATGGCAGCCTTGTTTCAGGATGAAAGCCTCTGTACAAATAGTAGGATGGAATGCCTACTCAGAGATAGCTATCCTGTACTCTGTTTCCACACTCTTTCTCTTATAGGCAGGACCTATAAATACACAATGCAAGTTTAGTCTACTCTGTATTTAAATGTATCATCTTCCTGATGAGCAAGTTTCAGATATATGTCATACATAATTTTGGAAATAATATACAATGTTATGTGATAATTTTTTTAGAGCTTTGTTGCCAACTAGTAGTGAAAAAAAAGAATTCTTTTACTGTGTTGGTAAAATCTAAGTTTCAAATTAGTTTTGCAACTGCTAATTCTTGATCCATGTGTATTTAATAGTTCTTTGGCCTGAAAGCTGTGAAAACACCCTTAACTGTTACTAGATGTGTATACCAGCACAGTACTCACTATAAAGTACTGATAATCCAAAATTATACAGATAATTCAAAACCTTCTAAGATTGTGATATTTCTTCGCAATACTGTGGACTTACTTGTATTTCTCAGAATCTTGTGATTTCCAATAAGATCAGAGTCCATTATTCATGTCAGCTTGACTCAGTGTGACACACCTTGAAATAACGTAGAGCTGCTGATTGCCAGACTAGTGTGTAGATTCTGGCAGTTCTATGAATTATAGTCAGAACTTGAAAAAGAAAAATAAAATCTTGTAAACACAAAAATTTTATTTGAATAATTAAATTTCATATATAAACATAAGTATAATGATCAAAATTATCCATTTCAACAAAATAATTCAAAATTATAATGTCTTTTACAAGGAATAGAACAAACTTTCTCAGTAAGACCAATTCATAATCACATTCATCCCTGTTTCATATTGAATTGCACATCACAGAATTTAAATTTGAAAAAAAAAAAAAAAAACAAAAAAAGACAAAACCACACCAAATATTTATAATCTCAGCAAACACTTTTTCAAATGTTACAAAAGTATTTCATTAATGTCTATCAGGCGTCACTTATCTTTGCATACAGATAAAGAGTACATTTTCAAGACAGCAAATTTTGATCATGAATACTGTTGGAAAGATAAAATTTTAGGTACTACAAACACTGTATTCACTATTTTTAGTTTGGAAGACTGAATATGTTTTTGTTATGTCATATCCTAGTGTCAAAACATGATTTTATTTTAGCTTCCCTTTTGACTTACTAAGCCAATATCTGTTACTAGGCAGTAACATGTGCTTTGACATGTTTGTCCACATTTAACATTCATGTATCATAAAATAAAATAAAAAACTTTTTCAAGTTTATTAATATTTCTTAAATTAATTGACTAAATAAGTGACTATTTGAAAACAGAGAATTTTGCTTTTTGGTGACTATAAAGTCTAAAGACATTTCCGTCAATACCTCTAACTGTACCATATTTGGTGTTTCTGCTTTACATACTACATTCTGTTAACTGTAATTTTGTGCATAGAGAGAAGACATTTTCAATTTTAATTTCAGTAAAGTAAAATAAATGAAAAAATAATACAAAGGTCCTAAACACAGCATCTATGAGCTTATGATTTGCATGACAGCAAAGGTGTAATATGAGGCCTCAGGAACTTCCATCACTTCCATACCTTTCTGTCTGTTTTTTATCTTGATCTTAGAATTTTTACAAGTCTCTGGCCATTTTATCTAATAAGATTAATAAAATAGTTACAGTGCCTTCTGGTTCCCCCAGTGACAAGAATGAGGTGCTTTCAGAAAAACAGAAAAAGATAATGCATTTGGAGATACCATAAGCTAGTTGTCAACAGGCAAGTTGGGTGTGGGTTTTTTTAATGAAAGCTTCCATTCTTAAAATGTGCAGCTTCTTCTTGTACAGAAAAAAACTCTGTCATAGTAATCCTAAAAAAGAACCATTTTAAAAATGGCATGCTTCACCAGATAAAAGTTATGGTGTGAATCAACTGTGGTTTATTTCATAAGTACTTGACATCAACAGAGTGATAAAAATACCTTCGTCAATCAAAGTGCTAGTTTCCATTTTACATATGCAAATTCTAATTTTGCCGCACAGATTTACATAACCACTCCAAAAGTAGATTATTTCCTGTAGCAGTGTCCCAAACCTGGGAAAAAAATATGCAGGGCAATGGAGCAGGTATACAAGAAGGCAGCAATAATACCAGGTTTTGTCCATGTCAGCAAGTACTCTATATAATGCTGACTACCCTATCAATCAGGCAAATAGTGTGATCAGATTCTTTCTTTTTTTTGTTTTAAAGGTTAATAAGAGGAAAACTCTTAGGTAAAATGCTAAGTCTTAACTATACTTTTAAGAGAAAGATGGAGCTAAGCTCTGTGATCCTCTACAGATATTTCTGCTAGTAGAGTAGTTTCCTGCTGGGAAATACTAACCTTTTTTTTCAGGTTTCTCCCTTCCTTGTACTTTGTGTTTGAATGCAAAGAGTGTTTAGTATCTTTTACTGTTTTTCTGGATTTCATTATGTCTAACATTACCACCATATATTTAAGAACATCATCCATAGTATGGATTATATTCCTGGGCTTGCTTACATACAGGAACATCTATTTCCATTTTAAAAACAAAATTTTAAAAAAGAGAATAAACATGGGGAAATGATGTGTGATGGGGACATAATTACCATTTCTGTCGAAAGGCCATATTTATAGAAAATAGGAAATAAACCTCTATATCAAGAACACTTTAACCAGAATACATCACCACCTGTCAGATGAAGGAAAAAAATACCTGACCTATTTGAAAACCATCTCTTACATAAATGCTGCACAGTTGCAGAGCTGAATGACAACTTGAATTAAGGAATCATACAAATATCATATTTTATCTTATTTCTATACTTTTATATTTTTCTTAAAGAATTGCTTCTGTACTGATGTGTATTGTATCAAAATGAATTTAGCAAACTGATAAATGCATGCAGAATATTCTGAATTCAAGTTACTCTTTTTTAAAAATGTTTTCACAGCCTAACTTGTGACTTGGGAGACAGATGCTTTTTAACAGTCTGGTTATGTTGCAATATTTTGATGAAAGTCTCTATTACAATATGATCTTACACCATCCAATGTATCTTTGCAATGCAGCAAATCTTCTTGAAATTAAAATCAATTGGTGTCTCAACCCATTTAAAAATATTCAGATCTATGCCATTTTTTAAGTGGAAAAAATGTAGTTTGTGCAAATCAACACAGATGGTTGCTAAAAGTGCAGGTTTTTTTTTTGAATCCTGAATTAAAGAAGCGAACATTATTACACAAGACTGAATGCATATTTTTTATGATCAGAGAGACCGTTTCTCATCAAGCCTTGTGTTAAAGGGTAGTAAGTGAATCAAGGTCCTACCCTGTATTTGTTCTAAAGGGGATTTTTCCTTTGTTTTCAAAGAAGTATTCCTTCAAGATGTAAATGTTCATAAAATGAAGAAAATGACAGATTCTGCTGAAATTTAAACTGCTACTGCATAACCCATTTGTTAGTTTCTGTGGCTTCCTATAGGACTCGAACAAAAGCAGCACTTAATGTTGTCACTAAAATTGCTTTCAAACACATTATATGGATGATAGAGCATTTCTTTTTGTGGATCTTTGTAAATTCCCTGTTTCCTTTAAGCATGCTTTGTGATAGAGTTTCAAACCATTTTCTTCTCTGACAAATAGTATTTTAGAATGTCTAGTCAATTCATGCCTTACAAATCAAGTTCTATATTCTATATATGTTATACCAGTTTATACACTTCACAGTACTCCTGAAACAGCTGCTGCCTCAGTTTACTGTAATATAGTAAAAGAACCATTTTCTGGTACATGTNTCTTTGCAAAACACTTAATAGGTTTCATAGTATAGAAAATGCTGTTATCTGGGTTAGAAGATGCAGTAAGCCATGTGTCTCTGGAGAGAAAGAGAGAGGAAGAATTAAATGCTGGTTAAGAATATGTATCAAATCTCTGTCCCCGCTTCTACATACACTATTTAATATCAGTGGGATGAGGAAGAGAAATCTGTCAGTGCAGTCACTTAGAGTTTGCAATTCAGTTGTCATGTCGAAACTTACTACAGGCATGAGCAAAATGTTGCATGAATATGTGACTTGATATTATACTGGAAAAGTGAACTTTGTAACAGGTCATGTATAGTTAAGTGGGTGTGATTGCTATTTTTTGTACACCACTTTAGATAGCAATAAAAAACAAAATAAATACTCAAAGATCAAGGTAATGATTGCAAAAAATTTGCCTTTCTATGCTGTTTTTTGTCATCTGCTCCTATCTGGCATTCTATATGAACACATATTTTTGCATATATTTTGTTTATGTGTGAGCCTTGGCATTTTAGACATCTCCTGTAGAGGCCCCTTAGTACCATATGCTTCTGTTTTTCTTCATTGTGTGATGTGATCTCTTCTGACTGTTACATGCACGTGAAAGGACAGTGGGCTTTTGGGGGAGAAGAAACCAAGCTTTAAGAGAGCACACGTCGGTTACTCTTCAGTTGTTTGGAGCTGATTGGATCTGACAAGTGTTGTAGCTACTCATCGTAATGGATGTCTCTGCTTTAGCAGAGGAAAGGTGAAAAGGATGTAATTCCCAGTGGAAGAAAGCAACATGAACTATTATTTAATTACAGGCTAATATAGAAGTCTCTTGGAATCCCTTGTTGGTTTGCAGACTTGTCTCTTCCTTTCTCTGGAAGGCAACAATCTGAGCTTTTAATGCAGCACAGGCAGCTATGCCTGTTAGGAAAATAGCTCCAAAAAGCTTAGCATGTTCATTTCTTCTTATACGAAGTACAGAAGTCTGCATAGATATGTCATCAGTTCTTGAAATCTAGAAAACACTCATGTTTTTATCCTGCTTAAAAGATAGTATTTTTAATACACAGTTTGAAATACCAGTTCTACATTCAACAGCAACTTTGTCTGAGCTCTGGAGGATATTTGCTTTGTTTATTAGGAGAGCTTGATTCTAACTGAATCCCTGCACCTTGCTTCTGTTCAAAGATTTTTTTTTATTTTTCTTTTATTCAGTTCAAAACATGTCTCATTTCACTGGAAAATGGAAATCAAAATGTTTCCCCATCTGGAGAAAATATATTTTGCTGTAGTTGTGCTAAAATACAGCAGTGTAAAAAATATTGGATATATAATTAATATTTCACACACAGTATTAAAACACAATTAAGATTTCACAAATCCGTGAAGGATCAAAAAAAAAGTAAATCAGAAAAGCAACATCAAACAAACAAACAAATAAAAACCCTAAACAAAATCTAGACCTTCACTAGGTACTGCCTGAGATAAATGCAGCCAAAAGTTTGGAACCTCAATACTCTCAACAGGTTTCGGTGAAGGACACACTTTCGCATATCTTTGGGTTTAGGCCTATTAATGATATGTTATCATATATTTTATATATGTGTAGCTTGTTTTTAAGATATATTTTATGCATGCATTTATTTGGTACTGTGTTTAACTTGTACAAAAAACAACTGTAGATCTTCCACCACTAGTAAGATTACTATATGAGTATTAAAATATTACTAAAATGGTGCAACCTTAAGATTAATAAGTCACATTCAGAAATCACACCATAAGATAAATCTGAAATAAAGAAATTATTGAGCACAGACGGACATAAGAAACAGAAATAATATTTGTTTGATTTTCCTTGTATTAATGGTCCTTTTTTTCACAAGCCACAGAAGAAATTCATGTGTTGAAATTTATTAACTGTCTTAATACAAGTGACTAGATTCTCATACCCAGCACAATCTATGAAAGAAGCAACACCATACCACGGATAATTACTGAGTTCTCACAGCTTCTCAGACACAGAACTTCATAAAGCATTCAATGTTCACCACAAGCTTACAGATATAGTGTTGGGTTATTTTAAAAATAAGTTGTTTGTTATTTTATAACACTTTACAGAACTGTAAAATGCTGAGACAATTCAGTAAATATGGATGCTATGAAAATTCAACTTAATGAGGAAAGAAAAATAATGTGATTTTCTAGTTTAATAGTGGCATGTATAGAATCCAAGCTTCCCTCTTTTAATTGGTCTCATTTCTCCAGGCTCACCATACAACTTTCAAATGAAAAATACAATATTGTGTTTGCCACCATTGACACCAATATGTGTTGTCCTAAAACTTTGGATTTTCCTTTAGTAGTGCTATTAACCCATTCTACATTGGTAGGATGAAGTTCCCCACTTAGTATGGGCTATGTAAAAGGCATCGAAGACTCTAAAGTGATCAAATATTATGAGCCTTATTATGGAACTATAGTGTGACATATTTTCCCAGGTATGTAATTTACCATGCAATTTTTTTAATATCATAAGGACATAAAAATAATAAAACAATAGGGGTTGAAATACATGAAATGTTACCTTTCCAAATCCAATTTGCAGAAATATGAGCTAATCATACTGATACTTTGTTATGTAATGTCCACTGATCATCATTTATTCACTTAATGATGTATATTCAATATTCCTTTTTAACAGAAATAGAAATCTTAGCTCTTTTCATCAACCTCTTCTCAGGATATGAGGTGTTGCTGTGTATATGACTTGCTGTGTGCAAATTTATTTGACTCTGAAAAGTGACACAGAGAATAAGCCATACGCATTCTGTCAACTGATGCCAAATATTTAGTGTAAATGATTGGTTGTTCTTGCCAAACTCTGTTGAACCTAAAAACATTCCCTGTGAGGATTCAAATCTGATTCCAATTTTATCAACAGACACAAATCCTTCCCCCAAATTAAAGTTGATTGAAAAGATTAATGCTATCCTTACTGGCTTGTTTGAAAGGGAGATAGCAAAAGATACTCAGTTTGTATAAGAAAACCTGGCCATAAAATTTATTCACTACACATTTGAAAACTACGTTGAAAGTCCCTTGGGAACTGAACCAACAGTCACAGGAGATTGATAAGACCTTAGAGGTGGTTTGACATTTAACTTGGGTTGTGAGAAAAATACAAGGATAATCTGCTTCTCATCAAAAGGGTGAGAAAATCAGTGAAAATAAAAGAAGCAAGGCTGAACGTAGCACAGAAGTTAAAAAAGTGAAAATAAGACATTTGGAGAGAACGTAGTATGATGCAGCTGTTATTTCAGGTTCCCAATTTTAGCACTGCATTTCTGCTTTATGGCAACATCTACCTTCAGATAGAAGACAAACAAAAAGAACAAGAAGAAACTTATCTCTTTTAGCTCGATAGAATGGGACTGCATTTTTAACATTAACGAGAGTAATTTATCTTTCCTCAATCAAAGTACAAAATACCAGTGGCTACTGAGTTTTAAAACAATTAGCCTGTTTGGAAAATTTGGCCAAAAATGGGTCAAAAACAAAAAGGAGAAAATTATTGAAGAAAATTGCATTTTCCTTGTCATCCATGACACAGAGAAACAGCACACCCCATTGTCTAGGAGACAGAACCACAGCACCAGGCCTGCAGTCACCTCTCAGGAAACTGGGTGTTTCTCAGCTGGTTTAAGAGGAAACAGAAACAAGAAATGTAAGGATATCAGCATCCAGTTTGTCACTGAGGGAATCCTATGAAGGTCAATATCCCTGTGGGCTAGCTCTGGAGGGTGGGATGTGGAAATCATTCCCTGCAGGTATATCTGTCAGTAGATATTGCTTATGATATTTGTCTACCACATGTTTGGCACATAATTTAAAGACGCCTATGGCTGCTTTAACTCTGGGCTTCCTGCATGCTGCAAGACCTTAGGTTGGCTAGGCTTCTTTTTTTATGACAGCAGATCCTTATCCTCCTCTGCAACACACACAATCATGACATTGTTTGCATGGGAGGAAGCATAGGGATGGACAGTATTTTGCACTACTTCCTACCATTTTGCACAGATGGTAAGTGTTTATGCATTTCCACATGGCTGCACACAGGACAAGATGATCAAGACAGATGATTTATAATGGAGCTCATTGGAGATGAGATTCAGTCTACAGTGGCTTAATTTCAGTGGGATGACCATAAATAGGGACAGTTATTTGTGGCTGGCTAACAGCAACCCTTTGAATCAGCTTTGAGACAACTACCATGTAGCATATATAGATTGTAGACACACCTTTAATTGTTATCAAGGGACTATGAACATTTCAGAGCTGCTTACAAGCTTTTAGAGTTAGAACTGTGTGTGGATTTTTGTCCATTCCCAATCATTCAAAGATATCAAGTATATAAGGGTATCAGACAATAGAGCTAGCTAGAGCCATGAAACGGGAAAGAAGGAACAGTACAAATAATGAGGAGAGGAAAAACAATCTTGTCAACCCTAGAGATAAAGCATGACATAACCCAACTTCTTCCAGTGTAATCTCCAAAGTTGTTAGAAGAAATTATGTGATTGAAGACTGAAGGCTCTAGTACAAATCCAGAAGAAACCCATTGAGATTTATCAATGTCTTCTCATAGTCATGAAGCAGAGGGGTCCTTTTCTCATTTGTGGGTCCTCTCACACTGCAAACAGATCTGAAAACATTACAATGCATGGCAGTTGGTCAATAGTGTGGAAAAAACCTCATTTACAGACTGGCCAGACAGTTTTAAAACCTTCAGATTTTTCTAAGTCTAGGTTATTAACTGTCTGACTGTAATCACATCTTCACCATAGGGAGCTTCAAAAGCTTTTCATTTGCATTGAATCAGTTGCCTTCCTCCCTGCCTTTCTCCCTGTGGAAATAAGCTTAAATAATTCAACAAACTGCACACATGGCTAGTGATTATTGAACCATTCAGAAACACTCCAGGCAAATGGACCATTATGTAGTGGGAATTAAAACTTTCCTTGCAGTCATTGGGAGAAAGATGCATACATATATATTTATGTACATATATATATATATATATATATATATGTATATTTATCCCTCTCTGCATCCTGTGTATGCGTGTGTCACAGTGTAGGTGGAGAAGTATCTTCATAAACATCCCATTCTCACAGAGCCCTTGTGACTGTCCAGAAACAGAGTATTCAAAGGCTGTATTAGAGAAGACCCACATATAGAGCACACAGTTTGAACATGAGATATATTTTCTTTTAATGTGACACCTTTTCATCCTCAAATCATAACATTTCTTTTTCATTACACACCTTTTTGAGCAAGAAACATAGAATTCTAATGATTAACTCTGTAATCTACATACTGTATTCCCAAGTACCAATATCATAAATAAGGACATTTCTGAACTGCTGCCTCACTTAGCCTTTTGGCTTTCCTCCATTTCATTATGGCTGCTGCCATTATTATTCCACAGATGTATGTTATCAGCCATGTCAAATCTCAGTATTTTGATTCTTACGTGACTGGCTGGCTTTTTTTAACATATACATTTCAAAAAAAGGGATATCTATGTAACCTGCACATTATTACCTGAAAACATGAAAAAAATTAAACACACCCTGTACAAAAACCTCTATATATTAGTTTCTGTGATAGCATCAAAATTTATAATAGATAAAAGGACCTTGTTTCTCCCCCAAATCAAGTTAGTTTTTGGTTTTGTTTGTGATTTGTAAGTGGATTTTTTTTTGCTTTAGTTTCGGCCCTTAACACATTAAATAATTAATTGATTAATTTTATCTCAAGGATAAAATTTTCATCATGAGAAAAAGGCTGAGGTGTTTAAAGGCAGGGACCAGGAGCAGAATAATCTCTGCAATATCCAGCAGGAGATGGCCAGTGACCTGCAACACCACATAGATTTGCAGAAACCTATGAGGCCCTATGGAACATACCTGAGAGAGCTGAAAGATCTGGCAGGGATGCTCACCAAGCCACTTTCTATCATTTTACTAGCAGTCCTGGCTCACTAGGGAGGTATCAGCACATTCAAAATCTCCTATGACAGGGAGAACACCTTACTGGTCAAGGGAAGGGCTGTGGATGCTTTGTAATTTGACTTTAGCAAGGCCTTTGACAGTGCTTCACACAACATTCTCCTAGAGAAGCTGTCTGCTCGCAACTTGGGTGCACACAGGTTTTGCTGGATTAAAAACTGGTTGGATGGCCAGATCCAAAGGGTTGTGTTGAATGGAGTTACATCCAGCTGGCAACTGGTCATGATTGGTGTCCCCAGGGTTCAGTGCTAGAGCTGCTTCTGTTTTACATCTTTATTGATGATTTCAAAAAGGAGATAAAGTGCACCCTCAGTAATTTTGCAGATGACATCAATTTTGCAGATGATTTGTTGGAGAGTAGGAAGGTGCTGCAGAGAGATATGGACAGGCTGGATCAATATTCTGAGACCAATTGTTTGAGTTTCATTAAGGCCAAATGTTGGGTCTTGTACTTTGGCCACAACAACCTGCAGCAGTGCTACAGGCTTGGGAATAAATGGTTGGAAAGCTGCCTAGCAAAGAGGGAACTGGGGGTGTTGTTTGAGAACCAAGTAAACAGAAGGTGACCAAAAAGGCCAATGATATCCTGGAGTGCATCAGAAATCTTGTGGTCAGCAGCACTAAGATGATCCTGTCCCTATACTTGGCCCTGGTGAGTTGCACCTCAAGTACTGTGTGCAGTTTTGGGCACTGCAGTATAAGAAGGACATTAAGGTGCTGGACTGTGTCTAGAGAAGGGTGACTAGGCTGATTATGGGTCTGGAGAACCGGTCTTACAACTGAGCTGGGATCATCCAGAGAAGAGGCTGAGGGGAGACCTCAATGGTGTCAGCTGCCTGAAGGGAGGGTGTAGTGAAGCACATGTNTGAAGGGAGGTTGTAGTGAAGCACATGTTGACCTCTTCTCCTTAAAGCACATGTTGACCTCTTCTCCTTAGTGACTAGTGATAGGACAAGAGGAAAAGGCCTCAAGTTGTACCAGGAGAGGATCACATTGAATATTAGGAAAACTTTCTTCACAGAAAGAGTGGTGAGGCATTGAAACAGGCTGTCCAGGGAGGTGGTGGAGGCAACTTCCCTAGAGGTGTTCCAAAAAAGGGGAGGCATGTAGTTTAGAGAGATAGTTTATTGGTTTGGTGTTGTAGCATGCATGGTTGGATGTGATGATCTTGGAGGTCTTTTCCAAGCTTGATGATGATTTTATGTTTCTAGGATCTTCTATCTGATCAACTAATCAAGATGACAATGTTCAAAATGAATGATGAAAAAAGAATGTCGAAAACACCAGTGTGTAAGGTCATATTGGAACAGCAACCACTAGAATCATAGAATCATTAGGGATCAGAAGGAACATCGAAAGATCATCTAGTCCAA
>VZRI01010567.1:32430-48722 GCA_013397515.1 Upupa epops | reverse complement strand
GCTTTGTGTCATCAGCAAATTTGCTGACAGTGTACCCTGACCTCTCATCCAAGTCATTAATGAATAGATTGGAGAGGACTGGTCCCAGTACTGATCCTTGGGGGACCCCACTAGATACAGGCCTCCAACTAGATTCTATCCCATTAACCACCACTCTCTGGATTCTATCCTGCAGCCAGTTCACCATCCACCTCACTACCCAATCATCCAGTCCCCTCTATGTCAGTTTGGCCAGGAGGATGCTATGTGAGACTGTGTCAAATGCCTTACTGAAGTCAAGATAGACCACCTCCACTGCTCTGCCATCTTCTACGCACCTGGTTATGCCCTCATAAAAGGCTATCAGGATGGTCAAGCATGACTTCCCCTTGGTGAAGCCCTACTGACTGTCCCTAATGACCCTCTTGTCCCTGATGTGCCTAGAGACAGCATCCAGAACAAATTGTTCCATCACCTTTCCTGGGATGCTGGTGAGGCTGATTGGTCTATAGTTACCTGGGTCCTTATTCTTACCCTATTTGAAGATTGAAGTGACATTTGCTAACCTCCAGTCCCTAGGTTCCTGTCCTGATTCACATGACTTAGAAAAGATGACAGAGAATGGCTTAGCAATGACTTCCACCGCCTCCCTTAGCACACATGGCTGCGTCCCATCCAGCACCATGGATTCATGTACACCCAGTTTGCTCAGCACATCCCTAATCCAGTCCTCGTCAAACAAGGCAGGCTCCTCTCTTGCTTCGACTTCCTTTGGAGCCTCAGCAGTCTGGGCTTTGATACCAGGACATCTCCTAGAAGTATAGAAGGAGGCAAAGAAAGTGTTTAGTATGTCTTCCTTCTCTGTATAAAAATAGGGAATTCTTCACAAATTTGAGTGTCATACTCGTGCAGGGACCATGCTAGTCTTGTCTGTATAGATTTAGTTTTAGTGTATGTGATGTCAAAGCCAGTACCTAGCATCCAATGCTTTGTTTTTTTCAATACCAGAGTCCTAAGAAACAGATTAGAGACTATTACTGATTAAAGTAATATTTCTCTCTCATTTAATTAGGAAAATAGGAGAAAGATAATACATGTGAGAAGTCCAGGACCCAAGAAAGCTGTTTTCTAGTCATTGGTTTTCTAAATTTGTGAGAACTTTGTCAAAATTTGGAAAGACAATTAAGGCTGCAAACCAACACAGGTTTTTTTAGTTGAGTGGCTCATTTGTGAACTAGATATTTTAGAAAATGTAGCTATGTCTATGAACATTATCATAAAGTAATTGAAAACATAAGGAACAGTTTGTATGTCTGTGTTAACTTTAAAAATGTTGTACTCCTAGTCATATTAAATTAATTGCTTGTGCATTTCTATTGTTGAATAATGCTGTTAGCTGTTCCCTAGAAATAAATACTGGAATATTAATTGTTAACCATCACTTTTATTTGATTGATACATGGCATACATCCAAGAAGTAGCACTTGCCCTAGTTGAGTTCTTCATGGGTGAGATTCTTCCATATGAGTGATTTTGTTAAGAAGTCCAATTCTATATGTATTTGAAGTAATTTTAAAGAGCACTTTAGCAACCTATTGAAGATCAGCCCAACATAGCTACCAATAGCCTGGACCTTATTATAACAAGCAAAAGAGAATTTATACGGTGAGGAGGAGACATGATTGAGGACTCTTCCCCCAGTATGGCTGTGGTAAATAAAAATAATATTGCTTTTAATATCTAGATAATATTTCTTTGCTGCTAGTTGTCTAACTGGCCTTTCAGAGATGACAACATTGTGCAAAGTGATGGTGGAATCTAAATCTTTGTTAAGTATGCAGTTAATTTGTTAAATCTTAGAAACAGATTTATTGTATGGTTATTTCTGTATCTCAGTCTGGGTGGTTCACAGCTGAAGGGAAAAATCATGGAATCATGAAATGTCTTAGGTTGAAAGGGATCTCAGCGATTACCTAGTTCCAACCCCAATGCCATAGGCAGGGACCCCTCCCACTAGGTCAGATTGCCCTGGGCCCCATGGAACCACTTCTTTAACACTGCTCTGGCAGATATGTGCGTATCCACAACCCTGCCATGAGCAACCTGTTCCGATGGCTCATGCCCCTTTCAGTGAGGAATTTCTTCCTATAGTCTAATTAAATCTACCTTCTAGTTGAAGCCATTCCTCTTCATCCTATCACTAGACATCTTCATAAAATATGTCCAGCTTTCCTGTAAGCCCCCTTCAAGTACTGGAATTCTGCTATAATATCCCTCTGAATCCCTCTCTTCACTAGGCTGAGCAGTCCCAGCTCCCACATCCTATTCTCATGGAGTAGGTGCTCTCTTGATGTTGCATAGGATTGTTTGGTTATGTTTCCCATTTTTCCAGTCAACAGAAACTTTATGGAGTTCCATGATTTCTCAAATATGATGAATAATGGTCTAGCAACTTCATCCACCAGTTCACTCAGAACCAGTGTCTGAGTCCTGTTAGATTTCATGGAACTGTGAATCTTCAGGTTATTTAACAGGCACAAACTTGATCTGCCTCTGCCACAGGTTTTTTTGCTGACAGGTTTTTTTTCTTCTAGTTTTAGCCTTTGATTTCTGTGACTTGGGTAGTGTGATTTGAGAGCATTCTGGTAGAAACTGAGGCAAAGTAATCACTGAGCACTTCAGCCTTCTCTATATTCAGCCTTACCAAGTCATATCTTTCCTTCTGGATTGGGTCCATGTATTTCCTTGTTTTATTTTTTGCTTTGATACACTTATAGAGCTTTTCTTTTTGCCCTTGATAATTCCATCTGGTCTTTGGCTTCCCTATCACATTCCCTGGCTGTGTAGATAAGTTCTCTACACTTTTAATCAGCACAACTGGCAGAAATATTACCACTCAAAAGAAGGATGTAGCAAAATAAGGAATAGTTTTGTACTCAGGTTGTTGGCAGATTCCATTATTGGAAATTAAGGAGAGGTAACAAGAATTTAATATCATACTGAAAATCAGAATATGGACTTCATCATTGCCATGTCTTGTAATACAGGTGTCTGGACTCACTACACTGATGTTCTGCTTTTCCATAAAGAAGTGAGAAACCAGAATGAAATCAAAAGAGCTAATTTTCCCTTTGTGACTTTCTCCCAAGTCTTCTACATATTGTGGATGTGGAACTTTTCCCTTGCAGACATCTCCACCCTCTCCACTCCTTCCCTGCCCTATCTTTCACATCCTTTGTCTAGTCAGCTTGCATCTAAGCAGAATGACAATCAATCTTTGCTATAGACACAAAGACAAATTCATAGTGCTAAAACTGTTTAATATTGACATGAGTTTATAAGTAGTAAACATGAAGGCTAAGCTGATCCAAATCCTTAGAAACACATGGTTGCTTGAATGTAGGTCCAGAATTTGTTTGCATCACCGAGCTATCTGCTAAAAGAAATAGTTGAAATAGGGTGCAAATAATGAGAACCTCCCAAAGTCTGGAAGTCCATAGTCTCAATTTATTTTAATTCCTCCCTCTTTTTTTCTTATTTTTGTTTTCCTTTGCTACAAAAAAAAAATTCTTGCTGTGATCTTTCATCTAAGGACCTGAATTTATTTGTGTACCCAAATTGTTACAGACTAGTATTCATCTTACATTATACAGTAACACATGCTCTGTTGTGAGTTGCTGAATAATCTATACATTACCTGCTGACATGATGAAGCAGAATTATACCTTGGACAATGGTAACTGAGATTTTTCTAATGCTAAGTAGTAATAGAAATTGCTAATCCAAACTCATTTTGTCATGGGTTTCATATTATGCACACCCAAGAGCTTTGCTTTATTCAGCAGTTTCACACAGTACCTGTAATTAAGATGGAAGAATAAATTATGTTTCTATGATCTAATATGGAAAACAATGTGATTTCAGGAAACTAAGACCAAACTACGCTCAAGTACACTTTTCTGAATTGTACTCTTGCCATTACACTGCTGCAATATCTAATAATCATTCTTTATCTAAGCTGCAACTACTTGACCACTGGAATCAAACACTGATTTTCTAGAACTGGTTTTGCTCCTCTGCAAATCTATGGCCAACCTACTAAAAACTATGAGGTGTGAGGAAGTTCTAATTTCCATGATTGTCAGAGAAAAAAGTGCATTTCCAGACGCAAGACTTAGTAGGCTGGTCTCTGTTCACTCAGACTCAGTTTTGGGGTTTGCTTGTTACCAATTTAGGAGAGAAGGGTTTAATCAGATTAAATGTTAGGCCCAGTTGGTTAATCACTCTGTTATTGAAGCAGGATTTTGCAGGGTTTTAAAGCTAAGAATCAGCTTCCCTAGTCATACCTCCTGCCGTCATCTGTCAGATAATGCTTCAGTACTAGTCCATTCATTTTCTACATAGTTCAGAAAAATAAAGGGACTTTTTGTTTTGGCAATTATGGAACAAACAGTTACAAAAGGCAATAAATTCCTTCATTGCTACACTGTGAAAGAGATAGCACTCACAATTCCCACAGGAACAGTTTCATACAAAGCGTAAGTAATTAAGCTGAGACATGGTTGGTCCTTAGCATTGTTGGAAAACTTTATGTGAGGAAAGGTAGAGAGGCTGCAAGTTTTGAATCTAGCTACCCCTATTTCATTAGTAAACACGGTGGCATGCAGCTTTACAATGTATTATCTGGAAATGGTGGACTTTGTTGTCATGCATTTAAGTAACAGACAAAAAAATCAAGAAAAAAAATGAAGAAACTCTTGTTGCCATAAAAAAATTGCAGACTTTCCAGAACAAGACTAATAGTTTGTTAAAAGTCTTTTGTAAAACATTTACAATCCTTTTTTGTTGTCTTTATATTTCTTTGCTACAAGCTGACTTCTTCAGTCATCTGCTGAAAAGAAATATTTCCTTAAAGACAGGCATTTCAATAACTGTAAAAACATATCACTGGTTCTACACATCAGTGCAGTATGCAAGTTCAATGATCTATCTCATTATTAAACATACAGAAATAAATACTTCATTGTCTATTTCTCAGCTTAAGTGTCTTCCAGTAGCGTGCACCTTGATATAAAGGATAATACTAAGAGTAAAGAAAAATAGGCTATATACATGTTTGAGAAAAAGGTAGTTAGAACAGGATCATCACAGAGAATTTTAAGCTCCTTTTAATGTCTGTCTGCTACTTCATTTTCAGCATAAACATTAGAAAATGGAGTGTTCTTTTTATAGATATGAGATTTCAAAATTACAAGACTAGAGCATCTGCCCAATTCGTAAAAGTGCTGATCAACTGAAAGTGTCTTTGCCCTCAGATATTTTGCTCTGTTATCACCTGAGACTTTGATCCAGCAACAATTTGTTTTTGCATATTATAGGAGTAATCAAAATGTAATAGTTATCAAAATCATATTGAGATACTCAGCTAGCCAAGCGAAAAATTTATAACGGCATCACAGCTAACTGGTTTATTTTTGTTTTGCAGTATTTATTTGGTTTGATTTCTTAATAATATTTTTTCTATAAACAGAGAGATTTCAAAAAGAAATGTTACCACTGTTGCATTTTCAGAAAATGAAATCTTCCTCATAATTAAACATGATGTTTCCTTCCCCACATTTTGTCATAAAATGTGATAATGTACGTGGAATGGAATACCTGTCCACTATGCTGTTCCCTGCAGGAGTGAGCTTTGACTTTACAGCATCCCAATGCAGCACACAAGATTTGGCTGTAAACTTGGTTTCTATAGGGGTAAGTTTAAGCACACCAGCCCTTAGTAGTAACTGTAAACATCAAGCATTATGTAGAAGCAGGCTCTATGTTAAGCAGAAGCAGACACTGTCTGCTCAATACACCATTAACTTCAGAAAGTGAAGTTACTTAGAAGAGACTGAGCTGAAAATAAAAGTCACTAAACAGAAGTAGTTCGGTTCTAGACCAAACAGATAACTAATTACCTTTATATAATATTTTTAAAAGTCTTTAACTATTTTTCTCAGAACTTCCAAAAATTAGAAAATATCAAGAGGAAAATGTAACTTTAAAAGTACTTATAAGATTTATGACAAAATTTATATCAAAATCTAGCTGTTCCAAACTGTTAGTTTTCATAGCATTTGACTTAGTTTCTTGACAAGATATGCTCATAATGATATGCTAGTATTTCTTGGCAAATATTTTCCTCTCTTTTGTCTCATGGCTTTAACATCATGTTGCATTACCATCACAGAGACAATACTTTGAGGTATTTAAGTAGAAAGGATCATATGAGATGTTTGAAGGAAACACAGTAGGAGAACCATAGGTGAGCAGAAAAAAGAATTACAAGAAAATGAATGGCAGAGTATTATGGAACAAATAAAAAATCAAAGTAAGGATCAATAAAGGGGAAGTTCTCCTATTGTTTAGGGCTTTATCTGCTGTTCTTCTAAAGGTAGTAATATCTAGTGCAAGGACCTTTTCTGAAGAAAAAGAGCAGAGTCCAGTGCTGGATTTATGTCTTCAACAAGAAGACAAAATAGAAATAGAAATGATACATTTAAATTGTGTGATGAGATACAATATATCTAACAGAAATAGATACTCAAACTCTTATTAAAGTGATAATTTTAACACTTATTAAAGTAATAAAGATTCTACCATTTTATTTACTTGCTGATTTCTTGCTGATTTATCACATTCCCTGTCTGTAGAGCTTCATAGAGGAAAACAGCACCTCTTTAATCTTTTATGGCCTTGAATAAACATAAAAATCCTTTAATCTCTCCTTCTAATCCTTTCCTATTTCCACTGACACATTCTCCAAATAGTGAGGATTGTGGGTACTAAGAAAAGGGAAAATGCTGAAAGCTTGGCAGTGGCACATACTGTATGTTATTACCATGAGACAGAGACAAAATACCATGGATTAGATATAAAGGATACTGGGAAAGGCTGGAAATTATTTTTACCTCATTTCCTGTACAAGGTGTATAATCAGTGACCCTATGAAAATCAGTGGAGATCCCAGAAGCAACTTATGTGCATAAGGCCACAAATATGTATGACTGGACAGCAGAAATGAGACTTGGAGGCTCTTTTCTGCTCCACCTTATAAATACTTTGGCTTCACATTCTACATGATATTTGTTATCTTTAAGAGTCTAGCCCATTCTAAAAAGAAATAGCAATGGGGAAAAGAAGAAACATACAAAGACAGGGAAAAATCATAGACTTATAGAGTGCATTGAGCTGGAAGGGAAATAAAAATTATTTATTTCACCCCCCTGCAGTAAGCAAGGACGTAGTGAATTAGATCAGGTTGCTTAGACCCCTATGAAGCATGAATTTGAATGCCTCCAAGGATGGAGACTCTTATCACCTCTCTAGGTAACCTGTTCCATTGTTTCACCATCCTCATAATAAAGAACTTTTTTCTAACATATAATCTAAAGCTACACTATTCTAATTTAAAACAATTGTCCCTTGCCCTGTTGCTACACAGACTTGTGAGCAGTCTCTCTCCACCTTTCCTGTAGGTCCCCTTCAGGTACTTCTCCAGGCTTACAAACTCCAACTCTTTCAGCCTGTTCTCACATGATAGGTGCTCCAGGACTTTGATCATTATTGTCACCCTCCTCTGAACCTGCTCTAACAAGTCCACATCCTTCTTGTGTTAAGGGCTCCACGGCTGGAAATAGGACTCAAGGTGAGGAGTCATCAGAGCAGTAAAGAGGCAGAATCACCTCTCTCAATCTTCTGGCAATGCTTCTGATGCAGCCATCCCAAATTACTAGTGGACAAGTTAGCTTTTAATAAATATTCATCTCACTTAATCTTCAGTAAATAGAATGATAGAATCTTTATCACTTTAATAAGAGTTGAAATGCCAAAAAAACATATAACTCAGCTGTGTTTACAATAATTGTGTGATAAACTATTTGTGTTCATTGGACAAGGTACAGGTGAAAATCATGACTGTCATTAACATGGCACAAAGACTGCAAAGTTATTTAACACATGTTTTTTTGACAGCTCCCTGGGGACCTGGTTTTTCACTTTGTGTTTTAGTGCTGCACCTGTTCAGCTGTTGTGTTACCTCTCCATTATAACCTCCATCCTTTTTCAATGTTTTGTTTTAGTGCTCTATCTGGCTGGAATAACTCAGTATCACACAAAAACTGGGGTAATAATGTACTAGATGAAAACCTTTTCCATCAATATGCCACACAGCAAACTTTTTTCAATCTAGATTATTTTTAATTTGAAGACATAATAGTAGCAGCTAAACAGTGAACACATTATAATGTTCTCTTTAGAGGGAAACAAATGTGCAGTTGTTTCATTCATATTCGCTAGAGCCACGAAAAGAGTGAATACAGATAATTCTAAATTGTGAATTATGAAGTATCTACTCATAAATTGTTCAGGTATTATTCACAAAACTGAAATTAACATCAGTACAAACACCTTTCTTCCCAAACTACCTTTGAACTTTTTATATGTCTGCATGATCTGGAGTAACTGCAAGAAGGAAAATTTAACAAAGTATTGGATAAGATCTTACCCAAAATAGCAACCTTTTTTACTACTAAGCAGACTCATGAGACTGGGTTAGTGAGACAGGGGAAGTTTACATAAATGAAGAAGGGAGGTCTATAGAAGTGAAGATGAATGTCTTCATTTATGAGAGAAAGGGATTAGGCTTGTTTATTTTCTGAAGAGGATTGATGGGATTTGTGAGGGAGACAGAAGAGGGAAAGATGGCACCAAGCTTGTCCTGGACATTGAAAGGATTACAATGTTCAAGGGGACTCAAAAAGCAAGAAAGAATAAAGAAAAAATATTAGGAGTTCATTTGAAACTACACACAGTATTTACAAATTTTAATGTCTAACTGAACTTAAAATATTTAGAGGTGGATTCTCTTATTAGTTAATATTTTTTCATCTATCCAGAAACACTTTTTGTTCACATGAATCTGTATTTCCCTGAAAACACAATATACCTGGAACTGATTAATAATCCCTAAAAAGCTATTTAAATGTGAGTGTTATTAAGCCATTCTTTAACACAAGAATGCATTACATCTCTGGCATGAGACTAATCAAATGAGTTCTTCGTAGCTTCAATGCTGTCAAACTCTTTTGTGAGAGCATTGTTACTGACTTGACTCTACACAATTTTTGTAATAATACAAGTGTAGATTTAATGGGCAATTTTACTAGCAGAATAGAATCTTTTTGACTGTAACAAAAACAAATGTCTTCTTTTTGCCAATCACAGTACTTTTTTTCTTAAAACTGCATGAAGATCTGTGTTTTGTTATTCACTTTCCATTGAAAGATGATTTAAGTTACCCAGACTATTCAGTCTTATATCACTAGGAATTCAGTCATGGTAGATGAAATAAAAATATTGTACAGTAATGATGATATAAAATCAAAAAGCTTTCCTTTCAGCAATCTCTTCAAAGTTTGTTAACTCAATGAAGAAACTTGGAAACTAATACCAATCACTGAATCTTTTTTCAAAGACATTTCCTCATTCAGATAATGTCAAAAAATCAAATAGATAACCAGGGCAAAGAAATAATGTCTTTCGCAGAATTCACAGGCCCTAGATATGACAATGATTTTGAAAGTATCTGAATTCTGAAAGGAAGATACCAGATATATGAAATGGTGCATGTTTATGGAATTTTGCGGTCTTCATTTCTGAAACCCTGTTTCATTTTGGAAACAAAAGAGCAATGCAATTAAAATTCTACTTCTTCATATTCAAGTACACAATACACAAATATAACAATGTATATGAACTCAGTAAGCCAGCAGCTAACTAAAAACGGCTAAACAAGAGAATGCATTACAGCTTTCTAAATAATATTTTTAATTTGAAGTTTTACATTTATACTAGTATCCCTCCTTGTCCTCCCGATGTTATTTTTAACTTTTTCTCAAGGCTTGCAGGAATTTTCACTTTTTCTTGAAGCTGATCTCTTCCTTTCTCTGAAATACGTTTCACCACCTCTTCTAACATTTGCTCCAATCATCTCTTCTACTTCCAAGTTCCCATGAAGCTTCTGTGGAATAAATCTTGTTATTCTTTTTTCTTGTTTCCACTGTGTTTTGTAACAGTGGTAGTAACAGTGGGGTAAATCTTAAAAAATATGACAAAAATATTGTTACAAAAAGATCAGAGTAAAAATAGGAAGTAAATAGGAGAATGAGTATAATCTCCCTAGAATGCAGGAGGAGAGATGATCATAATGGTTCTGGGAAGAGGAAATTAATTTAAAATCAGGCATAGGACATAAAAAATATGTCCAGTTAGGCATTCCCAAAGGTGGCTTTGGCAATTATGCATGTTGATAAAGCCTTCATGAAAGATTAAAGCTAAACTCAAATACAAACTAGAAAGTCATAACTAGAAAAATTACTATCCCAGTCAAAACTAAAAATATATGAGTTCATACTGCAACCTGCATTCATTTTGTACTGCAGGGTGCAGAAATAGCTAGAATTCCATATTTCAGATTTTTCTGTTTCAGAAACAGAAAGGTTAGAACAAATACTTTAATTTTTGTATACTAATTTCTTCATGACCGTCCTGTAAATTCAGTTCTGGAAAAATCTGGAGACATCTGGATTCTTGATTCTTCTGATAAGCACTTTTCACAGAGAGAAAAAATAGAAAAAAAAGAAAATTACTGATAAATGTTTATTTTCCAAGCTGTCATCTTTCAGGGACCTCGGCCTCTTGCAAACACATTTCAAATCAAGGAAAAAAAAAAGAATAATCCAAGACTACCATTGAGAAGATGGATTAGATTCCAAGAAATGCAAATGCCTTAAATTGTGCAATCTGCATTACTTAATAGAGCAGGGAATCAATTAAGAACAGTCCCCTATTTGGTTTAATTAGGCTAACTACAGGTAAGGGAATCATATAGTAAAGAGAGGGGCATTCAGTAGAGAGATTCTCTCATGTATCTCTTCCATTTCTGTCTCCTCTGCTGTGACACAACTAAAGACATCAGTGTTTGACTTTCAACCTTTTAATGCCACAAAGTAAACAAATCACATATTTTATAAAATCAAGATATTGAAATCATAAGACCCAGGTATTTTGCCTGATACTAATGAAAGGACATTGAGGAAGGAAAGAAGGCTACCAGCATATTCATTCTTTGAAATCAATAACACTGCTGTTTTAAGTATAAATCTTAATTTCAGTTTCCTTATGTGCTTCATGGTCAACAGTCTCACACAGATCTTCTCTAAATGTCTAGGAATAAAAAAATAGTTATTTTGAACTTAGAACTGCATTCAAATGTTGAGTACAGCTCAAATTACCAAATCTGGGAAAGAGTCGACACAAGTGATGTTTTCTTTTTAAAGCTGTCAATCAAAGTATGTCCTACAGTCTTGTACCATAGCTCAAATATTCATTCTTCTTATTGGATAATTGTAATGCTACATACTTGTACTTTGCTGATAAGTTGATAAGCACAGGTGCTCACACTGTGGGGAGGCAGAGAAGTCCAGAACATAAAAAATATTTTAAAAGGGACAGAGCTAGCTATAAATATTCACTATTTTCAACATAAAAAAAAAAAAAAAGAGAAAGGGAGATAATTGATATTGTGCCAAAGTTAACAAATGATAGAACATGCTGTCACCCAGACAAAATCAACAGTCACCTTTAAACAGTTATATAAACTGTCTGCTCAATGTTATCATCATAATACTTGTCAGTCTCAGAATATTTAATCTGCTTATGCTGAGAAAATGACTTTGAGGAAGGAAATCAATGTTTACAGATGGAGCAAGTACCCTTTCACTTCTCTTTAATCTCAAAACAGAGATACTGGAGACATTTTTTTCTATAAAAAAGCACTTTGTCTTTCCCCTTTCTGACACTTCCATAAGTTACATGATTATATGTATATATAGAAAGAACGTCTCATGATCTCCTAAAATGTCCTCTCAGATACTGGAAGACACATAAATTCTTGCAGACTCAGTAGTTTTCTTCATAGATGTAGGTAATGTACACCCAAAAGACTGGGCAAGGTTCAAAATAGCAATGACAATGCCTGGGAGAAGAAATTAGATTAGGCATATTGCTGTCCTTTTGTCCCACCACCACAACAAAAATATTTCTTGAAATGATTTTTGAATTAAATGCATTGCTCTTAGAGTATGAATTTATCCTTTTCTTCTTATCACATACTTCTCTGAGTCTCATGATTATATACAGAACAATTTTAAGTTTTAAAGTGACAGGTTCTGCTTTCATTTGCAAAACAAGAAGCTTCCTCTTAATTACAAGAGAAGTATAATTGAAAGTCTAATGAGTGCACAGAAATCCTTACTACTAACAGTGTTCACATTCTTTCACTGCTTGTTCTTCTGGTTATTTTCCTGAGTCCGAGTTTCTTTAATGAGACATTATCAATAAAGTGTTCATTAACAAATACTAAGTTATGCCTTCAAGCTAGTCCCTATTTTATACTATCTGATGATTACAGGCTGACATTCATGTTTAGGTAACTGAAGCAATGTAAATTTCTCTGAGGTTATTGCCCCAACAAATTTTTGAGAAAAAAACCCACAATACAAACAATAATTCACATAAAAGAGTATATATACTAGTAAATGCACAAGGACCATATAACATACAAGAACTATACCAATACTATTTTACCTTTAGTAACAACGCTGACAAATATATCAATCATAACTGCATGCATTATTTTACATGTGATATTAATAGTAATGTCACTAAAATACTGATCAAGATGGGTACATGGGCAATTAAAATTTGTAGAATTTTGCTTTACTGTAGAAGCTCCAAAAGAATATTTCCACTACTTAACCTGAGACAGAAGAACATTTTGATATGTAAGACTTATTGTAACACCACTATTAATGCATTTCCCTCAGCAGTTAAGAACCCATTTGTGCAAGCACACAGTACCTTCTTAATATGCAAGGCACAACAGAAAGTTTAAGGGGAAAAAAGCAATTATGATGTTTCAGTTCAGTGCTATAAATAAAAAAGATACATTATTTTGAAAAAGTGGTTTATAACTGATTATCTTTTGAATAACTCACTAAGTAGAACTATGATTCAAAATGGGAATAAAGATTTCCAATCCCCAAGAAAGATAACCAGATGCACATCAACAGCATGCAACATTCAGAATGCATCTGTTATACTGGACTGTATTCTTTCTGAAAGCATTATGACAAAGTTGTTTATTCAGCAAAACAAACTGTTCCCTATGTCCGTTAACAAGTCTGGCTTTGTACAGCACAGAGTTCTGCTGTGCTGACTCCTGTTTGGAACCATTTCACACTAATTAGAAATAAGAGAAAAGATTGTGTTCATAAACAGCACAGCTCAATACCTCTTTCAAATCAGTCTTTCTGGAAATTAACTCAGTTATAACCCTCTATTAATAAGAGTTGAACAAACAAGACTGGGAAAAATATATTGTTAATAATTGTCATCTTGCTGTGCAAAGTGCCAATCCAAATTTTATATTACACAACCAAAACCGTATAAAATGACAGATTACAAAATGCTATGCTGTTCCATCTTCAATGGCCACAATAGTAAATTTTTAATTGTTTAACAATGTACAAATAAAATCACAACAAAAAAAAAAGTTATTATTATGAAAGAAATAAGTTAATTAAATGATGCACTAGATGTATTAGTGCAAGTGTGTATTTAATATTTTATATGATTCTTATGGAATACTATGTGTTTAATAAAATGGGAATATCAGAAACATTTTTATCTGTAGGTCAAAAAGATAATAAAATCCATCAGCATTAAGAGCACAAAAAAGATTTTTAAAAATTAAGAACTAAACATGGTGATATTAAAAAGAAAATGTTTTCAGGAAACAATTATGCATGAAGGAGACATATTTCCAATTTCTATAGGCATCTTTCTTTTTAGGCAGCATTTGCTTCTGGAAGTAATCCCCCTTAAATCCATGGGGCTACTTGTAGAAGTGCCAGATGTCATAAATCAGGGCTTCAGTGACATGTATTAATGCTTCTTAGCTCTCTACATGGTAGCAAGATGTAATACATAAGATATATACATTTTCTATGAATTATGATAAAACAAAATTAGATGGTTTGGTCATAAAATTTTTCAGTATCTTATACTTTTCTGATTTTATCACAAACCTAGTTACTAACTTTAAATATAAACATCAGAAGTATGTACTTCAAAATTATATTTTAAAAGAGAAACGTTCTAAAGATTTTTTTAAAAAATACAATTAACTCCCATTACAAAATATCTGGAAAATTATTTGCTATGAATCTAATAGTTTTCTATGTAATTCAGTCTCATTTCTAAAATCTAAGAAAACCATAAAACATTTGGGTGAATAGATTTTTTCAGATCAGAGAAGGAATTTAGCTTGTGATTTAATTGATAGATACTAGATTTCTAAAATCAAACCTATATATGAGTTCTGTCAAAAGCTATGTTTCTTGTATCTGCATAACTCAAATATGAAGGAGAAACACAAGTTAAAAAAATAAAATAAAACCTGTTGAGGTTTTTATTAAAACAGAAGGTACTGACTTAACATACAGTGCTTAAAGAGTGTTTTCATCTCTCAAGGCCATTATTTTCCTTACTTCACCATGTTCTTGAGGAAATAAGTATTTACACAATTGCTGTTACAGCAGCAGTAGTGTCACTCTACATGGGACTTGCAATCTCAGCTTCAAGATTGCTTGTAAAATTAGTGGATGACCATTCCTATTTCTTAATGAAGCTGGTATTTTTCCATTGCTTTACTTGAAAACAAAAGTGGTCCTTTTGACTAGTCAAAATGAACAGAATGTCCTTTCAAGGATCAGAAAGAAGTGGAATCATTTATAGCCTCCACATCCTGTTTACAGAATTAAATTTCAGCTACTTAAGCTTGGCTGTAGTGGCTGAACTGAACTGAAGAGACATTATGTCACTCCTTTAATGCATGTAAGAAAGAAATGAGTTCTAAACATCCTGAATTTATATGTCTAAAGTTGTCAACATTAATTTGAGCAATAAAGTAATCTGCAGGTATGACCTGCTGCCATGCTTCCAAAAACACAAGTCTGCATTCAACTCTAATACAAAGGGCAAAGCTTTTTGTGCAAATTATTCAAACTAAATAGTGAAAAGCATTAGACATGTCAACCAATATTAATTTAACTTGACTTTCCACCTAACATAATAAATTAATAAGAGTAAAGTAAATTTTAGACTGGGGGCCAAATATCATTTCTATGCTCTGGTGAACTGATAGCATCAAATGACAAGTTTTTGGTAACTTCCTTGGAGTTTTCTATTGAAGTCTGTGAAAGAGCTTACAGTCTATTGTTACTAAACAGAGTCAGTGTAGTAGAATTTTAGAGTAGGTATTTTAATTGCACTTTATGAAGTTTTCCATTTAATTTAGTTTTTAACAAAGATCTGTAGCAGTTACATCTTTTATCCTTTATGAAAGTTGTGATTCTAATCTGCTAGCTACACTTTATCTACTACAGTATATGGCAGATCTTTCTGACCAGTCTACCTACTTTTTTCATTTTCAGAGTTCAACATTTGTTTCTATTGTGCAGTGCCAATACTTTTTATCTTTTTGATGCGTGAGTGCTGCTTCTTCTGGAAAAAGTTGTCTCTACGCACTCATTTTCTTTTAAAGTGTGGTAAAAACATAGAAAATATGCAAAACAAAGAAAAATGTTGTTTCATAACTCAACAAAGAATGCCCCATGTATTCTGAAAAGTTAATTCCCCCATAAAAAAAAAAGATCAGTAGTGCACAAGTATAAATGGAATACTTTATAAGTATCACCATAGGATCATAGAATCACTAGGAATCAGAAGAGACCTTGAGAGATCATCTAGTCCAATCTCTCTGCCACAGCAGGATCACCTAGACCAAGTCACACAGGAGCACTTCCAGGCAGATCTTGCATGTCTCCAGAGAAGGAGACTCCACAGACTCCTGGGCAGCCTGTTTCAATGCTCTGTTACCCTCACTGTGAAGAAGTTCCTTCTGATATTTATATGGAACCTCCTGTGTTCCAGTTTGCACCCATTGCACCTTGTCCTATCACAAGATGACCTTGAGAAGAGCCTGGCTTCATCCTCATGACACTCACCCCTCACATATTTATTTATAGACATTAATCTGGTCACCCTCAGCCCCCTCTTATCCAAGCTCAAGAGACCCAGCTCCCTCAGCCTTTCCTCAGAAGGGAAATGTTCTACTTCCTTCATCATCTTTGTTGCTCTATGTTGGA
>VZRI01010567.1:0-32380 GCA_013397515.1 Upupa epops | reverse complement strand
GGGGAGAAGAACCTCCTTCTATCTGCTAACCATCCTCTTCTGATCCCCCCCAGGATGCTGTTGGTCCTCTTGGTCACAAGTCCACACTGCTGGCTCATAGTCATCCTGCTGTCCACAAGAATCCCCAAGTCCCTTTCTCCTACACTACTAATACTATGCTAGTACCTGGGGTTATTCTTGCCCAGATGCAAGACTTTACACTCACTCTTCTAGTACTTCATGAAAAGTCTCTCTGCCCAGCTATCTAGCCAGTCCAGGTCTCGCTGAATGGCAACACAGTCTGCTAGGGTATCGGCAACACCACCCAGCTTTGTGTCATCAGCAAACTTGCTGACAGTGTACCCTGATCTCTCATCCAAGTCATTAATGAATACATTGGAGAGGACGAACCCAGTACGAACCCTTGGGGAACTCCACTAGACACAGGCCTCCAATTAAGCTCTGTCCCATTTACCACTACTCTCTGGCTTTTATCCTGCAGCCAGTTCATGATCCAAACATCATCAGTTTCCCTACAGATTTTTGTCTAAAGGCGACAAGATAAATTATTTTAGCAGGGTAGGCTTTGTAGGCTTTCTAAAACACTGCACTCAGCCATTAGTGTTTCTTCTGTGGTATGACAATGGGCATTCTGGACAGTTTTACCACTTTCAGAAATGTTGACCTCAAAACAATAGCACCTAGAACATCATCAGTTGGTCAGCAATCAATTTCAGTAGTATATCTTAAATTTTTGAAAACACTGTCCTCTACTGGCTGTCATTTTTTTAATTGAATGCTCAAAAAGACCACTCTTCAATGGCACATTCTCCATGGACAGGTCAACAGTGAATAAAAAACACCTGCGAAGATGAAATGCATTAATTTTTCTTAGTGTAAATGCGTGAACTGTCTCTGTATCCAACAACCTTGTCAGATGACAATAGCTATTCATTACAACCACTAATAATCAAGTTAAACCATTTAGCTTCATCATAACTTATTCTCCTTTATATGTTCTGCTTTGATCTCATTTCTAATCTGTCTCTGGTTTTGGGTTTGTTTTTTTTCTGCAAACAACAATTCATAAATTGATGAAACTCCAGACTGGATCTTCCAGCAATAAGATTTATACCATGTTTTAGATTGAGAATAATTTCTTATGGCATTGTAGTGTGTTTGTGACCAGCTAGTAGCTCAAGCATGTAGAGACCCCACTTTTCAAGCTGCTTTTTGATTATTTCTTTTAGGCATTTCAGAACAGAAGGGGAAGCACAGAGTAGCAAAGGGCCATGGTTTGAGGGTTTTCAGATGAAAACCTGTGGAAATGAGCACTGCTTTTCATCAATAATCCAGGTAAGAACAGAGTGCAAAATATTTCCATGAATATATTTGCCTCTTCTGATGAGAACAGAGTTTGAAGTCTGTGGGCTGACAAGTTTGCTAATAAGAAATTACTGTATGTATGTCTCATTGCAGGTGCTTTTTATTTGTTATTGTAGCTGCTCTACTGCTAAGATCTTTCACTTACCACCTGGACTTAAATAGAACTGTTACTTCTGAAACTGGTGTACAAATGTCTCGTAGGAAGCTTTTGTGCAAATAATAAATTAAGAACTCGAATGTTTTCATGCCCTTATTCATTCAATGAATGGTTTTACTGCAGTCTTCTAATGACCCATCTACACTGTAATTCTCCATTTTCATGGCATGCACATGGATACAATTGGAACCAGTTTTCATTATGTGGCTGACTTCTATTCATTGTATTAAAGTAACTGGGCAGACCTAATATTAGAGAAAAAGCATGTATAAATACAAAATCAGTTATATACTTCCTGGCTATTAAATACTGACTATCAATTACTTCTACTGGTGTAATTATTTTCAATATTTTACAGGTCATCAGTTCATTATACCACCAAAAATCCAGTTTCTGGCATGAAAATTGTTTTAAGACGACTATTTCCAATTCTTTGTTAACTGAATACATTTTGCTCAGAATAAAAGTATCTGAAAAAAAGTATTGGCTGCATAGAAGTCCTTTGTCAGTGCTTTTGAACTCCCTAGTTGTGGACTACAAAGAGTCCAGCACGCTGCCTCTCACCATAGCAGAACAGAAGCGCAGAGCACTGCCTTTTCTTTTTTTTGGGGGGATCTTGATATACAGGATACATTACTGAGTGCCTACAAAAAGGTTTGTGAACCTTGATAGAAATCAGAGGTGAAAATGACAGTTCAAATGTCTGGTCTGAGTTTAAAACATCTATGGTAATGTATTTTTACTTATAACCGATACCAAGAAGGAAAAAAAAAAAAAAAAGAAAGCCAGCAAAGCAGTGTTCAGACTTACATTACACTCTTTCTCAGCATCTGCCTTTTCCTGAAGCTGTCAAGCCCACAGCATTCTCTGAAAACTGAAGTGTTTCTAGGCAGGATATCTATAGTTGTTATTTCATATCAGTTATCTATTTAGGTTATTGTTAAGACATACAGACAATTCTTTTCAGCTACAAACAATTAGTCAGGATCTGTGCTGACCTGAAGCATGTGTCATTCCTGGATTTCAATGCAATGGCCTGGAATAGGTTTTTGGATTAAAAAAAAAATAAAAATCCTGTTTTATGCAGGAAGTTTTATAGAATGATTAATCAGAGAGAAAGCAAGAATATGCTAGTTAGTAATATCTGAACAGACTTTGACAACTGATGTTTAGCTTTACACATCATCAACTTAGAACATCAACTTAGAGCAAATAAATTATTCTATTATTTCCTGTGAAGCAATAAAATCCCTTAAATTCTGTTGCCACCCTGAAGCACCACCTGATTCCATTTTCTTCCACTTATCCAGACTATTTTTACTAAATATAGGATTTCTGGCAAAAATAAAAACAGTTCTCTTTTGCAAACCTCCTTAAATCCCTTTGAGAAAAAGATGACAAAAATTTTATTTCCTCTTTTCCCAGTTATTTGTCACAAAACACTAACAATAAAATAATTTCTAGATCATTTCTAGCTGCTTATTCTTTACTTCCTGTACTGACAAACCTTGAGGTGGATTTATAATCTGTTGAACTCTGAAGAAGGAAGAATATTCAAAATGTCAGTGCTGGAAAATATACTTGCTGTACAAATACTTATCATTCACAGAGCTCATTATCCCTTCAAAAAATACTCATGGTAATCAGTGGTAAATGTTTCCCATTCATTTTCTATGGACTTTCTGTCTACTGAGATTCCAAAGCTCCTTTGGAAATAATAGAAGAAAGACAATCACTGACTCTTGTAACAATTGTGTCCCTTCTTTGGAAGCATATGGGTACTCTGCATGAGCTACATTTTGAGACAGGAAAAGTTGCATTGTCAAATTTCTTAAACTTTAGAGGAGCTTAGGTGCATTATTTGAGCTTAGCCCATAGTGGAGAGAGCTCTAAAATTCTGGGGTCAACAGAAGTATTATATATCTCTGTTTTTCCAGGTTTTAGTGGAGCACATCTGAAAGAGTGCTTCACTTAGTGGTGTTTACTAAGTATATGAAGTTTACTGTTGGTACAACACAGCACATGAGGATAATTATGAGGGAAGAGGATGACCGTCAATAGTCAACAAATACATCATTATATAAACAACAGACCTGAACCCAAAGATTTTATAACTGTGACTACTGTGGAAGACCAGCAGTGATGAGTCTTTAGAATAGAGATGTTTGAAAATTAATGACAGACAAATAAGGCCTTATCTATTCAGACAGTTTAATGTTAATAAGCTTGGGTTAGAATTTACAGTCCACTAACTCCTCCATACTAACAGCACCTTTATGTGAGGTGGTTTTAAGGCAGAATAAGTTGCCTCACGCTGTTTCCTCACAGGGAGCTAATGCAGGGTAACCAGTGTACTGTAAATTTGCACCCCAGTTTACCATGGAATAACTTCCCTGAGTGGATAGCTCTTAATACATCATGTCTAGGGAAATTAAAGGCTGAGTCTTAGTAACTAGTATTAAAAATTATACCTCAAAATCTCTCATTCATTCTTCTTTCTTTTTTTTTTTTTCTGTCCATCTCTATTCACAACTTGTTCTGTGGGATGAGTTCCTGTTGCAATTTGTCATATGGTTATTGGCAAGCAAACTTCTAGTGGTTGGCAACACCAAGAAAGAAATAATAATGCAGCTTTGATATTAATACTGGAGCCGCTTATTTCCTGTTCATAATATATTGTACCAACAAATCAAAAAGGTGGAAAGATCTTCATGCTACTTAACTAATAAGCACACTACAAATAAAAAGGTGATGAATAACCACACATAAACAGTTAACATTTGTTTATAAACAACTCAAAAGAGGAAACGTCTCTATAGTAATTACATCATTCTTGAAAGAAGGGACAATTAACAAAAATATATTTCTTGGTATGGATGATTCACAGTCTGTCATAGAATAAGGCTAATCTTGACAGGGAGAGGGTCTGAAATTTGTCTGTCAAAAAATGATGCAGTTGTTTGAATTACTGTTACATTTAAATTAATTTTTTTAAATGGTCACTGCATCTCTAAAGCCACATTGAAAACCAATTGTTCTATTTTGTACCACTTGAGGGAAAAATAAGCAGACCCACTAGAAAAGAGGCCGTTAAAATGCAAATGAAAATTTGCAATCATCTAAACACTGGCTTTATTTTTTTTTTTTTTTTGCTTTGTTTTCTCCAGGACCAGGATGTAAACAAGACAAAAAGAGTATTTGAAGTGCTAGATTTCAAGAAAGTAAACTGGAAATCACTACAAGTTTGGAAAAAGTTGGGTTATGGTTTTTTATTTCCTATTGTAAAAATAAATATAGTAAAAACATTTCTGAAGACAGTAAATACTTGTATTAAAATTAAAAACAACCAAAAAATCCCTCACCATGAGAATTCCATTGTTAAATGAGAATAGAAATCAGTATCTTTCCCTGCATGTCAAATCTATATTGTGAACAGGACATAAGTGGCTAAGGGAATACATTTGTTCGTCAGAAGAAATTATTGTACCAAAGGGCAGTAAATAGACTTCTAATATTGGGTAAGTAGAACTGACAGACTCAAATTTATGGCATAAGGAAACAGCTCTGAAAAGATGACAAACCAAAACCTAAAGAGGTACATCCTTTGTTTCTCTTATTTCTTCGGTAAGTGTAGGATACATTTGACTAGGCTTACATGCTGAGTAAAAGCAGAAAACAGCACAGCAGGAAAAGAAATGTGGAGCCCAAGTATGCAACCGAGGGCACAGCTACACAGCTATTCTCTGGAGGAACTGCAGCCTGCTAAGCATTTACAAACTCATCAACATTGTTGAATTTTCTGCATGCATTTCTCCAGGGGCCACTTGGGTCAGAAAAAGCACTGAGATAAGAGAAGACAAACTGGGTTTTGTTTTAATCTTGAACAACCTGACCTATGAGGGAAAAACAGATGAAGAGGTTAAAGAACGTGTTTTCTTTGGGACTCATAGGGGCATTTGAGTCCTGTACTGAACCATAGGCACAGTTCGGTTTGCCAGAGTGAGTGTCCAGCTTCTGATGTAAAGCTTCAGAGAAAGCTATTTTGGAATGGCATAGTAGGAGTAACAAGCCAAGATCATTAGTCTGCGGTGGAATGCTACTCTAGAAAATTGGCTTCAGAAGCAATGAAAAGGTTTGTGATTGTTTATATGCTTATATTGACACTTACAGGCAAAAGTGTATCCATGGAAGTGGTTTTTTATTTTGGTTTTGATAATATGATTTAGGTAATACTGATATCCTATAACACTGAACTCTCTGGTGTTTGAGGGCATCATAGGAAGAAAAGCTGAACAGTAATTTTGAACAGAAATGTTACCATTTTAACAACACTTAACCAAACTGATCCACATGCTGAAAAAGGAAAGATAAATAAAGCATAGTTGTAAACCCCTCTATCATTCAGCCCTATAGCAGTAAATTTAAAAATAATTAAATTAATTAATACAATCACCCTTATGTATATAAAATACAGACATAAAGCAATTCTGGAAGAACAATTAGAAGAGATGTGAATACCTTGCAAAGAATGCAGAAAGACCTAGGTAGGACAGATGGGTATGCAAAATGGGATATTTATTATGATACATAGAATGTTATGGCCTACAGGTCAATTTAGTCCATAGTAGACAAACCACATGTACTCTTTTCGGTGTGAATTATGGCCATCCAGTTCAAAATTACATTTTCAGACAATTCAATATGAGCTTCCAGTTCTATACTGGAGAGTAGTAGAATGGCAACTTGGAAAAAAGGGATTATGTGGCAAACCCTTGCAGGACACATGTGTGCATGGATTTCTTTATCAAAATGAGCATCAGGCATTGGAACAGGCTGCCCAGGGAGATGGCTGACTCATATCTCTGTACATGTTTGAAAGTGACATGGATATTTAGAAGCATGGTTTTGATCTTTACCAACCTAAATGACTCTCTGACTCTGTCTATATAGATATGGAATGTATGCATATACATATATATTATATAAAAATATATATAAATATATGTATATTGTGTGTATATATGTATGCACGCAGATAGAATCATGGAATCATAGAATCATTCAGGTTGGAAAAGACCCTTGAGATCATTGAGTCCAACCATCAACACAACATAAAGTTCACGACTAAACCATATCGTCCAACACCGCACCTAAACAACCTTTAAATACATCCAGTGATGGTGATTCAACCACCATCCTGGGCAGTCTGAATATGCACATACAAAACAGTGCATTTTTAAAGAGTTGATTTGGACTAATGAGACTGAATACAATGATTGAGCTCATCAAAAGAAGATAAAAGCAGGCTGTCAGCAGAAGTAAAGGTGTAATGTTCCAAAACATGAGTGTGAGAAATGCATTGCTTGTCTCCAGAGCATATGGCATAATCAACTCAATGTGAATGACCACTAATATATGCTCCCAATTGGAATGACTTTTATAGTTCTCTGAACTTATTTCATTTACTCTTACCTCACTAATACGATATTTTTGGCCCAAGGTACCACTAAAGTCAACAGAATTACCTCAGAATTTGAAATACTGAATCTGGTTCCATTTCTTCTTTATATGTTTTTTAATTGCTTGAGACAATGACATTCCTTCTCATGAGGAAATGCTATTGTTAACCTACTTACTGTTATTAGATGTTCTCTTCTTTACTCTAGTATCATGATTTTAAAATGAGCCTAACAGATACACAATGTTTATTGCACCCACAGCACTGTTAAGATTTAATATGGATTTCATGATGAAAAATTATTCAACTTAACAGTATTTTCTCTATGGGGTTCTTGTGAGCTACCCTGTAAATAAGAAACAAGGGACTGTTAACATTAATGTTGAAAGGAATTTCATTGTCAGGACTTCATTATCAGGGAATCATTTTCCTGTCAACTCTAGCACAATACCAGAAAGTTTTAAACTTGCTAAAGACTCTAACTCATATTTTTTCAGATCTCTTAAATTATGACTTAAGAGAATAATTTACCAGAATTAGCTGAATCTAAGTCTGTAATGCCACATTTAAAGAACCCACATCTGTTTTATCAATCTTATAATCATACTATATTCTTGATCTAGAAATTATGCAAATGTTTACAGTTGTGTTTCCTGGAATCACGCAGTGTGCAAACTGTTGAACTCTCTTTCTCCAGTAACTTTTACCACAGTGTAAAGGAAATGCCTAAAAACTATTTTAATTGCAGTAAAAAAGTGTGTAACTATTTTCAAAATAAGCTAGCTGTAAGAATGTGGTATTACAACCACATTTGTCATATTACACAAAGTGTAATCTTTTCAAGGACAGTATATCAAATAAAAAAAGGAGGTCACTACCTGATAATCTAAAACTCCAGATAAACCTTTAATGTCTCTGAATAGTAGGCTTTATTTAACCATTACCCTTTTTTTCAGTGTAAACTCTATAAAAATCATATTCGTTTTGAAGCATTATGGAAAAAAAATGTGAATTCATTATTATAACTTTTTCTATTATGTGGCTTTGATATCAAAGAAACAATAGTCTTTATACTCTGTTTTTGTCACAGCTTTGATTTCCCAGGGTCTTCAAAACACAATGAAATCAAGAATAATATTATAGTGAAGATAACTAACCAATTTTATTAACAAAACCAAGAATAATATTATAGTGAAGATAACTAACCAATTTTATTAACAAAGAACAAGAAAAGAACACTAAAAAATAAAGGATAAAACCAATAAACAACTGTAAACTGCTGGCAAGATAGATCCAACTCTCCACCACCACAGATGTGACACCCACACAACATGAATACTTAAAGCTTTCTCTGCACTTTCCCTTCTACCAGTTGCTAGGAAAGCCATCCACACTAAAGAAAAAAAAAAAAGGAAGGAAGGAAGGAAGGAAGCAAGGAAGCAAAGAAGGAAGCAAGGAAGGAAAGAAGCAAGGACGGAAGGGAGGAAGGAGAGGATTAAGAAAAGGAAGGAAGGAAGGAAGGAAGGAAGCAAGGAAGCAAGGAAGCAAGGAAGCAAGGAAGCAAAGAAGGAAGCAAGGAAGGAAAGAAGCAAGGACGGAAGGGAGGAAGGAGAGGATTAAGAAAAGGAAGGAAGGAAGGAAGGAAGGAAGCAAGGAAGCAAGGAAGCAAGGAAGCAAGGAAGCAAAGAAGGAAGCAAGGAAGGAAAGAAGCAAGGACGGAAGGAAGGAAGGAAGGAAGGAAGGAAGGAAGGAAGGGGATAAAATAATACTAATATTGAATCAGAGATGAGGAGAAAAATGAGTAAAAATGAAAGAAAGGAAATCTGGAAAATATTAAGAAAGTAGGTGACAGGTGATTATTGGTAGATCTGAGCACCAGTTATCACAGTTCAGCCCTTCCATTAGCATTTACAGCATCATAGAGAAGGATATCCAACAGGGCTCACATTGGTCATGTGAAAGGACTGGACTGGTCCCCTAAAATGTCATGTCATGTCAAGACGTCAGAGAATAATCCATGACAATTTAATACATTGCCATCAGGAGAAATATTTTTTAAATATTCCATTGGCTTCTGAAAGACAACTTGTTAATTTCTTATTGCTTTTCCATAAAATATCAATGACAATTTGGAAGAAAGAGATGCTGAAGAGCTATCTCAATAGATGAAATACTGCTCTTTTGTATAGCAATAAACTATGTATATACATAATGTATATATATATTTATATATGTGTATATATTGCACAGCTCAATTCTGATCTCATTGAATTGAAAGGTAAATCCCCAGCTAACTTGTATTAGAAGTACATGTGGTCCTGTTTTACATTTTGAAATCTACCAAAAATGACACTTTGGTTTCACTGTGCTTTAATGCTTAGTGATCTAACCATCTGTAGGCATCCTTTCTCAAAATAAATTTTTTTGTTGTTAAACTATCTAAAAAAATTATATTTCAAATATATTCCTCAGAATAAGAAAACAAAGCACACACAGGAAAACAAAAAAATTCGTATCAAGAAACTTGCAGTAGCCTGCTCTAGCAAAACCTTCAGTTTCAAAATGTTCCAAAAAGAGAAACAATGCTCTCCTATCTTTTCTCTATCTGCATGAGAACATGACACTCGGGCACCATATCAAGTTCCTCCAAGACATTTTTGTTATTTCCTTAGAAGCTTTTACATTTATTTGTGAAGATACATATGCATAGGTATGTCACTTAACTTAAACACTGAAGTCTGTACTGGAATTTACTTGAAATATCACACAATTAGCATTTGACTAAGAAGAGACACAAATTACATTTGTAGACACATTTTTTAATCCATTTAACTTTTCCTAAATTTTATTGCTTGACTTTATAATTTAATTAGGAAGTGATGTGGAGTGAAAGGGCATATTAAGATGATGGTAAATAAGTCACAGAATCACAGAATTATTGAAACTGGAAAAGATCTTTAAGATTATCAAGTTCAGGCTACAGGCTAGTATCACCACAATCACCTAGACCATGGAACTAAATGCCACATCCAATCTTTTCTTAAACTCTTCTAGAACTGGTGACTATCCTGTCTCCCTGGGCAGTCCACCATTTGATCACCTTTTCCATGAGTAAGTGCCTCCTAATATCTAGTTTAAACCTGTCCTTGTGAAGCTTCAGGCCATGACCTCTCATCCTATCACAAGTTGTCTGGAAGAAGAGCCCAAATCCCACCAGTCCATAACTTCCCTCAGGGAATTACAGACCTTATTGAGGTATCCCCTGATTCTCCTCTTCTCCAGGCTAAACAACCCCAGCTCCTTAAGCCTCTCCTCATTAGACTTTCCCTCCAGTCCCTTCAACAACCTTATTGCTCTCCTCTGGACACACTCCACTACCTCAATATCTTTCTTGGAGGCAAGGATCCAGAGCGGCACACAGTATTCCAGGTGAGGACTCAACAGTGCCGAGTAGAGGGGGAGAATCACCTCCCTAGTCCTGCTGACCACAGTATTCCTCATGCAAGGCAGCATGCCACATGCAGGCCTTTTGTGCCACTTGGGCACACTGCTGGCTCATATTCAGTCAGCAGTCAAACAGTACTCCTAGGTCCCTCTCTGCCCAGCCACTGCCCAGCCAGTCATTCCTCAGAATGTAGCTCTTCTGTGGGTTATTGTGGCCAAAGTGGAGGACCCTACACTTGACCCTGTTAAACCTCATCCCATCAGTCTCTGCCCATTGACCCAGCCTGTCCAGATCTCTCTGCACTATCTTCCTTCCCTCCAGCGGATTGACACTCCACCCCAACTTGGTGTCATCGGTGAATTCACTAAGGGAAGATTCCATTCCTTCATCCAGGTCATCAGTAAAGGTGTTGAGTCAAACTGGGCCCCGCACTGATCCCTGGACACCAACTGGATGGGGTACCATTCACAGCCACTCTCTGTGCTCAGTCATCCAACCAATTTTTTACCCAGCGGAGGGTGCACCCATCCAAGTAGCTTTTCAGGGAGCATGCTGTGGGAGACTGTGTTGAGGACTTTTCTGAAGTCTTTCTAGGCAGACCACACAGCCTTCCTCTCACCCACTAAGTAGATCACCCAGTCACAGAATGATATCAGGTTAGTCGGGCAGGACCTCCCCTTCCTAAACCCATGCTGGCTGTGCCTGTTCCCCTGATCCCCTTGTACCTGCTGCTTGCTGGCACTGCTCCACAACCTTGCCAGGCACTCAGATCAGGCTAGCAGGCCTGTAGTTGCCTGGATCCTCCTTCCAGTTCTTCTAGTGGATGGGCACTGCATTGGTCAAACCTTCAGTCATCTGGGACCTCCCTGAGTGGCCAGGACTACTGATAAATGGTGGAGAGTGGCTTAGCTAGCTCTTGTGACAACTCTTATGCATCCTGGGATGAATCCCTTTCAGACCTATAGACTTGTTTGGATCCAAGTGACACAGCAAGTCACTAATTACTAATAAATGCACTTTTTATCATCCTAAACAGAAGTTCTAACTATTCTTTTCCTTCTCTAATTCTCTTTCTACAAGACCTTAGAATATCTCTTAATGCTTCTTGATTCACCTGCCCCTCTTTTTTACCCTTTGAGTTCTTTCAAAAGCTCCCTGCTCAACCAGGCTGGTCTTCATCCCTGCCTACTTGTTTTTCAGCACAAAGGGACAGCCTGCTCCTGTGCCTTCATAATATCATTTTTAAGGTAAACCTGGAATTCTGGGGCATGTTTGTTTCTGATTGCTTCTTCCCAAGGGACTCTCCAAATCAGCATCCAAAATCAGTCCAAGACAGAGTTCTTGTTAATGGCCATGTTAACTTCTCAACTTATTGAGAACACCATCTTCCACTAACCATTCCCTGTTTGTAAACAGTCTAGCAGGGCACTACCATTTATTAGCTCACTTATCATCTGCAACAGGATGTTATCTTGCACACATTCCAGAAACCTCCTGGACTGTCTCCCTTCTGATGTGTTGAACTTCCAGCAGACATTTGATAAGTTAAAGTCCCTCATGAGAAAAAGGGTAGTGAGCACAAGACATCTCCAGGTTGTTGAAAGAATGTTTATCAGTGTCATCAACCTGGTCAAGTGGTTTTTAGCAGACTCCTATCAGGGTATCAGCCTCATTCACCTTCCCCTTTTTCCTTACCCATAGAAATTCCACCTTGGTGTGTCCAACATTGAATTCAAGATAGTGTTCTTTAACATACAGCATAAGCCCTCCACCCCTCTTGCCTTACCTATCCTTTCTAAAGAGCCTGTAAACATCCACTGCAGTACCCCAATCACACATATCATCCCACTATGTTTCTGTGATGCCAATAGCCAGCGTGCAACAGCTTCTAACTCCTCCTGTTTATTGCCCTTGCTGTGAACATTGGCACATACACATTTGAGCCAAAGTATGGATAATGTCTCCAACACTGACATGTCTCCCTAAAGCTTTTCCTAGCAGTTCTGGGTGTGTCCATCTCCCCCTTCAATTCTTGTTTAAAAATTTCTCAGTGAGGCCTGATATCTCCAATGAGTCCTCCCCTTCTGAAGTACAAAAATGCAACACTGCCTCCAAGAGACTTTCTACATTTCTTTGTATTGTTGTGAACATATGACAGGACAGATTCTTCCTTGTACACTATTTTATCAAACCCTAGTCACTAGTTAGGAAACACAATTTCCAATATATGTCTAAGGTTCTCTCCAGTACAGCATAACTCCTCATGATTTGCAGTACCAGTTTCTGTCACTGTTTCCTTTATTTCTACCTGGTTATTGTGAAAATTCCACTGCTCTTTCTCTTCTGGTGAACATAATCTATAGCAAAATTACATATGTCGTTCAAACTTTTCTTATAGCATTGCTTTTTTCAAGCATCTCATGCAGAAAAAAAAAAAATGTTCCAAAGCAATATTTCCTCTTCTTTGGTGTATTGGTATGATTTCAGTAGATATTTTTTCCATTGTATTCTTTCTTATTTACTCATTTCCCCACATACACTATTCCTTTCCCCAGGTCACTCTCATTTCTCTTTGTCCTGCATACTGTATATTACACATCCACAAATTCTTCAATAATATACCAGGTCACCCCTTAGCAGTAATTGTCATAAGATATAATCTAAATGTTTGCTAAGTATCCAAAATATGCAGTCTCATAATACATATTCTAAACATTAAACAAGCATCCAGAATAAGTACTATGTTACACAACTCTCTTTAGAGTTCCATAATTACTGTTATGTCTAAACCATAAGTTAGCTTATTTGCTATTTCTGCTACCCACTTCACCTCTATATTTACTGTTTTCTTTAACTATATTTTTATCATGGTTTTACCATGTAGAGGTGTTAGTTTTCCCTTTAAAACTTCCTGCTTTTTAACAAGTACTGAAGACACTTCCTTCTGCTTCAGTCCTTCTTCTGTGGAAAGACCCTCCCATGAGACACTTATAGAGATACATATGTACAGATGGACTAGGGACTAAGGAGTGGATTTGACCACGGATGCAATCTCTCAGGACATTCATGACTGTAACACCTGTACTGTTATCAAGCAGGCCAAGGAGTTAAAGCCTCTGTGGTACAGGGTATAGTGGACAAAATACCAGTATAGAGAAGCCTGGCAGACAGATTTCATAACTGTAAACTGCCAGAGTGAGCACTACATGTTAATGATGGTAGAAGCAAGCATTGGATAGCTGAAGACATATCCCGTGCCTCATGCCATGGCTCATAATGCCACTCTGAACCTTGAAAGACAAATCTTGTGGCATGGGACTCACACCACAGAGGACTGAAATGGACAACAGGACTCATTTCAGAAACAATTCAGCAGATAATTGGGTCAAAGGGCATGATATAGCATGAATTTATTATGTACCAGCCTCTGGAAACACTAAAATATATAACGGTTCATTAAAAAACACCTTGAAAGCACCGGTGGAGGAAATTTTAGGAATCGGAATAAGCACCTAGCAAAAGCCAGTTAGCCAGTTAACACCTGGGGAACAATCCACAGAGCTTGTCCTGCTGAGTCAGACCTTTTGCATACAATGTAAGGAGATAGGGTTCCCTTTGCATGCAAAAGGAACCTGTTAGGGAAATGTATGTGGGTCTCAGCAACCCTGACCAAAGATAAACATATTTATTCGGATGTCTAACTCAAGATCCTGGACACACCTGGTGGGCTATGGAAGAAGATGGAAATATCCAGTGTGTAACCCGGGAGAACTTAACACTAGCTGAGCAATTAGTAATTTAATTAGCATTGTTAAAGGCTATTTATAACAATCCCATATACATTTGGCAGCTAGTTATGTAGTTATGTACATATATATAGTTACATGTACTGTATACTGTACATAATTATCTGACGAGATTTCGTATAGTTATGTATTCTTTATTGCATGTATACTATTTGTTAATTTGTAGTTACAGGTATTAATTTATATGCCATCAAAAGGGTTATTGGGATGTAATGTAATGGGTTAAAGTTTATTGGTGAGTGACCTTTGACATAACTTGACAGCTTGGGAAGGCAAACAAATTTCATCACATGACCAACTTAAGAAACAATAATATCCCCTCCCATAGATGTAACAGCTGATCTTCCTTCTGGCCTAAGCCAGTGTGTAGAACAGCTGCTGTTGTCTTTTGCCCACAGCTATGTGGACTTGTTTTTTTAAAGAGTATCCCTTTTAATCTTTCTTATAACCCTTTTCTTCCTCCACTGCAGTTTTCTTCATCTTTCCTTCTTTTCTCATTTAACTCTAGGGCCATTTTATCCACCTTTTTGTCTTTTATTTTTCTTCTTTCTTTTCTTCCTTGGTCATTGAGAGGGGGAAGGGGGAAGGGAAGGGGAAGGTTGCTTTCATTTTTATTTTTTTCTGAGAAGCCTTGCTCACAGCCACATGAATATTCACAATCTCCAAGCTAAATAGAAATGGGTCAAAATGCAAGAAACTTAATTCTACTTGGTCTTCCTCAGAAGACAGGTGTACGCCAGTTGCTGTTGTCTTACTTTATCAAGGTTTTCATCATCATTGCCAGAAACATCCCTATAGCCATTTAATTTGTCTGACATGACAATTTTTACCATGTATAGAGGAAATCTTCAAGGCAGGCGATCAATTATGTATGAACTAGATTCTGTAAGTCATTACTCATGGGAGTAATGAGCTGGCTTTGTCAGTGCTACGTGCTTCATAATTACAAGTAAAAAGTTCACAACCTAATTCATAGTTTATCATCTATTAATATGAAGTAACGACAGTCCAATAAACTTAATTCTTGTCACTTTTATATTCCACATAGTCAAGCACCTAACACATATGTGTGCTGCAGATCTTATATACTACAGTTTGTTACAATGCTTTTTTTCTTTTTATTTCTCTTTCAAACATAGATCTATAAATCATAAATCCTGAACACAACAGAGACAACTTTTGTTCTAGACACAGTCCCAACTAACATAAGAAACAAAACCAAAGCTTACAAATAGAAATTGCTACATAATTTCCTGTGATAATCTACTGCAGCCTCCAATTTCCTAAACATATTTTATCCTACCCTTAAAAAATAAATTTCCTTGGAAAAATGATGAATACATGCATCCTGAATTCTGCTTTATTAGGTATGTTACAGTTTTAAGACACATATAAAAACCATATTCAGAACATTCAAGAATCATTTGGTTTTACATTTTGATTTTCTATAGTAAGCTGTGACTAATTTTTTCTGTCCTGACTTTAGAAATCATGGTTTCTGCAGAGTTTAAGAATTCTCTTTAGTGTAAAAAGAAAGCAGTGGGTTTTACTCCTGACACATAGTAATTTTCTGTACAGAAAAGTGAATGTGTAGTGAAACAGTGTGTCAATGGCTTTAAATACTGCAGAGAGGTTGGCTATAATGTAGGGGGGGGCAAAAATGGGGGGGTAGTAATTGAGAAGATCCCAGAAGGGCAAAGTGCTATTCATAAGAGGTTGAAATTCAGAAGAATGAAAAAGCAAAATTGGTGCTCAGGTGACGAGAGACACAGGAAAAGTCACACACCAATTCTAGGACATGAACAGAGCAACTTGAGAGCTCTCACTGTCAGATACCTAGAGAGTTCTTAAAGATATTGCTTGTTATCTATGGCAGAAGAGCTGGAGAGAGGAAAAAGATAAGGCTTAAGCTTTAAGGTCAAAAATGTATCTGAAAACCTTTCTCCTCTTGACTACTATTGAATAGAAGAGATGAGATTTCTGTGGAAATTGAGAAATGTCTACTCTATATTATCATGTGTATGCATATGTATGTGTATGTGCAAAGACACACACATATAGAATATATACACACATGCATATTTATCCTATACAGATACATACATAAATGCATATATATATATATATATATACAAACATTTATGCAGTTGTAGTTTTAATCTGATGGGTTTTCTTGGCCTGAGGCATTGGGAAGATGCTGTGGCAATGTATGATGTTGGACTTGGAATTTCAAGGGGAGTGGTTTTTTCCTATTCCACCAAAACCAGTAAAACTGGTGTGGAGCTTCCCATTTACTTTTTCCTGCTTCTTCTTCACTTTGCTGTTGCACTTGTTTGGAGAGTGACATATGACACTGGGCTGGATAAGGCAGCCATTTTGCCCTGGGAACATGGTGAGTGGAGAGAGAGTGGAACTTCAAATATCAGCATAGGAAAATCCACTGTTTGCAGAAATGGAGAGTTTTTTTGTCTCATTCATGTCTGTAGGAATCAGCTTGCTGGGAATGGAGGACTGTCCTGGAAGAGGACTTTCTTTAAAATGCCTGACTGTTCTGAGGGACATATGCGCGGACTGAATGGATTCCACATTTGCATAATGAAAAAGAACTGCTGGAAGTCTATTCCGTTTGAGGGTGTAGAAATTATATAAGAATAGAAGAATGTGTGATTAATTTCTGTATGACTTTGTGTTGCTTTTTACTTTGTGTTTCTATTTACTTATGCAATTGTTTAAGGCACTTAAACTTACTTACTTTGTTAGTATAGACATTGAATTGTACTTATTGGTTCTAGCATATTTCCTCTGAGTATCTTCTGGGTATTCTAGCTCTAAATACATATATTACACAAACCTCAATTAAAGAGTTATTAAATAGAAAAAAAAATATATGATTATGATTATGACTGCATACAGAATTCAAACTAAACATGATATACATATGAATAGTGAAGTCAATGAAACCTCTCACTGTCAGGTATACCTGTTTGTTTAAGGAAAAAAATATGATATATTACACAAAATATGCTTGAGAGGAAGAGAAGACTCATTCAGTGCCATGAATTCCTTTCTGTGATCCACCATGCTCCCCACACTGAAAGACAGTGGAAGAATTGTATCATATCTGTGATAATTGATATTGCTATTTATTTACAGTACAGGCTACTTTCAGTCAGTTTCTTTTCTCTATTCAGAAGTGTTTCTTTCATTGTTATTAATTGGATTGCTTTCAGCAACATGCCCAAAAAAATGCCAGTGAGGCAAAGTTCACTTTGAGAGAAAATTATTTTTTTCAGATCAGCTGAAAAAAGAAATTTTGTGCTATCAAGAAAAGCTTCTTCACCCAAATGCCTGGTTTTTGTTGTTTGGTTTTCTTCACCGGTTACCCAAAACACTGTAACTAAAATCAAAACTTCTGGGTCCAAAGTTTTACTTGATCTGGTTAATAGATTTAAGAAAGATAAACCAGGTTTAAGAAAGATAAACCAGGTTTTCTATTCACTGTAGGTAGGAAGAGCAGTGGAAAGGGACCTGAGTCCACAGCAAGAGAAAAAGGATCCAGAAAGACCTAGGTCCACAAAGACACTGCAGGGAATGGCTTTCTGGGCACTGGAGCAACAGTTGCAAGAATTTACTTTTCTTGTTTTATTCTGACGTTCAAGGGGGATGTCAAAACTTCTTATAGGGCATGCAGATGACTATGAAGATCATAGGGCATCTAAGCTAGCTGATTAATGTAACCTAATGAATCACTGGTGTCCATACAGTCTAGAAAGATGAAGGAATTAAGAGCTGCCAGACAGTGAGATACTTAGGGGTGCTGGTGGATGAAAAGCTGAACATGAGAAAGTAATGTACACTCATAGCCCAGAAAAGCCAGTCAAATCCTGATCTGGCCAAAACATGTTGTGTCCAACAGGTCAACCAAAGTGACTCTGTCCCTTGGTTCTGATGTCACCCAGAGTAGTGTATTCAGTTGTGGATCCCTCAGCACAGGAAAGACATCACTTTTAAAGGGTGGGCCCCGTGAACAGTCAGAAAAATTCTCAGAGAACTGGAGAACCTCTGTTGTGCAGATAGACTGATTGAGATTGGGTTGTTCATACTGGAGAAGATAAGGCTCCAGGGAGACATTGTTGTGGCCCTTCAGAATTAAAAGGGAACAATAAGAAAAATGGGGACAAATTTTATAGCATAACTTGCTGCAACAGAATGTGAGTGATTATTTACTGGAAAATGAACATGTGAGTTATACAAACTACCTCTGTCTGCAACAAAGACTGTAGTTAGCTTGCAGCCTTGCACCTGCAGTCTTCACAGGCTCAAGGACTTGGAAAGTTACAAGAAAGTTACATGGAAGGACACCGGGGCATGAGAAAGAAGACAAAAAGACAACTCAAGGATGGGAAGAGCAAAGCTCAGGAAAGTTCCAAGAGTGTGTGACTGTTGCTTGGACAACATATGCTAACCAATCATAAGTAAACCAACTATCTGTAAGGCATATATACCTACCAATGCTGGCTTCAATAAATTGTTCAGCTGCTTTTGATTACATTAATCACTGTGGTGTTCCATTTATCTCCCTCAACTGGCTCCCAAACAGGGACCCTCTTGCTACTGCAAAGAGTGAAAAGGTGGGTGGAAGGAGAGGGGGGCGGGAATGCCGACCAAAGTTNAACCAACTATCTGTAAGGCATATATACCTACCAATGCTGGCTTCAATAAATTGTTCAGCTTTTGATTACATTAATCACTGTGGTGTTCCATTTATCTCCCTCAACTGGCTCCCAAACAGGGACCCTCTTGCTACTGCAAAGAGTGAAAAGGTGGGTGGAAGGAGAGGGGGGCGGGAATGCCGACCAAAGTTGCTGCTACCCTGGCAGCAGGAAAAAAAAAAGTGAGCTCATGAAACAAGGGAGTGTGGGAAATGACTCCGGTGGAATCATGCCCTGCACAGATTAGAGGTCATGGAGGAGATGGGGTCTGCATTGTCCAAGAAAAAGAGAGCAGTAGTTAAGCTCCTCCAACATATAAGAGGACTTGACTATGATAATAGCTCTCTGAAGTCTTTGCTATTATGGGCAAAGAGCTGATCCCAAGTGGGAGAGAAGCCTTCAAAATCAGTACCTGGGACAAGATTGTCATGCACCTCTGGGGAGAAGTGAGCAAAGGCTCAAAAGGAGCTTACAAGTTATCTAACTTGTGGCATTTAATTAAGGACACTCTAATAGAAATGAAGACTGAGAGAGCAGTGGCTGCCTCTGCTTTTGCTGCTCTGTCACCAAGCTAGAGTAATTCAGATACTGCTACTCAATCGCTGTTTGCAGCATCTCAAATTTCAGTGCTGGGACCAGCAAGGGCCTGAGCAGCTCTGCAACTTTCTCATGCTGTGAGTTCGACTCCTTCAACATCTACTAAAAAGGATTTGGCTACTCAAACAAAGAAGCTGATTGAAGACAATGACAAAAGCAAAGATAAAATCAATTTCCAAGAACCGAAGAAGATGATTGCTACCAATACCAAATCTGACTTGGAGGAGACAGACTTCAAGGGAACAGCTTCTGCCAATGAAGAGCAGCAACCTCTGAGATCTGCAGTCCACCAGATTTTGACTATGCAGAGCCAAAGGAGATGACTTCATCTACAGAGTCAGCAAGAACAGGACAAGAAGAGACTACTGGAGCCATCTACACTTAGCTGCATGAGCTACTCCAAAAGCTGAAGGACTTAGAGACTCAGGATAACAACAAGTACTCAGTATCACCATCCTATTCAACAACTAATCCATTTTTATTTCCAGGTCCATGTCCCATAGCCCCAGTGCCTGTTCCTGCTTATCCACCTACTACTAACTCACTTGTTCTGACAGCTCCTCCCTCCATGCTGCTAGTCGGGGTTGGAGGGGCTAGCGATGATCCAATGACCCTATCATTCAGGATGTTGTGGTGGAGGGCGAATTCATACCCTCTGCATTCCCTGTGGCAGTCAGGCAAGGGTGTGGTAATAACCAATGGGGTGCTTCAGATTGGAAAATCTTAAAAGAAGCTAAAGTTGTGATTGCATGGTATGATTTGAAGTCATAATTTACTATGTCTATTTTACAGCATTTGTTTATTGCTAATTTGTTAACACCATACTAAGATGATGGTTAACACTCTGTTACCACTTTCAGCAGAGTTGCAGTTTTTTCATAAGTGGCATTCATTGTGCGATGAAGCTGCTGTTGTACCCAGTCAAGATACTGATCCTTTGAATGGAATTCAAGCACAGATGTTAAAGGGAGATGGTCCCTTTGTATGTGTCAACTTCCAAGCACAATCTGCCACCCAGGTATTACAGCTTTCCCAGGAACTAGCCTTTCAAGCTCTTCTAGGGATCCAGGTTCCCGGTCAGGGATTGTCAATGATTAGTAACATCAGACAGGGGGCTTTGGAGCCATATGAAAAATTTGTACATTGATTATTCACAGCTATTAAGAACCATACTGATCTATCAGATGAAATGAAACCCAGACTTCTCAATACATTTGCATATGGCCATGCCAATGAGAAAACTAAAAGGGCACTTGGAGCTTTGCCACGAGGTGCATCCACTGCTCAAATGTTGGAAACAGCAGAACAGATGTTGGAAACCGAAAAGTCAGCGTATGTTGATGCTGCTGTTGGTGCAGTTGTAAAACCTCTATTGGCACTAAGGGTCAAAACGGGGAAAAAAATGTTTTAATTGTGGAAAACCAGGACATTTTAAAGCTCAATGCAAAACTCCAACTGTCAACAAATATGAATTTCAAAAGTTGATGAGGAAATGCTGTGATTTTTCTAAAGCTACTCACAATACCATGGACTGCAGGAGTAAGAGAAACTGGATGCAGAGTGTATATTCCCTGCATATGATGACACAAGTCCTGGGTGCCTGGACAGCTGCTGTGCCACCACTTCAGGAAGTGCCAGAATGGACATAGCAACACAAGTAGACATGACACTAATGACACAAGACATATAGCTAGTAGATTCAAATCTCAAGGGACTTTTAGGTAATGGTTTGAGTGCTTTTCTCCAAAAACACAAAATTGAAGGGACAGTGATGACAAAACTCCCTCTAGGTGAACACCTTATGTTGAAAATGATGATTGAGATGGGACCCCTACAGCCTGGGTTACCTTCTCCAGTAATGATACCAGAACACTGGGATCTATAATAACTGATCTAAAAGGTACCCTTTTTACAATTCCCTTGCATCCTGATGATGCAGAAAAGTTTGCCTTTACTGTCCCATCTGTAAACAAGGCAGAACCAGCAAAAAGATGTCATAGGTTTATGTTACTTCAAGGAATGAAAAATTCACAAACCATGTGTCAGATGTTTGACGCTTGGGCTTCGATACCTGTCAGTCAAAAATATGCCATATTGGACTTTCGTATTGGTGTCTGTGATTCTAACCCTTGGACATTGTGAGGTGACTTTAAGGTGTGATTGTGTGAATGAAATGTAGAAAAATCTACAGAACAATGTGAAGGGATCCCTGAATGCCTCAATGTGTGTGTGTGTGTAATTGTGAGATAGTGAGATGTTACTGTATTGTGAAATTTTCTCCAAAAGTTGTTTTATAACAGGAGTTTAGAGTGGAGACCAAAAAAAAAAAAGAAAAGAAAAAAAAAAAGAAAAGAAAAAGACAGCCCTCTTCTTGGGTGTGTGTTAGCACATTGTAAGGATTTTTGTGACTTGAAGAGGAAGAAACTGGTGGTTTATGTAGTTTTCAAAATGTTCTCTTAGTATATTATGTCTATTATGCTAAGTAATGTGTGCCTCTAAAATTTCTGTGCTTTAAAAGTGAGGTCTGGCTGCACCTTCCTGCCGCCTCTTCGCTTGCTTGGAGTTGTGCTGCTGTGAGGTAGAAGGAGAAGAGCTGGACAGTGTAATTCAGGATAGAAAAAAGTTAAAGGAGCCATGGGAAGAATCTGTCTTATCACTACTCACTAATTTTGAATAATGCTACTGTGAAAGTAATAAATTAGTCATCCTTGTAAGCAGTAAAATAAGATATTAGGGTGGCTTCCCTGGCTAAATTAAAGCTAGGGACCCAGGGAAATGTGGTAACAATTTTGGTTGACACTGAGACTTACTTAGTTTTAAATCAGAACTTTATATCTAACAGATATACAAATACTTTTGCCACTGTACACTATTGAACTGTATTACTCTCATGAAGCACAATCCATGGTGAGACATGCTGTGATGACAGTACGGTTAAAAATAACATCTGAAAAAAAGTACAGAAAATAAACCCATATATGGAAAATATCAGAACAAACTATTGTATAAATAGGCCTAATTCCTCACTACCTGGGCCATGAGCCAGATAGAGCTGCAAGGAAAGACGAACTTTAGCCTCTCAACTCCAACTCTTGACTTGTACTGGCCACACATGACAAGACCGTGGACGGGTATGAAATCCACACAGCTGGGCAGGTGGACTGAGCTGCATGCATCCTATTGAAATCGTATTATCTCTGGGGGGATGCTCACTAGGAATTTTAACTAGGAATTTTAACTGTATTTTAACTCAAGCTGATTGAATGATTGAAAAGGCAATGAAGGATGTATGGCTAACTCAAGAAAACACAGGGGTAATTGTTGGAATGCATTCACAGGAAAATGGGCAGGCCATATGAAACATTAGTGTGACTTATTCTGGGATGGTTAAAACTGAAACTAACAGTATATTCACAAGGAGAGATAGCAAACTGCATGTCAGCAGAAATAAGACCTTGTGTTCATTCTTCATATAATGATGAACCAATTATTAGGTGATTCTAGGTGCTTGCTTGGTGCATGCTTTAACAAGGCTTCCAATTAACAGTAAATACTTATTGCATGCTTTAGCAAGTCTTCCAATCAGCAAATGCATGAACATGTAGAGATAGTAGAACTGTCTATAAAGGACAGCTTTAGCGCAATAAAGTGTCTTTGTTTTGATCCATACTGGATCATGTGGAATCGCGCTTTAGTGGTGGATATGAGATTTAATTAAGCAAGGCCTAGTGATTTGAATTGCTATTTTGATTTTTGTATTATTATTGGCTTCTTTGTGATGTTGTATTATAACAGTTGTTGCACAATCAATGAAGAATGTTTGGATTGCTCAAAAACAAGAGGGGGGATTTGTGGGTGATTACTTATTAGAAAATGGACATGTGAGGTATCCAAACTACCACTGTGTGGAACAAAATGCCCTGCAGCCTTGCACGGGCTCAAGGACTTGGAAAGTCACAAGAAAGTTACATGAAAGGACACTGTGGTATGAGACAGAAGACAGAAAGACAACTCACAGATGGGAAGAGCAAAGCTCAGCAAAGTTCCAAGAGTGTGTGGTAAGTGACTGTTGCTTGGGCAACATACATTAAGCAATCACATGTAAACCAACTATCTGTAAGGAGCATACACCTACCATTCATAATAAGAATTATTAATAGAAATAAGTAAAAAGGTATAAAATTGTTCAGCTTTTTATTACATTAATCATCATGCTGTTCCATTTATCTCCTGCAACAGGACAAGGGGTAATGGTTTCAAAATGAAAGATGAGTGTAGAAGGAAGAAAGATAGGAGTAAGAAATTTTTTACAGAGATTGTGGTGAATTACTGGAATGGATTGCTCAAAGAGGTGGTATAAGCTCAGTCCTGGAAACATAAAAGGCAGGATGAGACTCTGAGCAGCCTGATCTAGTTGATTGCTGTTCTTTGCAGAGGAGGTTAGACTAGATGACCTTTGAAGGTACTTGCCAAAGCAAATCACATTATGATTGTAGGATTCTAGCTGAAAAGAAGGTTCCGATAAGTCTAATCTCAACTAAATTTCTTTCTTCTGAACAGAACTTTGTTAGATTTAGTGGGTGTGGTTAGTAGATGGTAATGTGTGAGTCAAACATTACTGTTCTACTACCATTGCAAAGCATTCTTGGTTACAATATAACTTTAGAATCATAGAATCATTAAGGTTGGAAGAGACCTCCAAGATCATCAAGTCCTACTGTTAATGCACACTAAACCATTATTCAAAGTGCCAGATCTACATGCTTTGTATCAGTCTACTCAACTGAAAGTGAACAGAAATCAAATAAAACATAGACTGACTTAGACAAGTTCTCTTGGATTGTAGAAGAAAGAATTTGATCTCCTTTTCTTAATCCTACCTATTGTCTCCCACTTCTGGTCAGTGTATGGTATTTCTCAGCTTCTTCCCCATTTATAAGAATGGAGAGAAAACTGAACTGCTTGGTAACTCATCTTTTTGACCTCAGCTCTCTGAGGAGTGAATCTTCAACAGTTACCCACTGTTAAATGCACCTTGCAAACTCAGAATGAGCTAAACAATTTGACTTACAAGTCAGGTAATGTGCATAGAAGAGCACTGTCCAACTCTACAGAGGGGCTCTTCTGCCATATCCAATGTGTTTTAAATAGTAAATTAAACAGGGCTTTCCAATACTATCTGCTCTAATTTGCATCCAAAAATTATCTTTTTTTATTGCTTCCTTAACTGCTATGCTATGACCTTGTGCTCTGTAACCTCTTCTTTTATCAATTTATAACTGTGAAAGATTTGCACATATTGTCTTTAATTGACACCTCCGTGTGACATCAGGAATTGAAGAGGAAATAGATTACTGAGAACAGCACAAAGTTCTAGTAATTCTTTTTGTTATGTTTCATAAGTCCAAGGATGACATTTGAGATTTTGTGAAGTTTTTTTGTCAGGCTGTCTTTAGGTAGAGGAAATTTGAATTTATCTTGTAAGAAAACCAAACAATTTCTTAAACCAACAGTAAAAAAATTAAAAACCTTTACACCATTATGTCAATCATTAGTACATTTGCACAAAGGCACATGGTCCCAAGAACATGTACTTCACATTCCCCAAGGAGCTAGAGTACATTTTGAACTCTTTATCTTGGATTAAGAATATCACACTATTTCACCACGAATTTTCAGAGAATAAAGCATTTACATGTTACTAGCAGAAGAGGCTATATCAAGTGGGAGTAAAAAACCTTTCTTCTCTCTCCTTCTCTTAGCTCTTTCTCCCTTATATTATTCATGTTTTGTTCAAAAGAAATCTAGACCAACCTCTTTCTAAACAGTATTAATGGTTACTGTGTTGAATCCACTCAAGCCAAAGAATGTTCTCTATAAACTTCTACCATGGCATGATTTCTTGGAAGCAAGAAAATTAGGAAGAAGATCAATTGCTTATCAATATTCATCTCTGGGGAGACCAGAGAGGGCAGATGACCCCATTCTGTAGACATTATGCTCATTATGAAGCTGAGGGATCAATTCTTCAGTGTCTAATATCTGATATCTTCAAAACAAACTGAGTTCAGTTCCATAATCTAGTTCTTGAATCTGGCTCCTATCTACTGTTGAGTCCAGCCTGAAACATCTCCAGAAAGTCCCCAGAGCATGAGTGGTGATGATGACAGAACTGCCATGAGAGGCTGGGTTCAGTATTGAGTTTGTATGCTTTTAATTTTATTATTATTTCTTATTATAACTATTATAGTTTTCTTTTACAACCCATAATCTCTATCCTTATTCCCTTATTCTCCCTCTTTGTGAAAGGATAAGGGTTAATAAAAAGCACGTCATTCGTCTAGCGGCCAGCTCAGCTTTAAATCTTAGAGCTCCACTACATGAATGGGATGTGCATGTATTTCTCAAAACATATTCAATATTTAGTATTATATTCAATATTTCAAAAATAATGACTCACTGTTTAACATTTATTTAAAAAAACCTAATAAGCAAAGCTTTTGTATAGAACATGCAAGCAGCAGGTGTTAAATTTGTTTGGCAGTATAATATCTTGAGTGCAATACATATGTTCATGTTAAACTGCTATCCCTCACCTGGCTAGGCTAAATAATTTTTCTTAGGTATGTTGTCATGTTAATGTTTCAATGAGTGGGTTTTTGTATTTACTAAATGAATGGAGTCTTACAAACAAAAAATGTATTATAGAGACATCACTGCAGAGACATGTCTTTTGAAGAGAATATGGTTTCTTCAAAAATTTTTGTGACCAGGTTTGGAGTGTGAATCAATATGCCCTCAATGATAGTATAGCTCCTACAGAGAGGTAGCCTAGGAAGGAAATATTTGATGTATTTTTTTTCCCATAATCCTGACTAATTTCTGAGGTAATAATTTACTGCAGAACCTCAGTCTTGCTACAAATAACAATTTGATTAGAGGAAAAGAACATGAAAACCTCCATGATTGTTAGGTTTTTATTAATGTTGTTCTGCACATTTCCCAGAAATCCTGTAAGTATAGATTACGTGAGTAGGAGAATCTAAGCTCTAGCTGTTTAGATGACTTAGTTCTCTGCCATTCTGAATGGTCACCCAATACGTATTATTCCTTAGACCCCAAGGTTTCTGAAAACATTGCAATTAAAACAAAAAGAGCCAGAAACATATTAAGGGAGTAACTCTTGTCAGTTCAGCTGTCACAACTAAAATCCAGGTAATCTTCCACAAGACTAGCAGAAAATATTTTCTATTTCCTATGTAAATCCCCATTCCTCACTGCCTCTGAGTACAGCTCTGACATTGCCCTGCTGCACCATTGGAATGGGCAGTGGCTACCAACCTTGCTGCAAAGCCACAAGTAAGGAAAGCAGCAATGAAGATGACTGACCCTGCTAAGTGAGATGTGGGAGCATGGCACTCTCCTGGAGCCCCTACATTGCGGCCACAATGGAAACACACTGTCTTTTGATTCTTTCTCCCTTGAGCACCAGCTCAATTGTGCAGATAGTGCTATTTTGACTGTCCCCCATGGGCGCTATGTGAACCATGTGGTCAGCATCATGTTGATTTATTGGAGCCCAGAGAAAGGAAGCAATTGCATGGCAGGGAAAGAGAGGCAATCTCACAGCCTCTCTGAGTAAGCAGGACAGACTCTAAGATTTTTGTCAGAAAGGTGGAGGACTGGGAATCGAGGTATATGTTGTATGCTCAACTGACCAGATGTCTGCTAATCATGCCATATGACCCCCTGGAAGGCTGGTTGAAAATGAAAAAGGAGAGAAAGGGTCAGTGGGAGATCTGGAGTCTCTAAATGATGGGTATAGTTGGGAGGGATCTGACTTCTGCAGGCCATGTCACGCAACCCCTTGAAGTGAGAACAAGAGTCAGTGAGTGGTTGAAGCAGCCCTCCATGATGGACAGAACTGGGGAAAAAACCTCTGACCTGGGGTGGTCTCAATCCCCAGTTAGTGTAGGATATGCCCTTCCTCGAGAAGTCCTCTTCTAAAGCCAGAGTCTGCTACATAATTCTTTCCTATATTTTTCTCAGAGGGTGTGTAATGGCACTGTGACACAGTTTCTGTTTTGTTTGTTCACCTGTTTGGGGGTTTTCTCTCCTTGTTCTTAGATGGAAGTTTAATAAAATTCTCTTGTTTCTCTAACAACTGCTTCTATTGCCTGATGAATTCTACTGGAGAGCTGGTTGGTATTCTTAAGAAAAAAAACAGCAACCCAAAAGACCCATCAAGGCCAATTTGAAACTAGGAAAAACTGTTTAAAACTTCCAGGTTTCACACATAATCAGTCAAATGATCAGTTCCTAGTTGCACTAATTGTAGCTTTCTGGTTGTTTTCTATTGAACACACTATGGTAGTTAACATTTAAATAGTAGTCTGTTAAAAACCTTTGTTTTATATACAGGACTGCAGTTAAGAGAATGTAATATTTTGTATGAAACTTTACTTTTCTTCCAATAAATCTGTACAGTTTGTTTCCTGATCTGTCTTAAGTACAGTAGTACTTCCCTACTGAGGTTTACTTAGCTTTTAAAAATCAAGTGAGATCATACATTTAAGAGATATAATTTTTTTCTTCATCCTAGAGAGCTGTCAGCCTATATTGCCTGTTGGTTTTCTTGGTTTTAGACATAAACATTTCTGTCTGTCTCTTTTCTTTTGCCCACTAAACTAGCAACTCAGATCAATATGCACGCTTCATTCAGGTCTACTTGCCACCTGTCAGAAACATCTGGAGATGGGACAGTTTCAGCTGTCAGGCTTCTGCTAACGTAGGTTAAAAATGTCTTCACCAAGGAAATGATCTGCCATTACTGACAACCCCTTTGCTACAGCTCTCAAACTGAAACAAGTTCCTCACTGAAAGTGCTGCAATATGTGTGACTAATACTGGAGGTCCCTAAAATACTTAGTTGAATGCCTGAATTCTAAACTGTTAAATTTAAAAAGTTAGTAAGACTTAAATCCTTCAAATCAAAGACTTAAATCCTTCCTTAAATCCTTTAAAAAATTATTCCTCTACATTAATCTGATCTCAGTTGGATTATGTCAGGCTGTGGCTACTAAATATCAGTCATGGTTAGGATCATAACAACCCACCTTCAAAATTTTTGTTTACTGTTCAGAGAAATTCATTTGCCTACTGTGACAGTTAGACACAGCTGGGAGCCAAAAGAAAGTAAAAACAGTAACTGATTGTACAGTCAGAAGGGATACAAGAGTAGTAGTTTTCAGGGGACACCTATCTGTTTAAATTCCTTTCTTTTTTGTTCATTGCCACAGTTCATGTAGTTCTCTCAAAATTACAGGACAATGTACTGTGTAAATTGAACTCAATGAGAATCACAGAAAACACAGCCGTTTTGCACAGGCTAACACAAGTTCAGTTATTCACTACTTAAGTAATGAGGTTTCATCACTTAAAACCCATAATTCTCCAATGACAAAAGCTGCCTATGAAAGCGTTCATCTTTCCTCCTCAGTTGTGATGCAACTGTTCCCTGTGTTAGACCAGGAAGCATAAAATCCTCCACAGGCAGAATGACATTTGAACCACTTCAAAAGTTTTCAGGGTGGGTTGACTTTTTAGACCATTCAGTATAAAAGTTTTGCTTGTACCATTTCTGTGAGTTAGCAGATTCTGACAAAGCTGCCAGATGATATGCACCCAAAAATGAGAGTTGCAGGAGACAATAATCTGCAAGTGGAAAGGTTACATGAATTGGTTTGACAATGATAGGGAGCAGAATATTCCTCCTGTAATCCAAGAGGAAGTACTCAGTGACTTGCTGTGTCACTTGGATCCAAACAAGTCTGTAGGTCTGCATGGGATTCATCTTTCCACCATTTATCAGTAGTCCTGGCCACTCAGGGAGGTCCCAGATGACTGAAGGTTTGACCAATGCAGTGCCCATCCACTAGAAGAACTGGAAGGAGGATCCAGGCAACTACAGGCCTGCCAGCCTGATCTGAGTGCCTGGCAAGGTTGTGGAGCAGTGCCAGCAAGCAGTTGAACAGGCACAGCCAGCATGGGTTTAGGAAGGGGAGGTCCTGCCCGACTAACCTGATATCATTCTGTGACTGGGTGATCTACTTAGTGGGTGAGAGGAAGGCTGTGTGGTCTGCCTAGAAAGACTTCAGAAAAGTCCTCAACACAGTCTCCCACAGCATGCTCCCTGAAAAGCTACTTGGATGGGTGCACCCTCCGCTGGGTAAAAAATTGGTTGGATGACTGAGCACAGAGAGTGGCTGTGAATGGTACCCCATCCAGTTGGTGTCCAGGGATCAGTGCGGGGCCCAGTTTGACTCAACACCTTTACTGATGACCTGGATGAAGGAATGGAATCTTCCCTTAGTGAATTCACCGATGACACCAAGTTGGGGTGGAGTGTCAATCCGCTGGAGGGAAGGAAGATAGTGCAGAGAGATCTGGACAGGCTGGGTCAATGGGCAGAGACTGATGGGATGAGGTTTAACAGGGTCAAGTGTAGGGTCCTCCACTTTGGCCACAATAACCCACAGAAGAGCTACATTCTGAGGAATGACTGGCTGGGCAGTGGCTGGGCAGAGAGGGACCTAGGAGTACTGTTTGACTGCTGACTGAATATGAGCCAGCAGTGTGCCCAAGTGGCACAAAAGGCCTGCATGTGGCATGCTGCCTTGCATGAGGAATACTGTGGTCAGCAGGACTAGGGAGGTGATTCTCCCCCTCTACTCGGCACTGTTGAGTCCTCACCTGGAATACTGTGTGCCGCTCTGGATCCTTGCCTCCAAGAAAGATATTGAGGTAGTGGAGTGTGTCCAGAGGAGAGCAATAAGGTTGTTGAAGGGACTGGAGGGAAAGTCTAATGAGGAGAGGCTTAAGGAGCTGGGGTTGTTTAGCCTGGAGGAAACACAGAGGACCTTATCACAATCTGTAACTCCCTGAGGGGAGTTGTAGACAGCTGGGATTTGGGCTCTTCTCCCAGACAACTTGTGATAGGATGAGAAGGCATGGCCTGAAGCTTCACAAGGACAGGTTTAAGTTGTATATTAGGAAGCATGTCTTCATGGAAAGAGTGGTTAGACTTCGTAATAGACTGCTCCATTATGTGGTGGAGTCACCATCCCCGTAGGTGTTTAAAAAAGACTGGACATGACACTTATTGCTCTGATCTAGCTGTTGTGGGGATGTTAGGTCATAGGCTGGGCTTGATACTATTTTCTATCCTCAAAAATTCTGTGATTCTTTGAAATACTTGTCTCTTCTACAGGGTATATTTCTCACTACTTAGTTATCATTAAATTTAATGATGCAATTTAAAATAATAAGTTGGCATGAAGTACTAGCAGTGCTAACACAGAACTCTTAACAGCAAAATACATATATTTATATATCAGCCCTTATATGGTGGATCTGACCTATATTCTGTGTTGGCTCTGTACCTTAAAGAAACTCTTGTTCAATTCTGTACATCCTAAGTCGATTGAATGTAATCAAATTTTATACCAGGTGACAATCCAATCCTAAGATGAATCAGAGACACTGGTTTGCTGTTTGTTACTACTATTTCTACTGAACATGGAAAGCATAATACAGTACCTGTCTGTCCATCCGAAGTGAGTGTCTTCCATAGCTTCACAAGTAATGTGGGTCCAGGGAACTAGAACATACACAGAAGTAAAAGAATATTGAGGTGCTAACAGAGGGCATTGCTTTCAGCCAGCAGTTTGCGCAATTAAAAAACAAAAATAACATAATGTTTACTATGGAGTATTAAGTGTGCTCATTTAATTTCATCATAATAACTGATAAAAAAACTTCTTTTCTGTCAGACACACACAAAAAAAGAGTTGCTCTGTCCAGAAAATACTAATCTTTTTGATTTGAATAAGTCCTTTCTCCAGTATATGATAAAACTTAGCAGTATTTTAGTCTTCTCTAAGCCCAGTTTGAAAAAAAAACAAAAAAAAAGACATAAAAGACATGATGACTTATAAGAATTTTCCTAGCTGACATCAGTGTAAAAGCTAATGAGTGCTGAGCATGAGCAATAGCTTTCAGCTGGCTACACCCTGTTATACAAGATCAGCTATTCATTTTCTGAAGGATCTCCTTATTCTTGAATCTTTTTTTAGATACTAGTATACAATCTTGTGAGTATACCTCTATATTCATTTCTTACACATCTTGACCTTTTAATTTTTCAGACCTTTGTTGCAGTTTGATTAGGATCTCAAGTTTCAGTAACTTTTAACACTGTAGCAGTAATGGGTTTGAATATAAACTAGGATCTTGTCTCCAGTGTCTCAAGTTGGATGAGAGTAATTAAAGGCTTCTTCCTGTCTTTTCCTGATCCCTTTCTATATAATTCTTCCAACCATACAAAACATTCTCTATAAATTTTCATAATTTCTAGACACAGATTTCAAGCCCAAGCCACATAAACTAGCAAGAGAACCGAGCCCCAGACTCTGTTTTATCAAATTTTTGGGGTGATCTGGGGGTTTTCCTGCACAGGGAAGCTCAGGGGAGTTGGCTGAGTTTCAGTACTCTAGCAGCTTTAGCCAGGCAATCACCATGGGGGGTGCAACTCTGGACCTATTTAAAGGAGGCAAAACTGGAAGTCACTCTCAGACCTCATGTGGCAGCAAGAGAGCCGAGCCCTGGACACTGTTTTATTGAGGTTTTGGGGTGATCTGGGGGTTTTCCTGCACAGGGAAGCTTAGGGGAGTCAGCTGAGTTTCGGTACTCTTGAGGCTTAAGATGTCACATGGCAGCGAGAGAGCTGAGCCCTGGACACTGACCACGGGCCACCAGGGGACAAAAAAAAGCAAAAAAAAA
>VZRI01010566.1:99395-120394 GCA_013397515.1 Upupa epops | reverse complement strand
AGGATTCTATGATTCTACGAATATCAAATCAGAGCACAGGGCTGCCCATGGCTTGCAAATCCCCCTCCTCAATACAGGAGAACAATCTGACGGAGCCTGAGCTGCAGGAGCACTGACACTGTGCCCAAGCACAACAACCACCTGGGGCATTACCTGGATATTGGGGCAAATCCTAGAAATCTGAGACATCCCAGACTTCCAGGGCAGGATGGCTCCTGTTGTCTCTTTTCAAAACCCAAACCAGTGGTGCTGAGCCCCACCGAGTGCTCGCTAGCACAGGACTGGGGCTTGAAGAAGGCTTCATGCCCTACCTGTACGATGGGGTTGTGCAAGTTCTTCTGTACCGGTCCAGGACTGTCCCCCTGTGGCAGAAGCAGACAGATCCAAGTGATCCAACCCCAACGCAGCCTGGGACCCCCCCACCTCTGCAGCTGAACCTCTGCAGGACTGGGATAACCCCCAGGAGAGCTGCTCTGAAGGTCAGCAAACCTCCAACCCCAAACCAGCATCACTCTCAGGACCCACAGCACCCCCAGAGCCCCAGCAAAACCCTCCCCTGCCATCACCCAGTGCCTTACATTGCAGAGCGAATGTGTTCGATGCCGGGGCGAGTTGATGTCGCTCGGGGTAGACGACCGGTCGCCCTCAGCCGCAGAGGCGTCGGAGATGATGGATGGCTGCCGGGAATGACAGGGGCTCACTCTGACGGCTGGAAAGGAGGAGAGGGGACACCAGGGGGTTACCATCACACCAACAACCCTGACCCCACACAAACCACCTGAAGCACTTCCAAACCCCCTGCAGCTTGGGAGTGTTTTGCTCTTTTTCAATCTTCTACAGGGGAATAAAGCAGCTTGAGACAAAGGCCTGGAGTGACAGGACAGGGGCAATGGTTTCACAGTAGAGAAGGGCAGGCTGAACTGGCCTGTTAGGAAGAAGTTCTTTAGCAGGAGGGGGGTTGAACGCTGGCACAGGTTGCCCAGGGAGGGAGCTGAGGCCCCAACCCTGGAGATCTTCAAGGGGAGGCTGGACAAGGCTCTGGGCACCCTGATCTGGCTGAGGCTGTCCCTGCTCCCTGCAGGGGGGGTTGGACTGGATGCCCTCTGGAGGTCCCTTCCAACTCAACACATTCTGTGATGGGTTTGGCCCCACAGTCTGATGCATGAGGTGGGGACTCACCTTGTCTGTCCGCTGAGTGCTGGGGGTGCGAGTGGTAGAGGGTCTGCTGGCTCTGCCGGATGGCAGCTGTCAGCGGGAGGTCAGCCTGCATCACCCACTCCTGGTTGCCGTTCAGCACCGTCTCGCCCGGCATGGCCAGCGAATGGCGCTTGGGGACATCCTTGGTCAGCGTGGCGAGGGATTGCTTGGCCTGGGGAAGAAACACCAGGGTAGGGGGGTGGAAATAAATCCAGTGCAGTGAGTACTTCACCTTAGCAGAACTCACGGGACTGACCCTGGGGGCTGTGCCCACTGTGCTGAGCTCACCATGGCCAACTCGGCCTCCAGCTCCTTCATCCGGTTGTCTTTGAGGTCGAGCTGGGAGCGGAGGGCGCTGGCATGGTCCGTTGCCTCCTTGGCTTGTCGTCGCAGCTCCCACTTCTCCCGCTCCAGGAGGTCCTTTTCCTTTGCCAGGGCTTTCACCGCATCCTCACTCTCCTGCCAGAACACAGGGCGACCATCAGGAAAGGAAGACCCAAGTGCTGCTATGAACCCCTCTCCCACAACTCACAGAAGCACAGACTGGTGGGGTTAGATGTGACCTCTGGAGATCATCCAGTCCAACTTTCCTGCTACAGCAGGATCCCCTAAAGCAGATCCCACAGGAGCAGTTCAGGTGGATTTGGGATGTCTGCAGAGCAGGAGATCTCACAACCTCTCTGGGCAGCCTGGCACAGGTTCTGCTACCCTCACCATGAAAGAGTTTTGCCTGATGTTTAGGTTGGATCTCCTACACTCTAGTTTGTGCCCAGTGCCCCTTGTCCTGAGAAGAGGCAGAATCAGGTCCCGTCCCTGTGACACTCACCCTTTCAGTATTTACAAGCACTGGTGACATCAGAGAACTCCCTCGAGACCACCCAACGGCTGCAGTGCCAAAGCAGCCCCTTTGGGTGTCACAAGAGCTCTGTAATGGCAACAGGGAACTGCAAAACGTGGCCAGTCCTGGCAAAAGAGACCCCTGCCGTGGACTCCTTATGACACCAGTTTCCCAGTCTGCTTCCCCAGTCTGCTTCCCCCTGGTGTTTATTTATCCTCAGCCAGCTACAGTCCAACCCTAGCAGTAGGGCAGTGAAGTGTCTTGCTCAGGCCAGTGCCAGCCTCCCCCTCTCTGGTGCCAGCGCCCCCCACTCACTTTGCGGTGCTGTTCATAGTTCCTGATGAAGTCGCGGAGCTGCTCCTCGCGGCTCTCCAGGGTCGCGTAGAGCTGCTGCATCTGGCTCACCAGGTCCGACTTCTCCGCCTTCAAGCGCTTGCGGTCGGCTTTCATGGCTGTGGGAGAGGTGATGGCTTGAGCACAGGGGGCACAGCAGCCCCTCTGACTCCATCTCTCTTCTTTTTGAGGAAACAGCATCAAACCATGATGCCCTGGGCTCGGACGGAAGCAGACACCCAGTTCACCCCCACTGCTGCCCTGTGCAGCCTGTTCCAGTGTTCAGCTGCTCTGTCCCTACAGACATTTTTCCTCCTTTCCAATCTGAACCTCCCCTGGGACAACTGGTGGCCACCTCCTCTGGTCCTGTCAGCAGGGATTTGGGAGAACAGGCCAGCCTTGGCCTCCCTACACCCTCCTTTTAGGGAGCTGGAAATGGCAGTGAGGTATCCCCTCAGCCTCCTCTTCCTCAGACCAAGCAGCCCCAGCTCCCTCAGCCTCTCCCCATCAGCCCTGCCCTCCAGACCCTTCCCCAGCTCTGTTGTCCTTCTCTGCACCCACTCCAGTCCCTCAGTGTCCTTCTTGTGCTGAGGTGCCCAGAACTGACTCCAGTACTGGAGAGGAGGCCTCCCCAGTGCTCAGGACAGGGGGACAATCCCTTCCCTGCTCCTGCTGGCCACACTGGTGCTGATCCCAGCCAGGATCTTGCTGGCCTTCTTGGCTCCCTGGGCACTCACTGGCCCGTGTTCAGCCAGCACACCTCAGTCGCAGCTCCTTCACCATCACCCACTTTGCACAGGGCAGCTCAGCCTCAGGAAAGGGGAGCTGGGGAGCAAAAGCACAGCTTCAGCCTTGGGGCTCAGCACTGGAAACCCTACTGCTCCCTTTCCAGGAGAAATAAACCACAAGCAGGTTATTTTTAGCAGTGAGGACGGGTTCCTGCAGCGCTCCCACGAGCCCAGGGCATGGCTCCCCAAGGGACTTATTCCAGCAGGGATTAGGGCAGCGAGTGGCAACACCGTGGGGTGTGATGGGGATGTTTCACCACTCCCAAGATCATACTGGTTGTCCCTGTCCCACACATCAGCGAGGGATGGTCGCACACACCGATGCAGGGATGGCTGGAAGGCTGGTAGAACCAGGGAGAATGACAGGAATACCAGGCAGGACAAGGGACTGGAGTAAATCCTGTGAATTCCAGTGCTCTGCCCAGCCTTGACCCTGCTCCTTGGCACTGCTGCAGGAATGTCCTGCGGCTCCCCGCTCCAGGTACCTCCCACCCCACCAAAATGAGACCCAGTTTAGGAAAAGGAATGCAGATCACACAGTCAGAGACTCATTCAGGTTGGAAGAGACCTCCAAGAGCATCCAGTCCAACAATCTCCGTAACCCCACCCTGCCCACTCAACCCTGCTTCCCAGGAACACAGCTACTCAGTGTTTGAACCCCTCCAGGGACAGCAACTCCTCCAACTCCCTGGGCAGCCTGTTCCAACCCCTGAGCACTCTGGCAGGGAGTGCTAATGGCCAACCTAACCCTCCCCTGGCACTGCTTGAGGCCGTTTCCTCTTGTCCTGTCCCTGGTGACTGGGGACCAACCCCCGCTTCTCTCCACCCTCCTGACAGGTGGTTGCAGACAGCACTAAGGTCTCCCCTCAGCCTCCTCTTCCTCAGACCAACCAGCCCCAGCTCCCTCAGCCTCTCCCCATCAGCCCTGTCCTCCAGCCCCTTCCCCAGCTCCATTGCCCTTCTCTGCACCCCCTCAGTGTCCTTCTTGTACTGAGGCGCCCAGAACTGCCCCCAGTACTGGAGAAGAGGCCTCCCCAGTGCCCAGGACAGGGGGACAATCCCTTCCCTGATCCTGCTGGTCAGACTAGTGCTGACCCCAGCCAGGATCCTGCTGGCCTTCTTGCCCCGCTGGGCACTCACTGGCCCATGCTCAGCCCACTGTCCACCAACACTCCCTGAGCAGCTCTCCAGCCCCTTCCCCCAGCCAGTAGCCCTGCAGGGGGTTATTGTGGCCCTAGACCCTTATCCTTGTTAAACCTCATACAACTGACCCCAGCCCATTGATCCTCCCTGTCNGATCCTGCCTGTCAGGTCCTTGTGCAGGGCTTTCCAGACCGACCTGGCTGTGTTCCTGTGCACTTGGTCTGGGTGATCCTGCTGTGGCAGAGGGACTGGACTGGAGGATCTTTGGAGGTCCCTTCCGATCCCTAAGGATTCTATGTTTCTGTGATACATCTGCCCTCTCCAACGCTGGAGGCGACAAAGGCTACAAGTGGATGCAATTGAAGGCAGTTCTCTGTTAGCACTCAACTGCCTTTAATCAACAGCAGTGTTTGAGGCCCTGAAAGGTTCTGGGGAAACTCCTCTCTGCTTGCAAAACCTGGAATGAGCACTGCTCTGCAGTGCAATTAGGGGAAGAGCCCAAACCACCTCCCTGGGCTGGGTATGTACCAGCAGTCACTGGAACTGTGAGATGATGATGGACTCAGGGTACCGCAAGAGAGATTCCTCTTCCCCCTGTTAACCCAACTGCCCAGTTGTTTTGGTTGGAGAGATTTGCTAAAACGACACTAAATTCATTGGACTTCATTTGCTGAAAGGTACTTCCCCCCCTCCCTACCCCATTACCCCCCTCCAAAACCAATGGATGAGCTCCAAAGCTTCGGGAAGATCTATCAGCCAGCGGAGGAGAACTTCATTCCAAACCCAATTAATAGGAAATTAATTGCAAGAGGCAAGAGAAAAATACAAAGTTGGGCAGAATGAGCTGCCAACAGCTCCCTGACCCAGCAGCAGCTTCCCAAGTCCTTCATGAACAAGGCCAACTCACTGCTCGGTTGGGGAAAACGAGTCATGGCAACCCACAGCAGCCAAGGAGGAATCAAATGGGTTTGCACTGGCCATATGGGCTACCTGAGGAGGCGGAATAGCTTTTTTCTTGTATCCCATGATCCAGGGCCAGGTTTCCTCATCCCAACCCCCAGGAATATTGAAATAAACCCTCCCTGAGTCCATCTGCACAGCGGGCTCTGGCCAAACTTCTGAGCTGTTCATAAAACCCAAGGAGACAACAAGAGAAGCAAGAAATCCTAAACCCATACTGCGAGTGGAAAGTATTTCTCTCACACAGCTTCTCTGCATCATTTATTTTCCCCTTTCAGCCAGAGCATGTGGCAGGAGCAAAGAGGGGACCCGCCAGCTCCTCCCAGACCCCGCAGCTCAGCACCGGTCCTGCAGCGAGTGATGGGAAGGGGAGACCCAGCAACCAACACCCTGCCACCCCCATCTCCCCCTGCGCCATCAATCCTTCCTGAGATCAACCTGCGCATCTGTTACTTGAGCCTCCACCTCCTGCCACACGATCCATCCCTCCAGCACCGCTCTGCTGGGAGCGCGTTGATGGACACAGCAGTAACAGGACCTGCTCTGTGCTCAGCTCCTCGTGCGGCCAAAACAATTAAAAATCACTCCCTCCAGCAACTTCAGTTTCCAGTTTTACCCAACAAGCCGATATCTAACAGCTCTATGAAACACCAACCTGGGTGGCTCAGCCTCGTCCGGGGCAGTGGTGCGGCTGGAACTGCCCAGTGAAGCCACCACCAAAGGTGCCAGAACCCCAGTGGCCTCAGGATCTGACAAGTGCTGGATGGGAACTGGCTGCTGCCCGGTAAAACCAGGAATCTCCATCCCCAAGGTGGGGGCTACTATAAACACAACCCCTCCTAATCTGAAATCAAGGGAAAATGAGGTGGTGGTGGTCACATCAGCCAGCCCAGGTTTGCCTGGGGGACACAACCCCACAGAGCAGCTCCCCACGACTTCCATCACAGAATCCCAGAATGTGAGGGGTTGGAAGGGACCTCTAGAGATCATCCAGTCCAGGACCCCTGCCGGAGCAGGATCCCCTAGATCAGGTCACACAGGAACAGCCTGGGAGGGTTGAAAGTCTCCAAAACAGAAGACTCCACAACCTCTCTGGGCAGCCTGGGCCAGGGCTCTGTCACCCTCACAGAGCAAAAGCTTTCCCTTCTGTTTTCTGCTCCAGTCTGTCCCTGCTGCCTCTTGTCCTGTCCCTGGACACCCCTGAGCAGAATCTGGCTCCATCCCCCTGGCACCCACCCTTCCCAGACTGATCAACAGTTATGGGGTCACTTCATGACTCCTCAGGCTCCTCTTCTCCAGCTGAAAAGCCCCAGCTCCCTCAGCCTTTCCCCCTCAGGGAGATGCCCCCTTCCCTTCATCATCCCTGTGGCTCTGAGCTGGACTCTCTCCAGCAGCTCAGTGTCCTGAAACTGAGGAACTCAGAACTGGACACAAGATTCCAGATGTGGTCTCTCCACGACAGAGTAGAGGGGGAGGAGAACCTCTCTTATCTCCTAACCACCCTCCTTCTAATCCACCCCAGGATGCCCTTGGCCTTCTTTGCCACCACGACGCCCAGGTCCCTTTCCCCTATGCTGCTCTCCAACAGGTCAGTCCCCATCCCATCCTCGTCCCTGGGGTTACTCTTTCCCAGATGTCAGACTCTTTCCACATCTCTCACCCTCTGCAAGGGGGATTTTCATGCCAGGAAGGGAAGGGGAGCAGACTTCAGCACTTACTGAGTCACAACCTTATTTTCTAATGCAGGGAAAGGGATTCTCAGGGGCTCTGCTTAAGCCTCGGTGGTGCTCAGTGCACAAAGAACGTGTAAATCCATCCTGTCCTATTAACATCCACTTAATTTCTCCTGTTTCTTCAGCCCAACCATGAAATCCAATGCTGTCACCATGACTAACCCATCAAATCAGTGTCAGCCCTGCGCAGGAATCGCGGTGCCGCTCCTCGCTTTGTTATTAAATAGGTGTGAGCACCCCCCGGGTGCAGCCATCATCACCTCTGGATGGGATCCTGGCACTGAAGACGTCAAGATGCAGCCCTGGGCAGAGCACTCACTGCTGCAGATTTGGTTTAGGCAGGAAATACTGGTTCAATAACAAATGCCAGGGAAAAGCATTAGGGGAAACCCCCTGCTACGAACCCAACAGCCAACAGTCAGTGAGGCTCAGTGGCCTTGAGCACCTCCAGGGAGGGGGCAGCCACAGCCTCTCCAGGCAATCAATTGCAGAGTCTTTACACCCTGGCACTGAAGAGCTTCTTCCTCAGATCCAGTCTGACCCTCCTCTCCTTCAGTCCCAAACCCTTTCCCTCTGTCCTGTCACTGGTTCCCCTTGGGAAAAAACCCTCTGCAGCCATCCCAGAGGTTCCCTCCAGGGACTGGAAGGCAGCTCTAAGGTCCCCCCAGAGTCTTCTCTTCCTTGGGCTGAACAAACCCAGCTCCCTCAGCCTGTCCTCACACCAAGGGTTCTTCAGCCCTTGGATCATCTCTGTGGTCTCCTCTGGACTCACTGCAACAGTTCTGTCCACGAACTCACCCTCCTTCATCCGCACCACCTCAAACCCCCTCTGTTCTCTCCACACCAGTATCCGCTGCATCCAACTCCCAGGCTCAGGGCCAGCAGCAGCGACATTTCTGGATCACTTCTCTGCTAACGGCAGTACAGGGACCTGCTGTGGGATGCTGCAGGGCACAGGGCACCCTCCAGCGGGGCTCTGCTGAGAGACAGCATTGATGTTGTTTTGGGAGATGCCCTCTGCCTGTGGGTCACGTCTGACACAAACCCCTGAGCAGGGACAGCAGAGTCAGGATTCCCTGAGCTCCTCGTGCTGCCTCATCCTGCAGCTCCTCGACATGCCAACTGCTGCATCAGCAGATCTATTTCTCCTGGCAGAACCACTCGCCAGCCTCCATGATTCCCATTTTTCCTCCCTTTTTGGCTACGTTTCTCCACCTGCAGAGAAATCCTGGAGAAGCCATCCCAGCAGCTCACGCAGCCAGTAAACCCCCAACATTCTATCTCTTGAATCCTCACGATGCTTGAGCCAAACTCCGTTTTCTCTGTACTCTCCCCCACAGAAGCACCCAGGACGTCACTACAGCTTCTTAAATGATTTATTCTATTTTCTTTTGCTTTGCAAACAGTCTGAAAATAACTCTGAAAGGGAAATAGTCTGAAAATAGTTCTGCATTTTGCTTTTCTCAGCACTTCCCCCTCCCTGTCCGCACGGAGCAAACACTCTCTAATGAAGGTTTGTCTTCTCCAGTGATGGCTTCAGAAACCCAGAGCATTTCCTGCTTCTGGGGGCCACTGGGCTCTGAGGGGCCACACACGATGTAGAAGCTGTTGTGATGGTATTCGTTTCATGTCATTAATTCCTATTAATTCCTTGCTTTGCAAATGAGAGAGTGCTAACAACTTCTGAAATCCCTAACAGAGATTAGGGAGGGGGAACGACCTGGGCATGGGAGGGACACAGTGGACTGGGGGCTCTCCCGCCCCGCTCAGCCTCTGAGCCTGAAAACTTGTGACAGCTCCTCTTCGTAATCCGCAAACGCGAGCCGACAAGTGGAAGTTATCCCGGCTGTGCTGGGGATTTGAGATGATATTTAGAGCTGCGGCGCTGCCAGGGTTTGACGCGTGAGAGCTTTCCCCTGCTCGGGATCATCCCGCGGCTCTGCATCATGAACCGTCCTGTCTGGGCTCGTTCCCAGCTTGTTCTCAGGACAGCAGAGCTGCAGCGCTGCAATTCCCACTGCCATTCTCATTGTGATTCCCTCTGTGATTCCTGCTGCAATTCCCTCTGCACAGCCCTGCCTAGGGCTTGCAGGGAAAGAAGGAGAGCTCTGCAAACACCCAGACCAGTGCAGGAATAAAGGAGAAGCCCCTGCATGACACCAGGAGACCCAGACTCTGCTCTCTGCTGCACTGCCAGGAACATCATCCAGGCAAACTCAGTGTTCAATCCTCTGGCACTGAGGGGCTCAAATCCAACCCGTTCCCAGCTCGCAAATGTCTCCAGCTGCATTTCAGCTGCTTTCTTGGCTCTACCCTATAACTAGTCATGACTTTGTGATGCTGCAAATGCTCCCCACACCCTGTTTTCCACCCTGGTCCTTCCCTGCTCTGCTCCACTGGAGCAGAACAGGGGTGGGGGAGTGAACAACCCCCTACCACAAGAACACAATGAGCATGCATAACCCAAATGGAAAGGTGGGGGGTTTCCTTCCCCAATTAACTTCTGGAGACATTAGTGTCTCAGGAGAGGTTGTTGTGGTCCTGGCTGGACCCTGAGAACGAGGTCGCGCAGCCCTTACCCTGTAGAGCTTCCTTGGCCCGGGCCAGCTCCTGCTCCTTCTGTGCCAGCTGCACCTTCAGCTCGGTGGCTGAGAGGACCTCGGGGGACTTGCTGCCGTGAGTCTCCTCCAGGTCTTTCGTCAGCATTTCCTTCATTTGCCGGAGCAGGTGAACCTCCTCCTGCAGCTGGGCCACCTCCTCCCGCAGCAGCGCTGGAGGAAGAGGAGACACAATGTGAGGAAGTGACCGACGGCTCCCGGCACAGCCCCACGCCGCTGCTGAGAACCCAAACCCCAGGGGAATGCTGCCAGGCTGAACCCCCTCCCTGGCTTGGAGAACTGCTCTGCACAGCCCAGAGTCTGCAGCAGTGCTGGCAGCACCCTGGGAATGGAGCAGGAGGAGGGAGGGATGTGATGGGGAGGGTCCTCTGCTGGGTATTCGCCTCTGCTTTTTGCACTGAAAAATTACAAATACAGACTATACCGGGACAATACTCAATCGGGAAACAGCTTCCCCATCCAAACCACTCACAGTCTGGTTGGTGCTCCCATGGCCAGTGTCCAACGGTGGCGCTGAGCTCCACTATGCCCCATCCAACCATCTAAGCTCTGCCTCTAGCCAGACCAGAGCTCAGGGTTTGCTCAGTAAAACCCCTTGGGGACTGGAAGGATGAAAGATGTAGCTTTTCACCTACAGAGCTGAATCTGGAATGTTCCAGACTTACACCCTTCCACGGTGACCCATGGCAGGAGCATCCCAGCACACCCCAGCCAGGTCCTTTCTGCAGTGGGCACCAGGGGAAGCTCCAGCAACACCATTCCCTATGGCTGAACTTACTGCTTAGGATTAGGGATCAGAAAGGACCTGGAAAGATCATCCAGTCCAATCCCCCTGCCACAGCAGGATCACCCAGACCAAGTCGCACAGGAACACAGCCAGGTGGGTCTGGAACATCTCCAGAGAAGGAGACTCCAGAACCCCCCAGGGCAGCCTGTTCCAGTGCTCTGTTACCATCACTGGGAAGAAGTTCTTTCTGCTGGTTCTGCACCGCACCCATCACCCTCGCGTAGCCTTCACCATCCTTTCCCTGCAAAACCCTTCTGGCTGTGCAGACGCAGCTGCAATCCTCTGCACGAGCCAGACACCACCATCCCCAGTGACTCCAGTCAACACATTGATTTTGCTTTTTTCCCCCCTGCTAAGGGAAAAAACCCTTTCCTCATGCATTTCTTCCATCATTTCTGGGGATACACCATGCTGCTGGATATGGGGAGGAAGGACCCCCGCCCCTAAAAATCCCTCCCCTCACAGTTCCTGGAAGAACAAAATAAGAATTAAAATCTTAATGCTCCCTCTCCAAGCTCCTGCGGTTGGGTTCTTTCCCCAGTGCCACCACCATCTACCCAACAGCTCGAAGGACACAATAGAGAGGGGTTTTCTCCCCTTTTATTTGTGCCCAGGTCCCCCCCACACGCGTGTGGGGCTGTTTCCTTCCCGGCACCGAGTGCGGAGCCGACGGCAGGACGGGGAGAGGCGGCTCCCCCCAGCCCGGGAGCAGCTGCGCCAGGAAGGCATGGGATCTGGTTTGCATACTTGAAATGCTTCCCGCATGAGCATTGGCAAGGGCCCATTCTGTAAATTATTTAGCAATAAAGTCACTAACGAGGAACAGTCGAGCTCCGGGCTGGGGATTTCGGTGCCGTCCGAAGCGCTTGCTGGAAAAAAGGGAGAAGGAAAAGGCGGATAAGGCCAAGGGCAGCGTCCCCAGGGGCTGCTGAAATGCAGTGTTTCCACCCTAAAGTCTTTGGGAAGCCAGAGGAGGAAATGAGGGACTTGTACTCGGTGGGATATTCACTATGGGAAAGCCAGTCAGAGCTTTCCCAGTCACAGAATCATTACGGTTGGAAGAGACCTCCAAGAGCATCAGCCAACCATCACCCCTACCCCCACTGTGCCCACTGAACCCTGCTCCCCAGGAACACAGCTACTCAGTGTTTGAACCCCTCCAGGGACAGCAACACACCCTCCCTGGGCAGCCTGTCCAACCTCTGAGCACTCTGGTAGGGAAAAGATTTCTCCTGAGGGCCAACCTAACCCTCCCCTGGCACCACTTGAGGCAGTTTCCTCTTGCCCTATCACTGGTGACTGGGGACCCCCACCTCTCTCCACCCTCCTGTCAGGTGGCTGCAGACGGCACTAAGGTCTCCCCTCAGCCTCCTCTTCCTCAGACCAACCAGCCCCAGCTCCCTCAGCCTCTCCCCATCAGCCCTGTCCTCCAGCCCCTTCCCCAGCTCCATTGCCCTTCTCTGCACCTGCTCCAGCCCCTCACTGTCCTTCTTGTACTGAGGTGCCCAGAATTGACCCCAGTACTGGAGAGGAGGCCTCACCAATGCCCAGTATAGGGGGACGATCACCCCTCTAGCCCTGATGACCACTCTGGTGCTGAAGCAAGCCAGAATGACCCACACAACCCCACAAACGGGTCCTTGCTAGTTGCTCTTGTTGTAATTGCTCCTTTTTAAATGACTGCTCTTCTCCCTCATCCTGAGAATCCATTTTCACCTTTGCTGCTCTGCCTAGGCGGGCGATTCCCAGGTCAATGATTAACTGGCAGAGAAGGATCCAGCAGGGCAGTTTGTGCATGGGTGGCCTATCCCACTGGATTCCTGCAAACCACCAGTAGGTCTTGGTGAGAAGCCAAGAAAATCCCACCCAAGGGGGACTGGAGAATGAGGACAAGTCCAAGGCAGGGCAGCCCAGCAGGGAATGGTCTTTTAAGGAAGCAAGAGGAGTGGCAGCATCGCCTGCTCTCCTGCGTTTCCTCTGGAAATCATGAAATGGGGCACTCATTGTGTTGCATCCAGCCTGTGTAGCAAGAGGACAAAGGGAAAGCCTTGAAGAGAGGAGACTGAGGTTGGACATGAGGAAACAATTCTTTGATGTGAGGGTGCTGAGATGCTGGAACAGGATGCCCAGGGAGGCTGTGGCTGCCCCATCCCGGGCAGTGTTGAAGGCCAGGTTGGATGGGGCCCTGAGTAACCTGATGTAGTGAAGGTGTCCCTGCCTGTGCAGGGGGGTTGGAATTGGATGATGTTTAAGGTTCCTTCCAACCCTGGCCATTCATTCTGTGATTCTAGGATTCTCCATAGGATCTGCTGCCAGCACCAGGCTAACTGGGATCCCACAGTGGCTGCCCTACACCTGTAATTACTCTCACGTCCATATAGGATCTCCATCAACGTAATTATCCCCCTGCAAAGGTAACTATCCCCCCCTGAAGAGCTGTGTGTGTGTCATCATCCCTCCCCTCACCCCCAAGCATCCTGCTCTCCACTAAGTTTCCATCCCACCCCCACCGGCACCAAGGGGGTCTTTCAGCAAAAACCTGTTTTATCGACTTAAAACTACAAATTGAAGAAGGAATTTAAACTTCATTTGAAAACTGGGGGGAAGCAGCTGATTCCTGCTGCTGTGCCAAGTAAACAAGAAATGAAAACCAGTACCAAACACATCAGACAGTGAAATAACCGACGCCGAGAGTGCAGGCAGCTCTTAGCGTTGTCACAGAAAAATCCCACTAAGCAGGGAAACAGGGTCAATTCTTCAGAAATCCCTTGGGAACTTCATTTCAGCCGCTGGTTTTTAGGAATCAGCTTCCACATGCAAATCCCAAATCACCTCCTGACACAAAAAGCTTCCACAGCACATTTTCCCCACTACTTTTTGCCTCTTTTAATCTCTTCTTCCTCTTTTTAACCCTTTTCTCTCTGTGCTCTGTCTGTAATTCCCAATTCTGGGAGGGCAGGTGGCATCACCCCGCATGAGTGGGTCCCCATTGCTGGCTCATCTGAGCTCCTTCCCACTCTGCTGGAAGTGAAAATAATGTGAATGAAACATTTCCTGTGCTAACTGACCCAAACTACCCTTCCCGTGGAAATAACTGGCTGTTACTTGCATTTCACACACAGAATCCCAGGCTGTTAGGGATTGCAAGGGACCTGGAGAGATCATCCAGTCCAATCCCCCCCGCCAGAGCAGGAATCTCAGTTGATAACATTAAACATCCAGACCATTACAAGTCCAGTCCTGCATCCTGATGATGGTGACAAAGTCAGTCAGACTTTTGAGGGGTTTTACCACAGTAACCACCTCCAGAAGACACTTGGGACTGGAGGTTCCACTCAGGCTCCTGAAAATCCTGCCTTGGGGCTGCTCCAGGCAGCCTTTTGCCTCCCTGGGAGGGGGCATCACGTTAAAAACACCCACTTAAGGCCCTTTTCCAACAGGTACCTGGGTGACACGATGGCTGCTTACACAGTTCTGACTTTGGAGGGCACATTCAAAATGAATCCAGCCAAAACAACAAGGTTTATGTCAGTGGACGGAGGATCCGGAGTGAAAGCTGCACTGGATGATCCCAAGGGTCTTTTCCAATTGGAATGATTTGATGATTTTGCAGGTTTAACCCAAGCTGGGTTTTGCTTTGCTGGGCACAAGTCAAGGGGGCTCATCCATGGAATCACAGAATGACTGAGGCTGGCAAAGCCCTCGGAGCTCACCCAGCCCAGCACCCAACATCACCACAGTGGCCACACCAGGGCACTAAGGGCCACAGCCAGACACAGGGACTCCAGTCCAGGCTCTGATCCCCCTTTCCATGAGGAAGGGCTTCCTAATATCCAACCCAACCCTCCCCTGGCAGCTTCAGGGCCTGCCCTCTCATCCTGGTGCTGAGTACCTGCGAGAAGAGCCTAACCCTGACCTGACTGCAACCTCCCTTCAGGGAGTTGTGGAGAGGGAGAAGGGACCCCCTGAGTCTCCTCTTCTCCAGGCTAAACACCCCCACCTCCCTCAGCCTCTCCTCACCAGACTTTCCCTCCAGTCCCTTCCCCAGTCTCGTTGCTCCTCAGCACCCACTCCAGCCCCTCAATCTCTTTCTTGAAGGGGCCCAGCACTGCTCCCAGGACTCACAGGGAGGCCTCTCCAGTGCCCAGTACAGGGGGAGAATGACATTCCTAGCTCTCCTGGCCACACTAGTCCTGATGCAAGCCAGGATGCCATTGGCCTTTGGTGCCACCTGGCCACCCTACTGGCTTCTGTTCAGCCAGTTGTCACCCAGTACTGCCAGGGACACTGACAGAAGAAACAGGGTGCCCTGGCTTGGGGTGGTGGCCAAAGTAAAGCTCTGCTCAAGGAACAAGAGTTGAACATCATCCCTGGGTCACCCTGAAGGGTGATTTTGCAGGCCCTGCACAGTGATGCCAATGGGGGAAAATGGGCAAACCAGGAAAATACAGAATGTCACAGAATCAGAGAATGGTTCAGGTTGGAAAGGAGCTCTTAAGTTCACTGAGTCCAACCCTGAACCCAACTCACTGCTAAACTCTGCCCCTGAGCTCTAGATCTTCACAAGTGTTAAACCCCTTCAGGGATGGCAACTCAACCCCCTCCCTGGGCAGTCTGTGCCAAGGCCTGAGGACCCTGTCCAGGAAGCAGTTTCTCCTCAGGGCCAGCCTAACTCTCCCCTGGGACAGCTGGAGGCCGGTCCTTCTTGTTCTCTCCCTAATGACCTGTGAGAAGAGACCAGCGCCCAGCAATCTGCAGGGTCCCTTCAGGTAGCTGTAGAGGGTGAGGAGGTCTCTCCTCAGCCTCCTCTTCCTCAGACCAACCAGCTCCAGCTCCCTCAGCCTCTCCCCATCAGCCCTGTCCTCCAGACCCTTCCCCACCAGTGTTGGGAAGCAGAAAGATCAGAGATAGAGAACAATACTAGAAGTAACAATGATCGAAGCCCTGGGCATGAGCTCGAGGTGGTATTCTGAGGAGCATCTCATCACCATTGCCTGCCTGCCTCCCCAGCTTAAGGACTCAGGTTTCTTGCAGAAAGCCTGAACCAAGCACTTGCCCAGCAGCCTGCAGAACGGCAGACAGCTTTCCCCTCTCAGCACATCTCTGCGAGGAGGAAAAGCACTAACTGTCACCCGGGGCTGGGTGATTGCAGGGGGCAGAGCAGAGAGACCAGCCCCAGCCAGCCTGCAGTGTGCAGGCAGCCTCCCACCCCACAGGTCCCACCTGAGGCAGCATCTGGTTACCCCAAAATACACTGGGATTTGCAAAAAGACCCAGTTACTGCCACTGCTCAGGGCCAACATCATCCACCCTCTCCCATCAACACTGGGCCTTGCAGGTTCAAAACCACAGCCCAGCCAGCTTCATCTCCTCACAGGGATAAGCACAAGGGTCCGTAACTTGTCCATCACACCTTTATCCCAGTCCTGCTGCCATGCATCCCGCTTACATCCTTGGGCACAGCCCTGGAAGAGCTGTTGGCCACCACACCCCCTTACTGCGGGGCACTGGAGCGAGATCCTCAGGGCTATTAAAGTGATTTTCAGCTCTGTGCACCCAGCTTTAACTTTGAAAGAGGAAGGGTTTAGATTCCAGCCCCTGCTACTGCCATGAGTGAGCGACCGTCACACCTGGATATGAGTACAGACGCTCCTCACACCTTTGGGTTAGAACTTTGGCCCCACAAGGCTAAAAATCCTTGCAAACTCCATTTGGGAGCATTTCCTTAGACACCAGCACTTCCCCACATGGTCCCAGCGCTACGATGGGACCCCCAGACACATCCCTCCACCATCAATCCGAGCTTCCACTCAACCCACTCACAACCCTCAGGCAGGACAAGCAGAGACCACCCGGCGGCTACAGTCACCTCCTGCATCCCCAAGACCTCAAGAAGAGGGAATATTGCAACAACCCCTAGCTGAGGGGGGAGAGCTGGGGGTGTCTCACAACAGGGTAAGGAAATAAAAGTCAATATAAATCTCCTGCCAGAGGGAATGGGGGGGCACAGGAGACCTGCTGGTGGGTGCAGAGGCTCCCTGAAGCACCCACAAACTTCCCCCGGCAGCCAGAGGGCTTTGATCTCCACAGCAGCCCCCGCTGACCCCCCCCATGAGCTCCCGGTAGGCTCCAACTTCTCCACCAGACAAAATGGACTTTGCAGCGCAGGGAGCCGCCTGGCTGCCCTCCCCACTGCCCTGGGCTCCTGAAGCCACTCACTCCTACACCCCCAGCTCTGCCTGGAGCAGGGGGGGATGTTACAGCAACCCACGACCACCCTCCTGCGTGGCTCCCGCCCGCTGCGAGGCTCTCGCCAGCCACCCAGCGTTGTGTTTTGTTTCTTCCAGGAGGAAACGAGCCGCCCCAGCACAAAGCAAAGGAAGGCAACGCTCGCTGGGCTGGATCCCCCCATACGAGGCAGCGGCACCCCCCGGCACCCCGTTACCTGCGTGGGCTAAGCAAGGGCACAGCCCCCTGCCCCGAGCATCGTCCGCGGCCGCCCCTCGCCGTGCCCAGCGCCCCGAACAATAGGCCGGTTGCGGGGTGAAGCCGTGTTGGCGGCGACACGACCCCGGCAGCTTGTTCTCCTCCTGCTCTGACTTCATGGCGGAGAGCGTCGGGGGTTCCCCAGCATCGAGGGGCAAGGACGGCTGCTCCTCGTCACAGCGCGGAAGTCCAGCAGGCGCTACCTGCGCTGGGAATTTGACCCCTCGCCGGTCACCGAGTTTCTCCAGCCTGATGTCACGCCGGCAGAGGAGTGGCTTTGCCCGCCGAGCCCAGCGGAGCCGTGCGGGACGGGGGCCCGTGGCGGGCGACAGTTTTCCCCCGCTGTCCCGCAGCAAAGCGCCCCGCAGGAACCCGGAGCCTGCCCAGTGGCGGAAATGATTCTCAGCTCACCGGCCATCGCACGGCCACCACCCAGCGAGCAGGAGGTGGTGGATAACCCCTGCGATGTCCCCTCCGCGCTAGCCTGGCTACAGCTGTTGACCTGGTAACAGTCAGCTGTCATGGGTTGCTTCGTGGGGAAACTGAGGCACAAGGGAGGAAACAGCCTGGAGCAGCCCTGTCTTTGTCAGATGAGGGAAACCAACACGGAATTTTCTCCAGGATCTTTCTCCAGGCTGATGATACTGATAGCAGGGGGGACAACATCACAGACCAGACCCCCCTGTGCAACCCCACGGAGGAGGAGAAGGCAGAGACAGAGAGGTGGTGGCAGGGGGTGAGCAGGGACACAGCAAACCCCACCGAGCCAGTTGGGGCTGTTTGCTGTTCCATGGACTTACAGCAGGGAAAACAAACTGTCCCCAGACCTGTGTGCTCACGGTGATTTCTGTGACCCCTCCAGCACGTTACCTGCTAAAACGGATTCATAACCAGCATAGAGAGGGAGAAGCAGGCTTTGGGTTTGCACATCTGCAGCCACCGACTGCAGGGATGCTCTGCAGGCAGCTCCCCTGCACACACCTCTTGCTCTGCACAGCAGGGCAAGACCTGCACAAAGTTTAGAAACCAGAGTCCGAGCTGGAGAATCACCACGTTCTGCCTTCCAGCAGCACCCAGTATGTAAAGCCTCTGCCAGTCACCACAAATCCAGCTCTCCCGCCCTGCAAAAGCAGCATCTCAGGCATGGGGAAACTGAGGCACACCCTGCATACCCAGGATTTCACCTTTCTGAAAGGTGGGTGGCAGGAGGAGCAAGATGCTCCCGGATAGAGAGAGCCACAATCACATCATACCCCAAACAATCTGAGGTCAATAAACCACGACCTTTCCAACCCCATGCCTCACTGCTGGGCATTGCCCCAGTCTCCCCACCCCAGCTTCCTCCCCAGCAGCTTGGGGAGCAGGTTTTGTTTTGCAACAAGCCCTGGTTCCCATTGCAACCACTGGGTTGGCACTGACTGGGCACAGCGTCTCCCACAGTGCTGTGATGCCCCCCTATTGCCCCAAAGCCTATCACCACCCACCTCAGCTCCTAGAAACCCACAAAAGCTCTGTTCTTGGCCTCTCTTGCCACTTCCCACTGCTCCCTGTTTGCACAACCCCCCTCCCCAGGGATCACGCTGGAGCATGCCCATGCAAGCTCAGCTCCTGGTGTGCTGGGGACACTGCAGTGGCCAGAGGAACCCTCCATGAGCAAGGATCCTCCCCCCCTGGTTTTCGGAGTGCCTGCAGATTTGTTTTACCCACAAGCACAGGACGGGGTGACCAGCCCTGCTCCTCTTGGTGTCACCTGCACTGGCCCAGGTCGGTGGGAGGCAGCAATGCCCCCAGACTGCAGCCCAGGGAGGAGGTTCTCTGTGTCACAGGTGCTGCACAAGCCCAAAGCTCCCCAAGAGCAGCTCTTCTGCCTCACCATGTGAGTGGGACTCAAGTAAAAAGCCCTCCACCCACGGAGCACGGGTGCTGGTCCCTGCAGGGCTGAGTGTGCCTCGGGTGGGTTTGTGGGGTGCAGCTGGGCTCTGACACATTCGGATAAACTGGGGTTAGGGTCTGGATTTCCTCTCCCGGCTTTAGAGCAACCCATCAGTGCATGGCCAGCAGCAGGGAGGGGACAGCAGCCCCACGCCAGGAGGAAGCTGAGGCCGGGGGGGTATTTTTGTCCATTGAGTCACTTCCCGCGGATCCTGGCTGCTGTCGGTGCTGGGAAGCGGATGGGTGCTGGGTGTCAGGGCAGACAGCTCTGGTCCTTCAGCCCAAATCTCAGTGTCTCACTTCAACCCTCCCTAACCAAGACGCTACTATAGGGGTAGAAGGGACTGCTGACTGGCTTAGAAGCCTGGTTGATCTGAGTATGACCAACAGCCTGCACGAAAGGACAAACCTACATCTCCACCTTCCCAGACCTGAAGGTCTTCCCAGGGTTCTGGTTCTGCAGTAGTCACCTACAGGAGGCCACCTCTCGTATCTCCCAGATCCTTCAAGCTTGGGCTAAAATCCCAAGGGTAGGGGCCAGCACAGACGTCAGCAGAGCAGCAAGCTGGTGTCAAGAAGCTCTTGAACTTCAGCACTGCCAACCCAAAAGGCACCGCTGGGACCTAAATGCTTCACGGCAGTTGGTGTTTGATTACATACAGCCTGACTGGGAGGCTGCTCAGGCCCTGGAATAGGTGGAGGCTGTGGCTGCTCCATCCCTGGCACTGCCCAAGGCCAGGTTGAATGGGGCTCTGGGCACCCTGGTCTGGTGAGAGGTGTCGCTGCCCATGGCAGGGGGTTGGCTCTGGGTAAGCTCTGAGCTCCCTCCCAACCTAAATCTATAACCATATGGATGTTGCTGTGGAGCCCTGGAGGCCCCAGCTCTCTGCAGGAGGAAGGTGATGCATTACTGCACCTCTGGACAAGGGCAGACCCTTGCAGAGCTAAATGTGCCCCCAAGAACATGGCTGTCCATACAAACCAGAGACCCGTTGAGTGGAACAGTAAAATCAGGAGACCCCATTCAAGATCTCCAGCACCAAAGCTCCATCTAGCCCCACAAAAACATTTCCCCTGCACCCACGGAAACCCCCATCCCTGTCTGTCACCCAAAAAAAACCCCAAACGAAGTGAGGAGACGTTTCAAAACAGAGCTGACTGCTTTCCCCCTCCCCTGGATTTTCTTTTGAGGAAGCTTTTTCTCCCAAAGCGACACATTTCTGTCAAACACTGCACTGGTGACAAGCTGCTGCCATCAGCGATGCCAGCGAGTGGCTGGGAACTTTGGAGGAGATTCCCAAAGCCTCCGTCTGCCTTTCTGGAGCTAAAAATCTCCACAGGATGTAATGTGCGAGGAGAAGGATTTAATTCCTACAGATCTGGCTCCAAAACCAGAGGCAATTCTCATTCAGCAACTTGGCACTGCTTGGCACCTCCCTCCTCCTCCTCCAGAGCTGCTGAAGGATTTTAAGCTCCTGAAAATTGCACCAGAGTTTCTGTAGTGGGGAAATACAGGGGGAATAAGGGAGGGATAAAATAAAGCGGAAATCACAGAAGCACTAGGGATCGGAAGGGACCTCAAAAGATCTTCCAGTCCAATCCCCCTGCCACAGCAGGATCACCCAGACCAAGTCGCACAGGAACACAGCCAGGCGGGGCTGGAACGTCTGCAGAGAAGGAGACTCCACAACCAAAATAAAATAAAGGTGGGGAAATAAAATAAAAATGTGGAAATAAAAAGGAGAATTAAGGGGGAGAAATCAGGGTGGGGAAGCAAGGTGGGTAAATAAGGGAGGCAAATAAAGGGGACAGTTAAGGGTGGGGAATAAAGAGGGGGAAATAAAGGGGGGAATTAAGGGGAGGAAATGAGAAGGGGAAATAAAGGGGGGGAAGGGAAGGAATAAGGGCGAAAAAGGGAAGGAATAAGGGGAGAAATAAAGGAGGAGAAATGGGGGGGAATAAAGGAAGATAAATAAAGGGGGGGAATAAAAGGGGAAATAAAGGGAGGAATAAAATAAAGGGGGAAATAAAATGAAGGGGGGTAAAAAGGCGGGGGGGGGGAAACTGTATCAAGCAAAGGGCAAACCACACAGGTTCCTGTGCTACTGGTTGCAGCCTCATTGACGGACTCATCCCTGTTATTTCTATTGTTTTTTTATATTTTATAATGAGGATTGTACAGCC
>VZRI01010566.1:86342-99273 GCA_013397515.1 Upupa epops | reverse complement strand
CAGGAACTGAAGGCTCCAGAACTGGGCACAATATTAAAGATGGGGTCTCAGCAGGGCAGACTACAGGGGGAAGAGACCATCTCACAATCTACTTTCTAATCCACCCCAGGATGCCACTGGTCTTTCTGGCCACAAGTGCACCTTGATATTTTATGGTTATCCCACTGTCCACCAGGATTCACAGGTCCCATTCTCCTATGCTGCACTCCAGCAGGTCAGACACCAACCCATACTGGTACCTGGAGTTGTTGTTGCCCAGATGCCAGACTCTACACAGCCCCTGCTGAATTTCATTCTATCCCTCCCTGCCCAACTCTCCAGCCTGTCCAGGTCCTGCGGAAGGGCAGCCCAGCCCTCTGGGGTGCCAGCCTCTCCTCCCAGCCCTGTGTCATCAGCAAACGTGCACCATGCAATTCATTATACAACACACAAAACAATATAGAATATGAAAGACATAAAATAGGATATATTTATAGTGTATATAAAATACATTATACTCATAGATTCCTTCAGGTTGGAAGGGACCATCTAGTTCCCACCCCCCTGCCATGAGCAGGGACTCCCCTGACTAGACCAGGTTGCTCAAGGTCCCATCCAATATTATACAATATATTTAATTTCTATAGTATATTCCCTATACTTAGGTGGGTATTATATATACAAATATATATCTATAAATAGATCTCTATTTTATATAGATATCTATAATATATGTGTATTTTATAGATGTTTTATAATAGATAATATATACATCTAAGTGTATAAAAATAGATATCTATGAACACATAATTTTATATCAATATCTATTTATAGACATAAAAACATTTATGTATATGTTGCATATGAAATATATAATTATATTAAAATAACTATATATAAAATGTATATTGATATCTATATTTTACATATATATATAATAAATGCAAATATATAAAATCCTGTTAAATATATAGATGGTTATAAGGGAATTTACTGTAGAAGACATCTTTGTACAACACCTGCTGCCAGCCAAGCTGCCCAAACAACTTGCTGCATTTATTCTCACAAACCCATCTTACTCACCCCCATCTCTTTGCACCCAAAAGCACGAGGCCTTCGCATTGAGAATAGATTGGGAAGAAGCCCTCTGCACCCCACTCACCTCCCCAGCCACACTGCCAGTAGTCCCAGAGCTGATAACTGAGGCATTTCACCCATCCGCCCAGCCCAGGACCTAACAGCACCACATCAGCCACACCAGGGCATTAAGTGGGACCACAAGAGCAATGAGGTTCCTACGTGCATGGAGCTTCCCAATGGTGCTCCTGCACTTTTTCTGTGCAAGAATTGCTAAGAAAAGAAGAGCAGAGAATAAGGTCTGGCTGAAATCACTCAGCTTTGCAAAGCAGGTTAGGAAAGCCCAGGGGGGCTGCATGGATCCATGACCCCACGTGCTCGGACATACCCCATTCCCCACTTGTCCGCTGAGTCTATCAACAGAGTATTTTTACATCAATTGCAAGCAATTAATCAGCAAGAGGAAGATAAGGGCTAATGAAGAAAAGAGATTAGCTGGCGATGCACAAACAGAGCCTCTCCCGGGAGGATCCGCTGTGGTTGGAAACCTCCTCTGCAAAACCTATTAGCTCCACTTAAAAAAGAAATTTCAACGAGGCAACCTGAATAATTAAAAGGAAGAGTTAATGGTTCATGCTACCAGCTGCTAAGAACCTGCAGCAGCCCACTTTGTTAACCAGCGCTGCCCACCCTTAAAAAGACCTGCAGAGAAAGCACTGGTCCTACTGGGGAGAGGTTCTCCCAATGCAATGGACTGAGGATGCTGGAGCCAAAGGAGGCTGGTGCTGATGCTGTGAGCAGCCCATGGGTGATGCTGCCATCCTGCTGGGTCCATCGAAGTGAAAAACCCTTCTAGCTGAGAGATAAATAATAACAGAAAATGAGCCTAGAAGCACAGGGGAAGCTTCCACAGATAAAGTCCTAATGTTATTCATCCTCATCCATCCCACATAGCCTTGTGATGGCCAACTCGCTCCTTGCCAACAAAGCCAGTAATAAATAGTCTCTTTCATGCTGACTGAAAACCCTGGATGATGAAGGGACTTGAGCACCTCCTCTATGAGGAAAGGCTGAGAGAACTTGGGCTGTTTAGTCTGGAGAGGAGAAGGCTGAGAGGGATCTCATTGCTGGCTGTAAATATCTGAGAGGTAAGGGTCAAGAGGAAGAGGCCAGGCTCTGCTCAGTGAAGCCCAGTAACAGGACAGGGAATAATGGGGATCAGCTGGAACAGGGGAAGTTCCAACTCAACAGGAGGAGAAACTTCCTCACTGTGAGGGTGACAGAGCCCTGGCCCAGGCTGCCCAGAGAGGCTGTGGAGTCTTCTGCTCTGGAGACTTTCAAACCCCCCTGGCTGTTCCTGTGTGACCTGATCTAGGGGATCCTGCTCTAGCAGGGGGGCTGGACAGGATGATCTCTAGAGGTGCCTTCCAACCTCTAACATTATGGGATTGTGTGAAAGAGGAGAGGAACTATTTGATCTGAGATTTGTGGCAACAGGAGCTGCCAGTTTTCATTACTTCATCACAAGACTCCCAGCATTTTAAAAATTTGGGTTATTTTCTTTATTCCTCCTCCCAAACTCGAGCTTCTTCACTCAAACGGCCTCATGAAAATATCAGCTTTCAGCTTATAAATAAAGAGTTCATGACCCTCCCTCCATAGAGAAAGGACGGCAGCATTCTTCCCCAGGTCTGGCTCAGAAAGCACAGGCAGTAAAAGGAGCTCTTCCTGCTTCCAAAGCCACTTTATAACCCTAACCAGCATTTTCAAACAGCTGGCGTTAGAGAATTAAAGCAGTAATGAACGGTGCTAGGAGGCAGCTACCCAAGGAACAACTGAATTAACTCAAAGCTAAACACGATGGAGAAGAAGGACTCTGCAGGGGGGAGAAGAAGGACTCATGCATGGGGAGAAGGGGGATTCATGCAGGGAGGAGGAGGACTCACAGAGTAGGGAGAAGATGGACTCATGCATGGGGGAGAAGGAGGACTCACGCGTGGGGGAGAAGGAGGACTCATGCGTGGGGGAGAAGGAGGACTCACACATGGGGGAGAAGGAGGACTCTCACATGGGTGTTCAATGTGTTAGTGGGCAAGATTAAAAAATAATCATAAACATTGCTGTTTGAAAGGTGAAGTTGGTGAGTTGGGTTAGTGCTTAGCGCTGATCATCTCAAGGGTCTTTTCCAACCCTAATGATTCTATGATGTTGTGCACCTTGTCTATAGCACCCTCCCGGGATCTCTCCACTGGACACTGCCCCAGTATAAGGAATAAAATACTGCTGTACCGAGAAGATCAGGCCAACAACAACAATATCCAAGGCCACTCAAACCTCTTCAGAGCTATTTTTCCCCCTTAAGACAGAGCGGGGTTGGTATTTCAGCTGGTTTGTGCCTCAGGACGATGGTGACGTCCTCAGTCCTTTGGGGCCACCTGGGAGAGCAAAGCAAAACCAAACAAAATACCGAACAATCAGGCTGGGTGAAAACGTCTGCCCGACAGCTCCATATTCCTGAGGACTGGAGTCTCCAGAGATGCTTCCAACAGCCATATGGGAGGCATTAGGAGAGGTAGCGCCTGTCCCAACCCTCACCACCGGGTAACCAGCCTTCACCAAGAAAATTCTTGGCTCTTTTCACCAATATTCACCAATTTCCCCCCAGCTCTGGTGCAGAAAGGATAAAAATCAGATACCACCCCCTCCTCCCCCCCCTTTTTGGGTGTTCTCTCTCCCTCCACCCACAGTCCCCTGGGATTACAAATATTTGATGCAATCAGAAAGGAAACAAAACCGTCCCAAAATGACAACCGAGAGGGAAACAGTCTGCGAGGATTTAACCTTCAAAATCTGTCTCTCAATTCTGGTTGGGATTTCTGCAGGAGAGGGAGGGAGGAGGGAAACTCCCTCCCCCCACAATAACCCAGGCAGTGGCTGTTTCTGCCTTACAAAGGCAATTGGAGAGGGGATTTTCAAAGGACACAACTCTGCTAGAGTTAACGCTATTAAAATTCAAAGGGCAAAGGGATAATCCAGGCCGGATCCTGGGACAAGAATCAAATCATGAACACGCAGAGGCTCTTTGGTGCCACTATCGATTTCCTTTTACTGGAGGGGGAACGAAAATAAAGGGTGAATGGTCAACAAGGAACTCAGAAGCTCTGTCCTGACCCAGCCTGACTGTTCAGCAGTTCAACAGCAGAGGCTCCGCAGGAGGAAAGCAAAGTGCTGGTGGAGTCAGCAGTGAGTTTGCAAAGTTCAAAACCAATCAAGCAAAATATTTGGAAAGAAAAATCATCCTTTGGGCTGCCCAGGCACAGATTTACAATCGCAGAATCCTTCAGGTTGGAAAAGACCCCTGAGATCATCCAGTCCAACCCATAACTTCTCTGCAGCCGCTCCAGCCCCTCAATGTCCTTCTTGTACTGAGGTGCCCAGAACTGACCCCAGTTGGCCTTCTTGTCCTGCTGGGCACTCACTGGCCCATGTTCACCTGCTTATTGACCAGCCAGGTCTCTATCTGCTAAACAGCTCTCCAGCTGCTTCCCCCAGTCTGCTTTGCTATTCCTGTATCAATGCTGAGAGGGGATCTTGCACCCAGAGTGCTCTGTTAATGCCACCTGACTCCCTCTGCTCAGCAGAGGAACTCTCCCAATCCCTCACGGTTACTAACATTNCCTGCTTATTGACCAGCCAGGTCTCATTCTGCTGAACAGCTCTCCAGCGGCTGAGAGAGGATCTTGCACCCGGAGTGCTCTGTTAATGCCACCTGACTCCCTCTGCTCAGCAGAGGAACTCTCCCAATCCCTCACGGTTACTAACATTGAAGAGACCAGCCCCCACCTCTCTGCAGGGTCCCTTCAGATACCTGAGAGGCTGAGAAGGTCTACCCACAGCTTCCTCTCCTCAGACTAAACTGCCTGCGAGAGCTGCAGTCCAGCAGCACAGCACATCCTGCAGCAAGGTGTGAGTCAGGCTCAGCCCTGAGCTGGGATGCAAATGAGCAGCACCAGAGCAGCCCCAGCAGACACAGCCTATAAAGGCAGTACTTCCCTCCAGAAATCTCAGACATGCAGTGCTGCCCCAAGAGCAAATGCTCTGGACACCTTAAGTACCAGGCTTAGCAAGCAACAGGACCAGAGCAAATGGCTGTGGCTGCACCAGGAGAGGTTTAGGGTTGATGTGAAGAAGAATTTCTTCACTGAAAGCATTGTTGGTCATTGGAACAGGCTGCCCAGGGCAGTGGTGGAGTAACCAAGCCTGAAGGGATTTGTCATACACATAGACTTAGTGCTGAGGGACAGGGTTTAATGGTGACCTGGCAGTGCTGGGGCAAAGGTTGGACTTGATGATCTTAAAGATCTCTTCCAACCAAACAGATTCTGTGATCTGCACGTTGTTATACACTGCGGAGTTGCTGCACCCATCAACCAGCAGACAACAAGGGATCACATAGATAATCACAGGGTTGGAAGGGACCTCCAAAGGGCATCCAGTCCAGCTCCCCTACATCAAGCAGGGACAGCACTCACCAGACCAGGTTGCCCAGAGCCCCAGACAGCCTGACCTTGAAGGGCTCCAGGGATGGGGCCTCCACCCCTTCTCTGGGCAGCCTGTTCCAGGGACCCCCCCACCCTCAGATTCCAAACCTTTTTCCTCCTGTCCAGCCTCACACCATGACCCCCTGTCCTATTGTTCCCTGCCCTTGGGAACAGCCTTTCCCAGCCTTCTTATAGCCACTTCCAAGGGTTGGAAGGTCACTAGAAGGTCACTGCAGAGCCTTCTCCTCTCCAGGTTGAACAGCCCTAACTCCCTCAGCCTGTCCCCAGAGCAGAGGGCTGCAGACCTCTGATCATCCTCATGGCCTCCTCTGGACTTGCTCCAACAGATGTCCATCCTTCTTGTGTTGGGGTCCCAGAACTGGATGCAGGACTCTAGATGAGGTCTCACTAGCGCAGACAAGAGTCTTCTCCTCTCCAGGCTGAACAGCCCCAGCTCTCTCAGCCTGTCCTCGTAAGAGGACAGATTTATGAGGCCAAAAAGCCAAAGCACAGCTGCTTGCATTAACACACAGAGAGCATTTTCTTCTCAAAACTGCACGGTCAAATAGCTGCTTGATTCAATTAATCCCACAGCCAGAGATTTTACCGTGTTCTTCAGGCACTTGGCAAAATACTCCTGAAAGATTGCTGGGGGTTATGGAGGGATTAGATTGTTTAGTGAGCCAGTTATAATCCCTCCGATAAGAGGGGCTGATCCGGGTGCAGAGGCATCGCCTCGACACTCTTTGCAAATACAAATTAAAACAGAGATAGCGGTGGGTTTGCTCAGCCTCCTGCCTTATCTCCGAAGCGTGGCATAGAGATTTGATTTGATCCTGCTCAGGTCAAGGAAGGGAAGCAGAGCTCCAGAGGAGTTTTTCCAGACATTGGGAGCTTTAAGAACACTGGAAAAAAATCAAAACACAGCAATGAAAATGCCCACTGGGAGCTGCACCAGGAAGAGAGTCCTGGAGATTGGGTGTCCTGTGATTTCTTATACAGGGAGGAGTACCCCTAAGCCGTGACAGCATGTCCAGATGTTATAAAATCCCTCCCTGACTGCAAGTATTAGAGAAGGAGGGTCACAGACCAGTTCATCCCCGCTGGCAGCTCTGCAAGGTAGAGGCTGCGGTTTCAAGGAGGGCTGGAAACATGAGCGGCCCTCTGAGAAATCCCCTGGGCGAGCCCAGTCCAGTTTTACAGCCTCACAAGCAGCATCTTCGGAGATACTGAGTGTGAAGGAAACTCTCAAACAGGGCAGGACTGGATGTGATGTGCAATGCTCAGCGCAGTTGTTTCAGTTAAGCTGCCCTAGGGAATCGCAACCACAACTGTTCTGCTGCTGGACAATCATTTGCAATTGATATCAGAGCTATCTATTAATTTATTTATTCCAGTTTTCAAGATGTAGGGTCGCAAATAAAACTATCTGGAGCAAACAGCAAAGCGAGAGGGACAGCCCAGGGATTCCTGCCAAAACGTTTTAGAATGTTAACAAAAAAGCTGACAATCACCCCAGAATGCAGCCCCAGTCCAAACCACTTCCCTTACCACAAAGCCCAGTATCATCCACACCAGCTGCTGCAGGACAACTTGAACAACAGGCTACAGCCTCCTACTTGCTCCATGTTAATAGTTAGAGCCTTTTGATATTCAGGGATGTACAGTCAGGGAGGGTGCAAGGCAGATGAAGAGGATGCTCAGTCCCCCTAAATCATAGGAGCATCCAGGTTGGAAAAGACCCTCAAGATCATCCAGTCCAACCATCTGCTCTACAACCCCCAGCCATTACCCCAGCTCCTCAAACACCCTGGCTGCCTGGTTGTTGACCCCCTCCAGAGACGCTGCCTCCACCCCCTCCCTGGGCAGCCTGTTCCAGGGTCTCCCCACTCTTGCTGGGAAGAAGTCTGCCCTCAGATCCAATTGGAACCTCCCTGGCACAACCTGACCCCAGTTCCTCTGCTCCTATCACCAGTCCCTAGGGAGAATGCACCCTCTTAGCCATGGAGGCTTTTAAAGTTTGTTTCATTCTAAACAAAGGGGTGTTTTAAACTGACACCCAAACCAGTTTGGAGGGGGACACAACTGTACTCCAGACACACAGCATTTGCAAGCGAGAACTGCACTCACATGGACAGCCTCAGCATCTCCCCATCCTCCAGTTCTCCTCTCATCTATCCCCAAAGATGCAAACAGTAACTTCAGTACCAGGGGAAAGGGTTTGAAACTGAAGGAGAGGATGGTCAGACTGGATCTGAGGCAGAAGCAAGAGCTGAAGACAGTGCCAGGGTGCAGAGACTCTGGAATCAATTGCCCAGGGAGGCTGTGGCTGCCCCCTCCCTGGAGGTGCTCATGGCCAGGTTGGATGAGGCCTTGAGCAACCAAGTCTGGTTGAGAGGTGTTGCTGCCCCTGACAGAGGGCTGGGGTAGAGGAGCTCTGAGGGCTCTTCCACCCTGGGCCAGTCTGGGACTGAAAGCCAAACCCTTTTTCCAGCTGGAGCCCTATGGGCTGGTCCCTCACCAATGGAAGGAGCTGCAGAGCAGTGGGATGCTCAGCCCCAGCTGAGTCAAGTCCCCTCTCCACTGTGGGATCACCAATGCCAATGTGACCCTCACAGCCTTGATGGCACCTGCCCACAGAACACGCTGAGGATCAAAACCTGCTCCTGAGCAAAGGCAGCATCACTCTCCTCAGCAGAAACTACACAAGGACCAGGAACTTGGTGATCCCTCAGTACAAAACCTTCAATACCCCCCAAAGCCAAGGAGGATGTAGGAAGCTGTGGAAGGTGCTGTCTAACTGGATGAAACTCCAAAACAATCTTTCAAGGCTCAGAAAAGCATCAGTTCTCCACAGAACCTGATTTCTGTCCATGCACAGACCCCCCGGCATTTAGTTCTGCTGCCTGAAGACCGGTTTTGAGTCTACAGGATCTCACCACAAATTTGCATCACTGAGGGCTTGGCTGACTCAGGCTCTCCTTCAGCAGAGTGGCATTAATTCCCCCTCCAGAGAACAGCACCGAACCCAAATCAAGCAGCTGCATTTCAGAAAAGCTGTAATCACAGCCTCACTGAGGTTGAAAAGGACCTTCAAGGTCATCAAGTCCAACCCTCAACCCAACACCTTCATGACCACCAGACCATGTCCCACAGTGCCCCATCCAGTCGCCTTCAAACCTCTTCAGGGATGGGGACTCCCCCCTGCCCTGGGCAGCCTGTTCCAGTGTTCAGCTGCTCTGTCCCTACAGATATTTTTCCTTCTTTCCAGTCTGAACATTCCCTGGGGCAACTGGTGGCCACTTCCTCTGGTGCTCTCAGCAGTGATCTGGAAGAACAGGCCAACCCCGGCCTCCCTACACCCTGCTTTCAGGGAGCTGTATAGGTCATGAGGTCTCTCCACAGCCTCCTCTTCTCCAAGCTGAACAACTCCAACTCCCCCAGCCTCTCCCCATCAGACAAATTCTCTGGTCCTGCAGCTTTCCAGCTCAAACATCTCACATGAGCGAGCAGCGTTTCCCTCCCACTGGATAGCGGGTTCTACATTCCTTGGCACTGTGCTGCCATTAGCAAACACAGTCGGCAGCCCTGCCTCCCTCATTTGTTTGCCAGGCACATTCGAAAGGAGCATTTTATCCATCGCCAGATAAACCCCAGAGGCTTTACCTTCCGATATGAGAGACCAAGCACACAGTGCTGCTGCAGGTAAGAGACTTCTTCTGCAGAAGGCCATCGTGACAAACCCCACCAGAATAAATCCCATCAGTAACAGTGTCTGAATGGCTTATCCTGAGGATATGGGGGGGTTAAGGAGCTGTTGCCCCAAGCCAGTAGCTCTGCCAACAGCCTCCTAGCTATGAATGGCTGGCCTTGGGCCACCAGTGTGTAACTGCACTCAAAGGCCAACAGCATCCTGGGCAGCATCACAAGTGTGGCCAGAGAACGAGAGAGGGGATTCTGCCCCTCTACTCTGCCCTGCTGGGACCTCACCAGGAGTCCTGCATCCAGCTTTGGAGCTGCCAACACAAGAAGGATGAGGAACTGTTGGAGTAGGTTCAGAGGAGCCCATGAGGATGATCAGCGGACTGGAGCCCCTCTGCTCTGGGGACAGGCTGAAGGGAGTTGGGGCTGTTCAGTCTGGAGAAGAGAAGGCTCTGCAGTGACCTTCTAGTGACCTTCCAACCCCTGGAAGGGGCTGTCAGGAGGCTGGGGAAGGCTGTTCCCAAGGGCAGGGAATGATAGGATGAGGGGTCATGGTTTGAAGCTGAAAAGGGCAGAATGAGGCTGGACAGGAGGAACAAGGTCTGGAATCTGAGGGTGGGGGATCCCTGGAACAGGCTGCCCAGAGAGGAGGTGGAGGCCCCATCCCTGGAGCCCTTCAAGGTCAGGCTAGCTGGAGCTCTGGGCAACCTGATCTGGTGAGTACTGGCCCTGCTTGGTGCAGGGGGGTTGGACTGGATGCCCTTTGGAGGTCCCTTCCAACCCTGTGGCTCTATTATTGTCTTCCCACCACAATGGGAATAAGAAAGGGGAAGACTGAGCTCAGCAGGGCCTTGCCCTGAAGAGCACGGGTTGGATCACAGATAGAGAAGCTAAAAAGCCCCGGAGCTTCCCTCATTTATTTTGCCTTTTTACAGGTTTGGGCTGAACGTAACCCTGTTTCCTCCTGGAAGCTGTAGCATTGGGTTAAACCAAGCCGCTTGCTGTTCATTTGCCTAGGAGATCACTTGAAACTCCCTTAAAATGAAAAAAAAAAAAAAGACATCTGTGGTTGCACAGGGATTCAAGGATTTTTTTCCTCTCCCCTCAGCGATCTGCATATCAAATACACTTCCTTTAGGGAAAAAACCCCAAAAATACAGAGAAAAGGGCTTGTTTGACTGATTCGCTTCTTCCTGTGACCCAGCAAGCTCCTGCAGGCCAGCCAGTGCCTCGCCAGCTCAGCAAGAGTGATGCTCCCAGCCCTCGGGCAGCTCCCTGCTGCAGCCCGCCTGGGAATCACAGAAGGATCGCGGCACCCACATAAGAACCAGCTTACACCCTCCTGTGAGCCGGGTCTGGAGGAGCTGAACGGATTGAGATGTATCCTGACCCGAAAGCTGAGGCTGCTCTGAATGCTCGTGGGAAGGATCTGCCAGGAAAGGAGCAGCCAGCATGGAAAACGCCATCGCCTGGCCCCAGCTCCCTTAAAGGGACTCCTGGGGTTTGGTGTTTTGCCTAGATACTCTATTTTTCCCCTGCTTCCTGGCTCCATCAGCAGCAACGGCACAAGCTCCCATGTAAAACTCCTCCAAATCTGCTCCAGGGACTGCTGCCATCAAGAACCACAGATCCTGGGGCTGCCTGGAGTTCCAGCAAAGGAAAAAACAACCCTGAGGCATCACACATCCAACCTGAGCTCTTGGAATCTGCCTTTGGGCAGCCCCAACCACAGGAACTGCTGACCTGCAGCTGGGATGCTCCCAAATCCCACTGGCAATTCCCACAGTCATCCAGTCCCACCTTTCACTTCCAGCTCAGCCTTTACCCGCTTTCCTTCCTTTCCAAGTCCAGTTGAAGGCATTGCCCCAACTACAATTCTTCCTGGCACTGCTCTGGGACCTGGGGTACTTTGCTTCCCTTTCCCAGCCCTGGATCCTCATTTTTTAACTGGTCCCAAGAGTTCCTGCATGCTTGGGGCTTGTTTGGCAATCGTTCTGCTCCTGAGAAAGGGAGATGCTCTCAGGGATGGAGAATAACTGGAAAAATCTGGGTGATAGGAGGGGAAAAAAATCATCTTAAATGAAGAACAAGTCTGCTCCCGCGGATGCTGTTTCAGCTAAGGATGGGGCCATTCAGGAAAAGGGCATTTTCTTCCTTACCTGGGGACAAGGTGATTTCCCTGCTGCCGGGGATGATGGAGGCTTGGGATCCCTCATTCAGGGTCCATTTCCAGCAGCCCTTGAAGAGCTCAGGGGGATTTTCAGAAGCACCTAAGCCGGTTAGGTGCCTAAAGCTCCCCGAATGAACCTTTGCATGCTGCCACCTTCCTAAATCCCCACCACCCTTTATTAGTGTCATTAGACACTTAAATACCTCCTAATCCCAGGGCTGGGAAGCTGCTAAACACCACAAGCCTCCAGCTCACCAGATCTGCACTAATGGGCACAGGGATCCCCGTTTTGGGACAGATCAGGCAGGGACCCCCTCGTGCCATCACCCACCCCAACCTTACTGACCCCAACAGTTGGGTTTCTCTTTTCTTTGCACCCTCCTGCTCTCTCTCTGTGAGCACTGAGGGAAGATCTTTATCTACAAAGTCTCTTTGAAACAGGCACATCACAGACTTTATTTCCTCCTGCTTCCCCAGCCCCATCCTGGCATAGGATCAACCAAGGGGCAACCCAAGAGGGAGACACAGGGGTGGGAGCTGCTGGGTTTGGAAGGACCCCAGTGCTCCGGCTGCAAACCTGACCTCAGCTACTCTACATCCCTCCAGGGAAATAGCCCATGAAGGGCGATTTCTCCCTTTGGGAGGTTGCAAGGATGAGGGGGAACAGCTGCATGGGGAGGATTTGGGGGTGAGGACCCTCCCAGATCTCCTTCCCCCCATCTCAAGCCAACATAATTCTCCTACAAACCTAGAGGGTAGGAACATGCCTGGGCGTATAGGGCCTGTATCATGTCAAAACCCTGTAACTGGCAGGAATTTCTGCACTCCTGCCATATCCAAGTGGAAATGGAACCCTTGTGCCCCTCTGCTCTGGAGCCCAACACTCCTAAAAACAAGGGGCTGCAATGGGAACCAACGCAATGGCTTTTAAAGGGCAACTCTTCGCAAAGCCTCAGCAGATGTTTAAACTCAGCTCTGAGCAGGCAGCAAGCTGCAGTGTCAGTAACTGTAAGGCACTGGGAGATTCTCCTGTTCCTCTGCTGAGCAGAGAGGGTCGGGTGGCATTAACAGAGCACTCTGGGGGGACACAATCCCCTCTCAGCAGTGATACAGGAACAGCAGAGCAGACTGGGGGAGGCAGCTGGAGAGCTGTCCAGCAGATAGAGACCTGGCTGGTCAATAAGCAGCTGAACATGGGCCAGTGAGTGCCCAGCGGGGCAAGAAGGCCAATGGCATCCTGGCTGGGATCAGCACTAGTGTGGCCTGCAGGAGCCACACTAGTGGAAGGGGTTCTTCCTCTGTCCTGGGCACTGGGGAAGCCTCATCTCCAGTACTGGGGGCAGTTCCGGGCAACTCAATACAAGAAGGACAGTGAGGGGCTGGAGCAGGTGCAGGGAGGGCAACAGAGCTGGGGAAGGGGCTGGAGGACAGGGCTGATGGGGAGAGGCTGAGGGAGCTGGGG
>VZRI01010566.1:24109-86318 GCA_013397515.1 Upupa epops | reverse complement strand
GGTTGGTCTGAGGAAGAGGAGGCTGAGAAGAGACCTTCTCTCCCTCTACAGCTACCTGAAGGGACCCTGCAAATAGCTGGGAGCTGCTCTCTTCTCACAGGTCATCAGGGATAGAGCAAGAGGGACTGGCCCCAGGGGAGGGTTTAGGCTGGCCAGGATGAGAAACTGCTTCCTGGAACAGGGTCCTCAGGCCTTGGCACAGGCTGAGGGGGTTGATTCCCCATCCCTGGAGGTGTTGAAAGATGGTTTAGCTGTGGTGCTGAGAGATCTGGTCTGGTGGTGACCTTGTCAGAGCTGGGTTATGGGTTGGACTGGATGATCTCAAGGGTCTCTTCCAACCTGAACAACTGAGTGATTCCATGATCACGGAGCCAGCCGGTGGGAGCAGCAGCCTGGGTGCAATAATTCAAACACTCCTCAGGGAGTGCCAGCAAGAAAAGCACAGATCTTTCCTTTCAGCCACATGTGAAAGACGGTCTTTGTGCTGGGGAGCATCGTGTTCTCTTTGAATCAGCACTGGAAATCTGAATCCCATCTCCTCAGCACTTTCCTTTTTTCCAAAACACGCCCAACGAGTCCAGATAAACAGAATCCGCTCAAGCTCTGCTTTTCCCTCACCTGCCTGATTGTTTCTTCCCCCCTGCGATTGCTGTTTTCAAAGAAATAACCACCCAGCCAGCGACTCGGGCTGTTCTCAGATTTGTGGCAGCAATGAGATGTTTGCTGAGTAACTGCAGAGGGATAACTGGTAATAACTGGGTCACTGGGTGGAAACACTTATTGGAACAGAGAGATTGAAAAGTGACTCTGTCCTAGCGAGGGAAATGCTCTGCTTTCTCAGACAGGAGGGAAACGTTCACATTTTGGGGAACAGTGGCTGGAAAGCTGCTCAGGGGAAAAAGGACCTAGGGGTGCTGGTCAACCAGCAGCTGAACATAGGCCAGTGAGTGCCCATGGTAACAGCATCCTGGCTTGGATCAGCACCAGTGTGGCCAGCAGGAGCAGGGAAGGGATTGTCCCCCTGGACTGGGCACTAAGGAGGCCTCCTCTCCAGTACTGGGGTCAGTTCTGGGTGCCTCAATACAAGAAGGACATTGAGGGGCTGGAGTGGGTGCAAAGAAGGACAATGGAGCTGGGGAAGGGTCTGGAGGACAGGGCCGATGGGGAGAGGCTGAGGGAGCTGGAGCTGGTTGGTCTGAGGAAGAGAAGGCTGAGGGGAGACCTTAGTGCTCTTTACAGTTCCCTGAAAGGAGGGTGGAGAGAAGCAGGGGTTAGTCTCTTCTCCAAAGTGACTGGTGACAGAACAAGAAGGAAAAATCACTTCACTGAAAGGGTCCTCAGGCCTTGGCACAGGCTGCCCAGGGAGGGCGCTGAGTCCCCATCCTTGGATGTGTTCCAAAGCCCCATAAGATGTGGTGTTAGGGAAGCTGGTGTAGTGGTGAGTCTGACAGTGGACTTAGAGTAGGATATGTGGTTGGACTTGATGGCCTTAAAGGTCTTTTCTAACCCCAGTGATTCTCGTGTGACTGCGTTCACAATTCCTTCTGACACATCCCCATCATGTCTGCCTTTCTGACACTTGGAATTCACAAGATGCTACCAAAACCAAGACTTGGAAAACACAGGGTTGCTTTGATTTTGGCTTCCATAGAGCAGCAGAGCAAAAGGACCCTTCATCTCCTTGCACCCAGTACACTCATCTGCTTTCCCCAAGTATTCCTGCAAAAACACACTCTTCTCTCTCATCTACACAACAGTGCCTAATTAAAGGCTTTGCTCTCCACAGTACCTTCTGCAACCCACAAAACTTCAAATTAACCTTTCACTTCGAGAATAATTAATGCTGCAACAACGCTAACAACTGGGTTCAATCCCAATACACCCAGGAGCTCCGCAGCCCTGACTGGGATGCCCTGGCAGCAAGGCTGCCCGTCCTGGGGGCAGGATTAGAACTTCTGTACGAAGGTTCTTTATCTCTTTAATTGCTCTATGCTGTAAATTCCTGCAGAAAGGAACTTGCTCTGCAGCACATCTGATACGTCCTGGTGCTTGGCCAAGCTCTGCACATGGCCAGCAGATCCTCTTGGCTTTATTCCCCTTTCAATTGTGCTTTTGGGGGAGTTTTCTATATGGTTACCGCAGTGGGATTTGGCATGTTTGACTAACATGGACTGAAAGCACCAGCGAAACAACAGAGACCACAACACACGAGTCCTCTAGACCAAAAGTCACAGGAAATCACACAGCAGAAGTATGGATTCAATCAGCTGCAACCGTTTGAACTGAGCTACCTTCACTCTAAACCCAGAATCCAGCCCAAACTAACACTAGTCTCGGATTTCTGTTTCACTCGCTACCACATACCTCATCGCCCAACGCAAAGGGATGCTCAGGCTCCATGGGGTCCCCATCCCTGCTTTTCATTTACCCTCGCTAGCAACTCTATTAAAAATCTCACACTCCTGACTCTGAAAACAATGAGGTGTCACCAACCCACCTTGTGCTGCCCTCTGGCCATCAGTAACAAAGCATTTCTGTGCCACAAGATGCCCAAGGAGGGAGGGAGTACTCAATGAGCAGCACGTGCCTCCATGGGTCTAGGCAGCACTCTCTGCCACACAGGCCTTCCAAGTTCCTCCCTTCCCTTCAGATGCTTCCACTTTTCTCATTACCTGGCTGGGTCAGTGGGCAGAGGGCCAAGGGCAGGGTCCTACTCTTTGGCCACAATACCCCCTGCAGCTCCAGACTGGGGGATGAGTGGCTGGAGAGCAGCCTGGCAGAGAGGGACCTGGCAGCACTGGGTGACAACCGGCTGAACAGGAGCCAGCAGGGTGCCCAGGTGGCACTAAAGGCCATGGCATCCTGGCTTGGATCAGCACTAGTGTGGCCAGCAGCACTAGGGACATCATTCTCCCCCTGTCCAGGGCACTAGGGAGGCCTTTTTGGGTAGCTTGCTGCCACCCTTGTGCTTCTGTACTGGGCACTGCGGAGGCCTCCCCTTGAGTCCTGGGTCCCTCCCTTCAAGAAAGAGATTGAGGGACTGGAGCAGGTCCAGAGGAAAAACAAATCGGGGGAAGGGACTGGAGGGAAAGACTGAAGGGGAGAGGCTGAGGGAGCTGGGGGTTTTCAGCCTGGAGAAGAAGAGACTCAGGGGGGACCTTCTCCCTCTCTCCAACTCCCTGAAGGATGCAGTCAGGTGGGGGTCAGGCTCTTCTCCCAGGCAACCAGTGGCAGGATGAGAGGGCAGGGTCTGAATCTTCCAGGGGAGGGTTAGGTTAGATTAGATGTTAGGAAGCCCTTCCACATGGAAAGGGTGCTCAGAACCTGGACTGGACTGCCCAGGGCACTGGGGGAGTCCCCATCCCTGGAGGTGTTGAAGCACAGCCTGGCTGTGGCCCTGAGTGCCCTGGTGTGGCTGCTGGGGTACTGTTAGGTCCTGGGCTGGGCTGGAGGAGCTCAGAGGGCTTTGCAGCCTCAATCATTCTGGGATTCTGTGATCTGCTAAGGATGAATGAGGAAAGACCCAAGGGATGCCATTCAAGTCAGGAGCCTCATCCAAGCCCAGCCAGGGTAGATATCACCACCTGGTCTGTGAAACCAGCCTGCAGTTGGTTCATTAAGAAATCCTCTTTATTCACAAAGATAGATCATCTGCCCAAAAAGCAATGGGATTTACCCAAAAGACCTGAGACTGCTGGAGGGGTACAGCCACCCCAGGCAGTTCTCCCCTAGGAGAACTTTGTGCCTGGAGCTGCATTGCCTGAGGCTGGAAACAAGGCCCCAGCTCCCTGTAGGAGGCTGTCTTTCTTTTCTTCTCTATTTCAAGACTCATGATCACTATTTTAAAGAGGGAATAAACCTGATGGATTGTGGATGAGGCAGAACCCTGATGTCCTGGAAAACTGCACAAGTAAATGCGATGAGAGTAACTAAAAGGGGAGACAAGCTAAATTAGACACTAAGTGGTACTGGGATGCTCTGAGCTTTCTCCTTTTTCCCTAAATTACACCTAGTGCTGTTGTGTAGTCGGCATCACCCACACCCAAACCCATCAGCAGAGAAGGTATCATTCAGAACAGCTCTGGCATGAAGAACTTGCTTTGTGTTTCCTTCACAGAGAGCTTTTAGCAGACCAAGCAATACCCTCCCACCTCCTGCTACAGGCATCAGCTCCTGTCCAGGGATTCTGTGATGAAGGCCAACTGCATCCTGGGCTGCATCAGCAGAGTGTGGCCAGCAGACTGAGAGAGGGGATTCTGCCCCTCTACTCTGCCCTGCTGAGACCCCACCAGGAGTCCTGCATCCAGCTCTGGAGTCCCCAACACAAGAAGAATGAGTTGCTGTTGGAGTAGATCCAGAGGAGACCACAAGGATGATCAGAGAACTAGAGTCCCTCTGCTCTGGGGTCAGGCTGTGGGAGCTGGGGCTGTTCAGCCTGGAGAAGAAAAGGCTCTGTGGGAACCTCAGAGCAGCCTCCAGGCCCTGGAAGGGGCTGTCAGAAGGCTGGGGAAGGCTGTTCCCAAGAGCAGGGAACAACAGGATGAGGGGTCATGGTTTGAAGCTGAAAAGGGCAGAGTGAGGAGGAAAAGGGCCTGGAATCTAAGGGTGGGGGATCCCTGGAACAGGCTGCCCAGAGAGGTGGTAGAGGCCCCACCCCTAGAGCCATTCAAGGTCAGGTCAGCTGGGGCTCTGGGCAACCTGATCTGGTTAGTGCTGGCCCTGTTTGGTGTAGGGGATTGGACTGGATACCCTTTGGAGGTCCCTGCCAACTCTGTGGTTCTACGTCTGAGCCCAGAAGCAGCCTCAAACTCCAAAAAGGAGGGACTGTTCTTGCAGAACTGCCAAATTAGCGCTAATCAGGCTGCCAGGGGCAGGCTCACGCTCAGTGCCAACAAATTAGGCCAGTTGTGCATCTGCCGTTGCTCATTCGGACACTAACCTGCTTTAGCAATTACGATAATTAAAACATTGCCCTGCAGTCATTACTGCTCAAACCATTCCCAGTCAGAGGAGCACCGTGAGGTGTCCAAATCCTTCTGCTGCTCTGGATGGACCTCAGCTGGAAGATGGAGGAAGAGGGAAGGAAGCCTTCTGGGGATGCAAATCACTGTCTTTCCATCTATCCTCTGCACCAGTGTGGCCACCTACTCTAACAGGAGGGGTGACCAGTGTTGGAAGGTGAGGAGGACCGTGACATCCTGCTCCACTCAGTTGACACTGCTATTTTCTATTTGCAGGGTAAAATTATCAGCCCAGATAAACCAGTCAGACACAAGAAGCTGCTGGTGGAATGTGGCTGCTTATGAGGAGTGGCTGAGTAAGCTGTGGCTGGTTAGTCTGCAGAAAAGGAGGCTGAAGGGAGACCTTATTGCTCTTTACAGCTACCTGAAGGGAGGATAGAGAGAGGGGGGCGTTGGTCTCTTCTGCCCAGTCACCAGCAACAGGACAAGAGGAAATGGCTTCAAGAGGTGCCAGGGGAGGGTTAAGCTGGACATCAGGAGAAATCTCTTCCCTGCCAGACTGCTCAGGGGTTGGAATAGGCTGCCCAGGGAGGGGGGAGCTGCCATCCCTAGAGGGGTTCAACAGCTCAAAATTAAAGAAATAATGAAATTCCTGTAATTCCTGATTCAGAGAATCACAGAGTGTGAGGGGTTGGAAGGGACATCCAGAGATTATCCAGTCCAGCCCCCCTGTCGTGGCTGGATCCCCTAGATCAGGTCACACAGGAACAGCCAGGGGTGTTTGAAAGTCTCCAGAGCAGGAGACTTCACAACCTCTCTGGGCAGCCTGGGCCAGGGCTCTGTCACTCTCACAGGGAAGAAATTTCTCCTCCTGTTGAGGTGGAACTTCCCCTGTTCCAGCTGATCCCCATTATTCCCTGTCCTGTTACTGGGCTCCACTGAGCAGAGCCTGGCCCCTTCCTCTTGACTCCCACTGTTCAGATATTTACAGCCAGCAATGAGATCCCTCTCAGCCTTCTCCTCTCCAGACTGAACAGCCCCAGTTCTCTCAGTCCTTCTTCATGGGGGAGACATTCAGGCCCCTTCATCATCCTCATAGCCCTCTGCTAGACTCTCTCCAATAGATCCCTGTCTCTCTTGAACTGGAAAGCCCAGAACTGGACACAGTTCTCCAGGTGTGGTCTCACCAGGGCAGAGCAGAGAGAGAAAAGAATCTCCCTAGACTGCTGGATCCACTCTTCTTGATTCACCCCAGGAGCCCACTGGCTCTCTTGGCCACAGGGACAGTCAGGAAAGAGCTTCAGCAGTAACAACAGGAGGGTGAACATCCTTGGGAACGTCTGTTATCAAAATAGCAGGGTCAGGAGGAAGGGGGCTGTTCCAGCATCACTCCCTAATAACAACCAGCAAAGCAATCCCTTCCAGGAGCAGCAGATAAAGAATTCCTTCCTGTGCCGGCAGTAAATCAAAGGGCTCCGTTCAGCTGATGGGAATTGATTTTCCTCCCTTCCTTTGCACTTAGAGCAAAGCAGGACCTCGTCGAGAGCCTCCAGCTGCGATGGAGCTGGATCAATGGCAGGGAGGGGATGTTGAGCACCGCCACCACCTCCCCTCCTGTAGCATTGTTTGGGGTACACCCCGCTCCCACTCTCCTCCCAGTTCAGTGTAGCCTTCTCCCAAAGCAAAGGGCATGAGGGAACTTAAGAGTTGGCAACAAATGGGATCTGACTGGAATAAAAGCAGGGGGAATGGATTCCCAATAGCACAAGAGGAGCAAATGCTGCAAGGGGCGAGTGTGGGGCTGGAAAGGGATGGGGTGGAGGACAAACCTCACTGCACCCTCCTGCCCTCCCTACCAGTAATCACCAGTAAAACCAGGCACAACCTTCTGCTGTTCCAGGGGAAGCACCACTCAGCCACAAAGATTTTCACGGTGGGCTCCCTCAACCCCCTTTTTTCTACTTTTTGTTTGTACTGAAAGAAATGAGGATAAATACAACCAGGAAAAGCTGTCTGTAACGTAGATCATCCCGAGATCGATCCCTCTTCCATTCACCAAACTCTTTAGCAAGAGTCACTGACACACAATGATTTTTCCCTGTTCCACATCGAGCATCGCGCAGTCACAGCACTGGGGGGATGCTGGATCGATTGGATTTCACTCTAACCCCCCCAACAGCAGCCTAAGGTGCCTGTGTGTTATAAGCAGAGGTCTGACTTAACAGGTTATGAAGCTCCACTGGTTTCTCACTACTGGCTTTTATTGCAGCACATCCCATTTTTAATGAGAAATACATGGATAGAGACTGCCATGGAGGAACCGCGATCTGCTCATCTGCAAGCTGGAATGTCAGACACCACATCTCTGCAAACCCAGACAGAATCACTGAACAATCTTGGCTGGAAAGGACCTCCCAGATCACCAAGTCCAACCAGCCCACCGCAGCAAAAAACCCTAAATACCTGAAAGACTGACAAACACAACCTGACCCCCTCCCTGCTGCCACTCCAGCAGGGCGTGAAGCACCATGGCTACACAGTTCTTCAACAACTCCAGGCATGCGGACTCCACCACATCCTCCCTGGGAAGGCCCTGCCAGTGCCCAAGCGCTCTGTCTGCCAAGAATTTCTTCCTCAGATCCAATCTAACCCTCCCCTGCCTCATCTGCAGACCAGTGCCCCTGAATCTGTCAACAGGCACCAAGGAGAAGAGGTCAACAGCCACCCTTCCACTTCAGGGAGTTGTAGACTGCACTGAGGTTCCACTCAGCCTCCTCTTCTCCAAACTAACCCTGCCCAGCTCCCTCAGCCTCTCCTCAGACGACTCATTCTCTAAACCCTTCACGAGCTTGGTAGCTCTGCTCTGGACCCGTTCCAGCATCTCCAGGTCTTTGCTAGCATGAGGGGCCCAGAACTGAGCACAGGACTCAAGGCCTCAAAAGGGCTCAGTGCAAGGGTACGAGAACTTCCCTTCTCCTGACCCTGCTCTTCCTGATCCAGACCAGGATCCTGCTGGCCTTCTTGGCCACCTGGGCACCCTGCTGGCTCCAATGAAGCTGGGGTGTATCTGCATGGAACTTCAGCTGCAAGTAACACCAGAAGCACCACCTAGATGGCTACAGTCCCTCGCAACGGGACCATGGGACATTGGGCAAGATGCTGGTGGTGGGAGCAGTGCAGGCAGTATCTGAAGCTGGTGGCTTTCCATCAACAGCATGAGCTGCCATGGAAAGCAGAGCCTGGAAAAAGCTGGAAGGAATTCAGCTACCCCAAACCATGTGGCTACTCACCTTCTTCACCCCTTTCCAACGACCCTTTGGCTTCCACAGTGTCTCAGTGAACAGCCAAGGTGGCAACACCCAGGCTCCCCCTCCGCTGTGGGGTGAAGGGGGTGAGGATCGGCACTGCTCTGAATACAGCCCAGAGCTGCCAAGCGCTCCCAGCCCCAAAGTTAACGAGTTTGCAAATAATGGCTGGCACTTTCCTCTGCATTTTAGGGATTTTTTTGCATTCCTGCTTTATTTTCCAAGCAAGCAAGAACCGGCTCCTGCCCCTCAGCAGTCCCGGTGCTTGGCACAACACGATTTCCTCGCTGGGATTTCCAAGAAACACGAGCAATGCTTGACCTGAGATGCTGAGGTGGCTGTGAGATGCTGCCAACATTTTTTATTCAAGCATTACTCTTTGTCCAGGTGCTATCACAGACCAGGGCACCACAGGAGCAGCTTTTGTGGTGCCCCAAGCCCCAGCAGTGCTCAACTAGGTTGTTACAGCTAACCCCCTGGTTTCCTTTGCCTTGTAGAGGAATCTAAGGGCTGAGAGACAAGCTGGGCTCTCAGGGAATAGAGCACAACAGCTCATATTGTGTGGAAAAGGCAGCAACAGGCAGAAAGAGGCAATTTGTCACCTTCAAAAATATTTAACTCTTGAAACAGCACCTTGTGAACAGAGAATAACCAAGAGGAGCAGCTCAGCCAGGGAAGGAGAGCCAATGGTGGGGAAAAAAATACAGGGGAAGACCCCAAACCTCACTTTTCCTCCCTGAAGTCCCCTGAATTAGTCTTTAATAACTCATTATCGCATTATGAAGCGAAGGCTCACAGGATTAGGGTGTTTAGTAATATTATGATGGATGTGAGCCAGCCCTTCCACAGAGCTGCTTGTGCTCCTGCTTTGTACTGACCTGGCCTTGGACCTGGGCTTTGCGTCCCCGTGAGCTGCCAAAGACAAACGCCCCTTGTTCCACACCAGTGAATAAAGAGGCACTTAGTAAATATGTGATTAATTAAGGTTATAAATACAGAAACAGATCTCTAATGCAGGTAGGAGGGAATTCCAGACCATGATGCTTCTCCGGCTGCTTCCACTCAGCCAAATAGATTAGAAAATCCTCCAGCAGCCAAATAAACAGCTTAGAGCAAACAAGAGGCTTAGCCTGCCGGCACTTTATGTTTTCTGGATGGGGCTGACTGTGGCTGAGGCCACTGAGCCCTTCCCTACAGTCCCCTCCTGCTCTGCCGGAGACCTGCCCTGATTTTAGTCCTTCAGACTGACCAGCACAGCCTCTATTTCTGCTTTTCCTCTGGTGCTGCTCTGCAGCTCTACAGGCTTGGTCAGAGTTTCTTCTGGCAGGGTTCATAGCTGAAAGCCTCACAGACTGACTGGCATGCTCCTGTGCTCTACGATACACCACAGAGCCACTCCAGCTTCCATGCTGGCACTCCCAGGAGTTATCCCTGTTCTCCTCGTCCTCCTACTTGAAGGAAATTAAACCCACAGTAAAAAGAATTCAGAGTGTGGACCCAAAGCTGCTGAACACAAGAAAAAACACACGAAACAAATGAAAACATGTTTTCCCCCACCTTTTCTCAATTACAGCAGCAATCCAGTTTTCATGCCAGCAGAATGAGAACTGAGAGCAACGGCACCATTTTAATGTGAAAATGAGATCCAGGCTGGGTGCTCTGCTTTGCTCTAACTGAGTCAATGCATTTTTGCAATTCCTCTGCCATTTCCAAACTGCCTTTCTCTGCAGGAGCAGAGGGTCACGTCCTACCTGCTGGACCTGGCACAGCACCAGGGCTCTGTTTCCCCTTCTAAAGCCAGTTCCACCTCACTGACACCAACTTCCACTGGTTTCATGGCACTGTAATCATAGAATCATTCAGGTTGGAAAAGACCCTTGAGATCACAGAATGGTTGAGGCTGGAAGAGCCCTCTGAGCTCACCCAGTCCAGTCCAGGACCTGACATCACCCCAGCAGCCACACCATAGCTCTCAGGGCCACAGCCAGGCTGTCCTTCAACACCTCCAGACATGGGGACTCCACCACTGCCCTGGGCAGTCCAGTCCAGGCTCTGATCCCTTTTCTGTGAGGAAGGGCTTCCTAACATCCAACCTAACCCTGTCCTGGTGCACCATCAAATCCAACCAATAACCCAGTTCTGCCCAGTTCACCACTCAACCAGATCATGCAGGAGCTCCTCAAGGCTCCAGCCCACCTGGAGCAGCACTGCTGGGGAGCTCCTGCGCCTTCACAGCCTTTTCCAAGAGTCTCAGCATCACCAGAGGACCCGGTCAACCAACCACCGACACGGCTACTAAATGAAACACAAATTTGGGCCTTCCAGCAAATTTGTGTGAGGGAGAGAATGGTTTCATAGCATGAGCAAGAGAAGGCTGCCTTGGCCTGTTTCTCCAGCTTTTCTCACCTGCCCACTCCCAGCCATGTTACTGGGGTAGAAACATCCAGCCTCATCAAGGTTCACTCTGTCCAAACAATGTTTGAGGTCTGAGGAGGCTTCTTTGGAGCAACTTGTTGTAAAGAGTGATGTTAAAGACATCAGGACAATGAGGGATGTGCTAATGCCCACAGAACCCTGCTCCTTTTCTGCGGGTCTCTTCTTTTGGGGCAAAATTCCATGGATTGAAAAAAAATCCACAGGAGAACTGGATTATCCCACTCTCTTGCCAAGTCATCAGATTAACTTCCTACAACTTATCCCAAACTCTTACATTTCACACTGGTGAATTCTTGCCAGCAAACACAGGAAACGATGTCCTAGCTGGGAATGAGACAAAGTCCCGGAGGCCAAGGATGGAATCAATGGCCAAGGCCAGTACTGAGCCCACAAACACAGCAGAGGATGGAGGAGGAGGAGGAAGTGAGACCATGAAATTCTCTGTGTGGATAGTTTCTGTGCCAGGGGGATTCCTCTCCTCTGCACAAACAATCACTGCGCAGTGACAGCTTCAGCTTCCTCACAAACAGAAATAACATTCTACTACAGAACAGAACTCGTGTGGGATCCTGGCAGATTTAGAAACAAGTCCAGGAATAAGGAATTCCTGAGAAATCTGCACGGGAGGAAACCTCCTGAGATGCTGGTGTGGGTCTAGAGGAAGCAATGAGGATCATCAAAGGGCTGGAGAATCTCTGCTCTGGAGATAGACTGAGGGAGTTGGGACTGTTCAGCTTAAAGAGGAGAAAGCTCCAGGGTGATCTAATAGCAGCCATCTAGTACATGAAGGGGGCTACAGAAATGATGGAGAAGGGCCTTTTAAAAGAGCCTGCAGTGACAGGACAAGGGGCAACAGCCTGAAACTTGAAAGATCAATTAGATTGGGTCTGAGGCAGAAATCCCTCCCCGGAAGGGTGCTGAGGCCCTGGAACAGGCTGCCCATGGAGGCTGTGGCTGCTCCATCCCTGGCAGTGTCCAAGGCCAGGTTGGATGGGGCTCTGGACACCCTGGTCTGCTGAGAGGTGTCACTACCCATGGCAGGAGGATGATCTGGATGATCTCTGAGGTCCCTTCCAGACTAAAGCAATGTAGGATGCTATGAAGAACAGCAAGAGAGGGTTTGGCCCTACTTCCACATTTCCTCACCCCCTGCATGAGGGGAAGGCATCTTGCCTGGACACGTGCTGCAAAGCCAACACTGCTGAGACATCTGCTTCTTGTTGGCCTCCTCAACAGCCAGCAACAAATATTTCAGGTTTAAATCAGGCTGTGAGATGCCTCTAGAACCCAGCCGCCTGCCTGCGTGGTGTTTATACGCTGTAATGGTCCTCCCCTCTGCTTTGAGCCTCCTTATGCAGAACAACTTCCAGCGAAAGCAGTAGGAGTCTCTTAATTGCCTCTGCTCCAATCAATACAAACAGTGCTCGGCAGTGCCAGCTGCCACAGCTAACACTGCCATTCCCCATCAGTGGGATTTCCATGGATTTCTACCACCCCACTGCAAAAGGAAACTTAAAAGAAAGGGGGCTATCGAGGCAGGAGGTAGTGGAGCTATTGCTTCCAGTATGAGTCTCAGACTGGGTTGGGTTTGGAAGGACCTTAAAGGTCACCTAGGCCAACCCCCATGTTACTCCTGCTAGAGCCAGCTGGGTCACAGAATCATAGAATCACAGATGGGGTGGGGTGGGGTTGGGTTGGGAGGGAGGTCAGAGCTCACTCAGTGCCAACCCCTTGCCAGGGGCAGTAACACCTCTCACCAGACCAGGGTGCCCAGAGCCCCATCCAACCTGGCCTTGAATAATCCAGCAAACCCTGCAATCTCTGCCAAGGACACAGCTCCAACCTGGAGCAAAACCTGATGTGACACTAGCCAGGACATCTGCCACCAGCAATTGCTTTTCTGAAGGCTAGAGAGAGCTGAGGCTGAGCTCAGAATGTGCCCAGCTCTCTTCCTCAGCAGCCTTCATCACACAAAAGCCCTTGGAGCTCAGTGCTGAGGGGGCTGCAGAGGACACGGGTCAGCCCTGCCCTTACACAAACCTCTGCCGCTGACTACCAGAACCCGAAAGGGTTGGCTGTGAGGATTTTGATTTAATGCTGTCTGCAAACCATCTGAACTTTACTCAGCGGGAGGCCCAGCAGCTGGCATTTCTGAAGATGACGGGGAATTTGAGCTCCCAGCTCTTCTGGGTTCTTGGGATATTTCAGAGCCAGCCCTAAGCCTGCTTAAGGCAAAGAAAGCACAAGAGTCTGCCCTCGTGTTATAAAATCCATCTTCAAACCCTGTGCAAACACAGCAGGACCAGAAAGGTATCTGCCAGGGCCAGGGTTAAGCAGCTCCTGAAGGGGTGGTCACTTCTTATCTGAATTCTTATTTGAAGCTGTGTTCATTAATAGGGTTTTACTGAGTTTATTCAACAGCTCCAGGCTCTCCCACAGACAAGTTTGTAAAGGTTTCCCGTTCTGTAAATGACAGCCTCGCCTCTGCTGTTCAATATCCTTGTTTGACTCTCCTGGTGTAATTAGTGAAGTCATTTTAGCCAGTAATTTGGCAGAGCTGTCATCACCACTGAGTTCTCCCCACCCTCATTCCTAGTGCCACACACGTATGTTTCTCACAGAGTCCCGAGAGCAGCCCAGAGGGCCACGGCGGGGATTTTCCAAAGCATCAATCACGAGACTGTGTGTGAGGCACCAGCACCCGAGCAGAGCACCAGTGCAACTAATGGCTGGATCCTCTCCAGATGTCTCGTGGTCTCTGGGATGAGGTGCATGGTGCCAGCCCAAGGCAGAGAAATGGAAGAGGAACAGACAAGGCAGTTCTGGACCTGTCAGCAGCAGCACCATCACATGCAACAGACCACGGCAGATACAATTACAGCATCATTAAGGTTGGGAGAGACCTCCAATCCAGTTTACCATCACCCCAACCCCACCCTGCCCACTCAACCCTGCTCCCCAGGGACACAGCTACTTGTGTGTTGAATCCCCCCAGGGATGGCAACTTCCCCCTCCATGAGCAGCCTGTTCCAACCCCTGAGCACTCTGGCAGGGAAGAGATTTCTCCTGATGACCAACCTAACCCTCCCCTGGCACCACTTGAGGTCGTTTCCTCTTGTCCTATCACTGGTGACTGGGGAGAAGTGACCAACCCCCACTTCTCTCCACCTTCTTTTCAGGTAGTTGCAGACAGCACTAAGGTCTCCCCTTAGCCTCCTCTTCCTCAGACCAACCAGCCCCAGCTCCCTCAGCCCCTGCCCATCAGACCTGTCCTCCAGGCCCTTTCTCAGCTCCTCTGCCCTTCTCTACACCCACCCACCCCAGCCCCTCAATGTCCTTGTATATATATCTATATAACATACATAAGGGTGTATTTATATATGTCTATCTCTCCTATAAACACACAGAGTGGGGGAGGCCAACCTTCATGATCCTGCTTGCTCCATGCCAAAACCTTCACGTCAGCAAAAGCCACAAAACAAACCATCAGCCCCAGAAAGCCTGGGGGACGGAGCCGTTGACCGACAGTTCAGGACAGCAGGAATCCACGTCTGCACAGGGAACAACAAGTCCCTAGATGACCCCACGTGAGCTTCTATGCAAGTGCTTGACTGTGCTGCAGGAGAACCATGAAACTTGGCACGCCAGAACTCTGTCTGGGACCTCATTCTCCACCGCTCCCTCCTACCTGTGGCCTCACTAAGTGCTTTGTGGTTTTCCTTCCCAACCAGGGATTTCGGGAAGCACTCGAAGAGGATGTGGACTTGAGCCAGGCTGCGAGGCACACCAGCCTCCCTTAATTACTTCACAGCACTCTCTTTGTAGAATCAGAATCATCCAGGTTGGAAAAGACCTTCAAGATCACCCAGTCCAACCGTCTGCCCTGCAGTCCTCAACCACTACCCCAGCTCCTCAAACACCCTGGCTGCCCAGTTGTTGAACCCCTCCAAGAACAGTGCCTCCACCCTCTCCCTGGGCAGCCTGTTCCAGGGATCCCCACTCTTGCTGGGAAGAGGTTTTTCCTAAGATCCCATCAAATCGTCCCCTGGCACAACCTGACCCCATTCCTCTGGTCCTCTCCCTTTCCTTAGCTGTGCCCATTTTGCCCAGCTCCTTCATGAAGAAGTCTCTCAGTGTTAACAATGCAGTTCCTTCCTTCCAGAGTCCCCTTCACTCAATGGAGCTGCAACTAGGACTGGTGAGAATTTAACTTGGGGTTCATCACTTCATCACAGAGGAGATGGAAACAAAACAAGGGCTCAGCCAGTCAGGCAATGAGCAGGAGGACCCCACAGTGGAATACAAATTAGGCAGCAATCCCTCCCTGTGAGGCTGCTGAGGCCCTGGAACAGGTTGCCCCAAGGAGGCTGTGGCTGCTCCATCCCTGGCAGTATCCAAGGCCAGGTTGGATGGGGCTCTGGGCACCCTGGTCTGGTGAGAGGCATCCCTGCCCATGGCAGGGGGTTGGTACTGGGTGAGCACTGAGCTCCCTTCCAGCCTAAACCAGTCTGGGATAAAAATGGTGGCCGTGCTCCACAGTCATCTGTAACCAACAACAGAAAGCCACCCCAACTCCTGAACGCCCGTCAGTGGGTTACCCTGCGATCCGAAGCTTGGAATGACTCTGTGTGATGCATTCCAGCCTGTCCTCAGGTTGTAAATGTATTAATGCTCTGTTTCCCATAAACCTGGGCTTTCTTCTTAATCTCCTTATGCTATTGCGGGGAAAGGCCTCTGATTTCATGCGGCACACACTTCACACAATAACCGGTAAAACCCCTGAGATTTCCATACAAAGGACTTCAGAAGAGGAGATGAGAAGGAGATGCCATGAGCTAAAAGGAGGTGGAGGACTGCGGAAGTGGCTTTTCAGCACAGAAGAGGTTACACAACCCCCTAAGCCAAATTTTGCTTGAAAAGCAGTTTCAGGTGGGTATGAGAACGAGAGAAGAGAAGCACAGAAAGCTCTGGGTTGGAAAGGTTAGTTTAATCTCCCTTGCAAGAAGCCAGGGCATCTCCTACTAAATTAGGTTACCCAGAGCCCCATCCAACCTGACCTGCGATGTTTCCAGGGATGGGGGATGTGGTCACAGTTAGCATGGAAATTGCCTCTCTTCATAAGCTTGAGAAACAGGAGAAAAAAGGGAAAAAGAGCTGCAATCCAAACCAAGAGAGCACGGGCTCTCCTGAAGGTACCTCCAAGATGTCCATGCCTGGAGAAGAGGAGACTCAGGGGGGACCTTCTCCTTCTCTCCAACTCCCTGAAGAGGGGTTGCAGTCAAGTGGGTGCTGAGCTCTTCTCCCAAGCAACCAGAGCCAGGACGAGAGGACAGGGCTTGAAGCTGCCAGAGGAGGGTTAGACTGGATGTTAGGAAGCCCTTCCTCACAGAAAGAGTGTTCAGAGCCTGGAGTGGACTGCCCAGGGAAGTGGGGGAGTCCCTGTGTCTGGAAGTGTTTAAGAAAAGACTGGACATGGCACTTAGTCCTCTGGTCTAGCTGATTGTGGTGACGTTAGGTGCTGGGCTGGGCTGGATGAGCTCAGGGAGCTTTTCCAGCCTCAATTACTCTGTGATTCTGTGATCACTCATGGAGTGCTACCTGTTTTGGTGGGGAGGGAGCATGAATCCCTCAGCCTTGCGGAGAAGCCATGAGAAATGGGTCAAGAAGTCACCTCTTCTGGGTCTGTTGGGTCTTTTTTGTACAAGAAACTAGACTTCAAATCCAACCCTGTAGGTGCTGCTGAAAGCCAGTGCCAGCAAACCAGCAAAGACTCTGCACTGCTCCTTCACACCTTCAGTCTTGGTCCCTGTGAAGGACAAACCCTAAACCTATCCCAGTGACATACATCCCTGGTGTTTCTTCCCTACTCCTCACACGAGGAACATTGGTAGGGTTTATATCCCTGGAGGCATCTGAAAGGCGAGTGGATGTGGCACTCTGGGACATGGTCTAGAGGTACAACTACCTGAAAGGAGGTTGTAGTGAGGTGGGAGCCGGTCTCTTCTCCCAAGCAACGAACAATAGGATGAGAAGAAACAACCTCAAGTTGCACCAAGGGGGTTTTAGATTGGACATCAGGAAAAATTTCACCATTCAAAGGGGTCATCAGGGCTTGGGACAGGCTGCCCGGGGCAGCAGTGAAGTCTCTATCCCTGGACAGGTTCAGATGGCGACTGTAGGACATGGCGTCAAGCTGTGTCAGGGGAGATTTAGATTGGATCTTAGGAAGAACTTTCCTGAGAGAGTGGATGAGCACTGGAACAGGCTGCCTGGTGAGGGGATGGAGACACCATCCCTGCAGGTGTTTAAAAAACTAGTAGATAGGGCACTTGAGGCCATGGTCTAGGGGTTGGGGATACTGGGATGAGGGCTGGACTTGGTGATCCTGGAGGTTCTTTCCAATCATGTGGATTCTATGATTCTATGGTCTGGTTCTGCTGGGTTGAAAGCTAAAAGTGACTGGCTTAGAGGTCCTTTCTAACCTTAATGATTCTGTGAAGGTTGCTCCATCCAACAAGAGTGGAGGATGGAGGGACAGCACCAACAGAACCGGCTTTGTGTTTTACAAGAGATGATGAGTCCTTTCAGAAGAGAAATGGAGCTGTTCATGGCCGGCTGTGACTCTAACTGCTCAGGAGAGGGCTGCCATATGGGTTCAGATTATCACTTGTGTTCCTTAAGTTGCACATCTGTTTTCTGTAAGTAGCTGTCCAAGCCAATGCATCTCCCCTTTGCTCACAGCCGCCCACGGAGCTTTGCAAGGACAAATCATCACTGCTTTTGCTGTTTATCTGCTTAGTGCTCTCCCCCACTACATCATCTTAACCTTAACCCCCTAAAATACTACTCACAAAACCTCTGAGTGGGCAGGTTTAGGCACAGTCCCCATCTCTGTGCTCTAGCATCTGGGGCTCCACAAGCAGAGTGACACGTGCAGACGTCACTGGGGGTGACACAACGCTGCTTGAGAAGACAACGGTGTGTTCCCATCAGCAACCTCACACAGGTCCAGTCAGCTCCTCTAATTCCATTAGTCACCTAAACTATTCCCTGCGCATCTTCCTGGACTGTTCCTGTGGGATCTGCTTTAGTGGATCCTGCTCTGGCAGAGAGGTTGGACTGGACGATCTCCGGAGGTCCCTTCCAACCCCTCATGTTCTGTGACTCTGTGAATAAACCGACAGCTGAACACAGAAATCAGAGAGAAAAGGGGAATTCCAACAGGGACAGAAGGATTGGGAAAATGGCAAAGAGCCAGAGGGGGTCACGAGGAACTAATGAGACTTTCCAGACCCCAGCGCATCCGGACATGAGGAATGTGCGGCATGCGGAGGGCAAAAAGGGCCACTGCGGCTCCAGGAGAGTGTGGGTCCTGTGGATGGCCACCCGAGCAACAAACCCCTTACTGCTCTGAAATCTTAATGAGAAGCCAACAGTTTCTGTCTTCCTGGGGAAAAAAACAAGGAGGCATCACACATCTCTCTGCCAGAAGTTTACATCTTATAAGAAACCTATGTACTTGGTACTGGGATAACTGGGATAAAGTAATACAGAGGAAAGGCCAAGAAAGTAAACAGCAAGCACCTGCAAGTCCTAGGATGCATCAATAGAAATGGTCAACAGAGCAAGAGAAGGGGCTTCTCCCCCTTTGCTCTGCCCTGGTGAGACCCCACCTCGAATCCTGCCTCCAGTTCTGGTGTCTTCAGTGCCAGGGTGCAGTGACTCTAGAATCAGTTGCCCGGGGAAGCTGTGGCTGCCCCCTCCCTGGAGGTGCTCAAGGCCAGATTGGATGACAGGCCAAGTCTGGTTCAGAGGCGTCGCTGCCTCTGGCCTGGGTTTGGAGAAGATGAGCTCTGAGGTCCCTTCCACCCTCAGACAGTCTGGGATTCCATGATTCAAGTGTAGGTAGCACCATAAGCGATTTAAAATAGATGAATTGCTCAACTGCTTCTGGTGCTCTTCAGCCACTGCCACACAAGACAGCAACCACGAGAAGCCCCTCAGGGGTGAAAGAAAGCAGGGAGGCACTCGAGGAAACATAGAGATGCCAACTGGGAAGATGAGAGGTGAGTGCATTGAAGTGATAAGAGAAGGAACAGGGTCTGCAGAGGATGTCTGCAGAGGATATTGAAGACAAAACACTCCACTCACAAAAGAAAGAAAAGGTCAGTGAAGGGAGACGGTGACTTCTCTATGAAACCACACAAGGGCTTTCCTGATGCAAATACTGACAGCAGAGACAGATATGTAAAATTAAATCAGCTTCTTGCCTCAGTAGCAGGGAGAGGCATGGACAGGGAGAAATGAAAAGAGCAGGATATGAAGAGCTAACCCCTGCATAGGGTCACTTGGGGCAGGCAGGACATCCAGTCACTTCATTAACCTACACCCCCCCCGGAGAAGTCCTGCTTCTGGCTCCCCCTCCAGAGACCCCTCAAGGACATGGGAAGGGCAGATGTCAAGATCCCAGGGGTGTCTCTATCAGTTCACAAACGGTAACAGATTAAGCTAGAAGAGCACAGCCTAGAGAAGACAGTCAGAAATATGAAGCAGAACCAAGCCTTGAGGACATGGGAGATAAATGAGCTGGATTTCATTCATCCTTCTGTTTTACAGCAGCTTTAGGAAGCCTCCTCTTTAGATGATGCTCTGCAGTGACTTCTACACCAGGTTTTCCGTAGCCATCCCCTCTCTGCTCCACATCTAGCACACAAGTATAACCTAACACAAGCAAAAGTGCCCCTGCAAGAGCTTTATTTTGGATCGGTGTCCACTGCAACAGCCACAGAAGAATGAAAACTCTGCCTTTCTCCCTCAAATTTAGATTTTAGAGGAAAAGCCATTTATTTTCATTCCAGACTAATGACTCTCTCTTCCCATCAAGGCGTTGCTCTTCCTCGAAGAGCCCTGTTCTGTTCCCAGACATTGCACAAGGCTTCCTCCTCCTCCTCAGTTAATTAGCACTGACACCGCAGCAGAACTCAGAGCACTCCCCTGACTTCTGAGATGCTGGGGAAAACGTTCCACTGCTGCTAGAACAAGTGAAGACGCATGTGGAGGCATCTAAACCCAGTTTTCCCACTCGGTATCTGCCGAATAGGGCAAGCCCTCCATACTTTGCATGGAAAAAGAACTACAGATTTAACAAAGCAAGTTTTTTTACACAGTAAAGAGCAGTTTTCTCCTGCTGGACCTCATGCACAGAGCAAAAGCAGCCTCTCCGCTTCCCACCATGTCTAGACACCTCTGTTTTTGCACCATCCCAGCCTGACTGCCTGTCAATAGTGTTTAAATATTGAGAAGGTCTCCTGCCGCGATCATTGCTGCTCCTCTGCTCCTCTCAACCTGTGTGCTGCTGCTGGAGATGGCCAAGGCCATCAAGGCAAGGAGGTGGCATCTGCTGGCCGGGCCACAGTTGCTTAAGTGCACAACAGCAGCCCCTGGGAAGAGGATCTGAGCCCTGAATTATTAATGGGATTCAGACGGAACCATTGGGGAGCAACGCACTTTGCAGAAGCTCAAGAGGAAGACTTCAGCCACCACTGTGCACCACGGGCAGACCTGCCTTCAGCAGCTACACTGGGCTGGGAATGAGGGATGAACCTTTTAGCATCAAAAGGCGGTTAGAAGCATCTCTCGCTTTGCTGGTTGAGCTTGCAGGAGGTCAGATGGCTTGCAGGAAGCACACTGCTGCAGGCAAGTGGTGCTGGAGCTTTTGACTGCATTGAGGGGTGTGAGCAAAGTTTCAGCTGGCAGCCCAACGCTGGGCAACGTGATCCTAGACCGGCAAACTCCATCCAAAGCCAGGCCTACACCGTTTTCTTCTTTACATTCACAAATGACTTTCTTAACAGAACTGAGTGATGTTTAACCTGAGTTGCAGCCAAGCCTGGATGCAGTTCTTCCTTGGTCTTTAGAATCACGGAATGTTCACTGTTGGAAGGGACCTCCAGAGACCATCCAGTCCAACCCCCCTGCCAGAGCAGGATCCCCTAGATCAGGTCACACAGGAACAGCCAGGGGTGTTTGAAAGTCTCCAGAGCAGGAGACTCCACAACCTCTCTGGGCAGCCTGGGCCAGGGCTCTGTCACCCTCACAGAGGAAGTTTCTCCTCCTCTTGAGGTGGAATTTCCCCTGTTCCAGCTGATCCCCATTATTCCTTGTGCTGTTCCTAGGCACCACTGAGAAGAGACTGTCGCCTTCCTCTTGACTCCCACCTCTTAGATATTTAGAGAGAGTAATGACATCCCTCCCAGCCTTCTCCTCTTCAGACTAAACAGGCTCAGCTCTCTCAGCCCTTCCACACAGGGGAGATGTTCCAGTCCCTTCATAACCCTTGTAGCCTTCCGTTGGAGAGCTGGAGCATCACTGGATGGATGCAGCCATCACTTGAGGTTTATTCACCCACCACACTGGGATGTTTCTCCACCCCTTGAATCCTTGTGGGGCTGCCTTCACCCAGGGGACACCATCTCCTTCCCAGTGCCATTCTATTCCTTTCTCCTCTCTGTTTCAGACTTATCTTTCCTTTGTTCCTGGCGGACAGCTCTGCTCTCTGCATAATAACAGGTGATTTAGCAGATGTCATGTTTCAGAGCTGGAGGATTTGAAAGCAATGAATAAAACGTCTTCCTGGAGCCCCTCCGGCTCCCACATCCACCTCAGCCACAAGACAAAACTCACTTTAACAACAGAAAAGCTCCATGTGTCCACACATCCAGTCTGGACCATCATGCTGCACAACCCCAGCCCTCCGCAGCGAGAGGCTGAGCCCAAAGGATGCTGAAACCCCCCAGAGCACACGAGGCAGCTTGTCGGGCTCACCAGAGGCTGCCCAGCACTCACTGACAGCCCATTATCTGGGCTGCTCTCATGACATCTCAATTCCTTGCAGGAATGAGACGATGCTGCACTAGCATTACCCCCCAGCCTTTCTGCCTGGCTGGACTTGCAGCTCGCTGATATATCACCATCCTCAGATTTAACCAGCACCTGCCCCTGGACCTGAACCAATCACGTCCAATTTTTGCAGTAATCCAGTAAAGAAACAATTCTCAACCACCTCAGTAATCAACTAGCAAACACCTCTCATCCCCTGAGCTATCCCAGGTGCCACACTCCACCTAGCCAACTCCAAAATCCCTCCCAACCCCAGTTCATCCTTTCATCAGGAAACATAAAATACCCAAACACTTCACTCTCTCCATAAGGTACCAGTAAAGCAAATCCCACAGCGAATGAACACGGGGGAGGCTCAGAGGGAAGACAGTCCCCCAAACCCCACACAAACTACCTTGGGTGCCCAAGCCCCAGCAGCACGTGCCCTGTGTTACAGGGATTTCAGGGCAGCGGGCTGGATCCCATGGGCAAAACGAGGGACGAATGCACACACCACCGGGCTGCCGCTGCAACAATAACATCTTTTAGCCACATTTCCACACACCCACCCCTCCACAGCCTCTCAGCTCCCCTCTTCCTTTCTCCACCTCAGCCGTCCCCGTGTCTCCAGGGGACTCTTCTTCCCTCTTCCACCCCACCACCACAGAGGCGTTCACAGCAATCCATCCCGAACGGACGACGTTAGAAGGGAACAAAAGAGCAAACCTCGCTGCGCCATGGCCTCGCGCTCCGCCGGCCAGACAATGGTCCCAGCTGTTCCACGCAAAGCCCCCAGCCACAATGAGACTCGGCTTCGGCACCGAAGAGGGTCCCGGCTCCCTGGGGGGCAGGGGGATGTCGCTGGAATATGCATCTCATTGGTTACCTGTCAGCCTTCCTGGGCGGTTATGAAGTGCAGCCGCTGCCGGAGGCGGTAATGGGATGTAATAACGAGACCGCCGGCTCGTTTGACGCCGGCCCTTTGACAGAGGAGCTTTGATTAGGGGATGGGATGTGGCAGCATCCGCTGGCTTTTGACAAAAATTAAATCCTACACGAGCTCAGAGCTGTAAAATAAAGGGATCCCCAGGATCAGGGCGACTGTCTCAGGTTGGAAGGGGTGGAAAAGAGAAATAAATGACAACTTTCACTGCTTGGCCTAACGGCTCCATCTCTTCTACTGTTGGGGGTCCCATCGCTGCTGCTCCTTAAGGCCCAGACATGGTTTCCCCAATCTCTGGGTAGGCTGGAAAAATGAGATGTTGGAGCACCAGGGAATCAGAACCTGCAGAGAGGAAGGAGAAGCTCCCTGCCCCACAGATCACCACAAACCTCTCCTGCAAAAGAGCATGGCTGGCAGCTCTGAGCTGCAGCAACCCATGCGGGCGACCACACATTGACCAGCCAGGGCTGTGCTGCAGCCAGGACTCACCTATACTCCTTCTCACGAGTAGGGTGTCTCAGCTGGCCCATCTGCACCCAGCAAACTCACTGCAAGACACGCGGCAATGTCAACATCGCTGTTGCCTGGTGACTTTGCACCCAGCACATGGGGACTGCTGGCTCTGAAAAACTCATTTAGTTTCCAGCTCAGTGTAAGTTCTGTGGCTGGTAACAACCAACCTGCAGCAGCCTCTGCTACCCCCCAACCCAGCAACACCATGGCCTGGCTTTCCCAGTACAGATCACAGAATCCTTGAGATTGGAAAAGACCTTTATGGTCATCAAGTTCCACCACATACCCGGCTCTTCTAAGTCCACTATCAGACCTACCACCACACTAGCTTCCCCAGCACATATGTGTGGCTTCAGACCACCTCCAGGGAGGGGACTCAACCCCCTCCCTGGGCAGCCTGTTCCATGGCCTGAGGATCCTTTCAGTGAACAAATTTTTCCTAATACCGGATCTAAACTCCCCCTGGTGCAGCTTGAGGCTGGTCCCTCTTGTTCTGCCTCAGGCTGGCACTGGGGATGGGGCAGACACAAGCCCAAAGGCATTTTTCCTCCCCACGGGCCAAAGAAAACAAGTGTGAGTGAGACAGATGCAAGAAAACTCCAGGGTTCAGGAATGCCAGCTTGAAGAAATAAAACCTCACTTAATAAAGCACAGGCTGGGGAAGCTGCTAGTGAGGCCAGTGCTGCTGGCCAGATCTGTATCTGTCCTGCTCCCTTCCCTCTACAGAGCAGCCTGAGCACCACAGCCCCACTGCTGAGAGCTGGGCAGATTCATTGAGCAGCTCCAAGTTCATGTCTCCCTTGCCAGGGTTAGAGCACATCCCACAGCCAGGAGGGCCACAGAATCACAGAATGGGTTGGGCTGGAAGGGCCCTCAGCACCAACCCCCTGCCATGGGCAGCGACACCTCTCACCAGACCAGGGTGCCCAGAGCCCCATCCAACCTGGCTTTGAACACTGACAGGGATGGTGCCTCCCTGGTTGCCCTGTTCCTGTGCCACAGCACCCTCGCAGTGAGGAATTTCTTACCTCCAATTTAAATTTGCCCTCAGTTCTGGGCCAGTGCCCCTTGCCCTATCCCCACAAACTCTTACAAAGGGCTGTCACGCTACGATTCAGCCTGCAGCACTGGCTTCAAATGAGAACAGGAAAGATTTAGATGAGAAATTATGAAGAAATCCCTCCCTGTGAGGCTGCTGAGGCCCTGGAACAGTTTGTCCAAGGAGGCTGTGACTGTTCCATCCCTGGCACTGTTCAAGGCCAGGTTGGATGGGGGCTCTGGGCACCCTGGTCTGGTGAGAGGTGTCGCTGCTCATGGCAGAGGGTTGGCACTAGGTGAGCTCTGAGCTCCCTCCCAACCCAAACTACTGTGTGGATCTACAAGTGGAAGGCTGCACTCCCACTGCCTCTGTCTGGACTGGCCTTCTAATGAGCCCTGGTTAATGAGCTACACTCCACTGAAAGCACAAGACCTAGCTCAGAAGAATCTATCAGCTGAGGGACTGCCTTCGGCTGTGTAAAACGCCTCTGTGTTTGCCAACAGCCCTGTCCCGTGTTTTAACCAGATGTAGGTGACGCAGTCACAGAGATAGGGGAGCAGGGCGCAGGTTAATGACCCCCCAGCCCACAACCTTGAGAAAATCAAATTCAGTCGGTCTCTCTGCAAAGGATGAGACAACGGCGGGGAAGAAGGAACCTGTTGGCTGCATTTCCCACTTCTCGGCTTGGAAAGAAAGGGGAGCCTGATTCCCCAATGACAAACAAAGATCCCCCAAGCCAGTGGGTCTGCACAAGCTTGCGATTCTTCCCAAGCAGCCAGTGCTGCTCGACCAGACAGGGCTCTGCCTGGGGCCAGTGCTCAGCCGGGTACGGGGCAGGGTTTGGGGTGGGAGCTGGGCTGCTGGCGGCCACGAGGACCAGCCGCCTGCTCTCACTGGGCATTACAGAAGTAAAGTGGCATTTTGCAAGCTCAGCACAGCTCTTCCTTTCAGCACAAACCCCATAAACAAGGGCCCAACAGCTTAACAGGACTGCAATATGATGGTATTCAAAGAGGATGTCAGGAGGATTAATAGCTTGTCTCCTTCCAGCTTGCTGCTGAAGGGCCAGAGAGTCACCACAGCGCTGAGTTTTTACCAAAACCCCAGCTTTTGGAGCCCATCTCTGGAAAAGCATCACAAAGGGCAATTTTCAGCACGAGCAAGGGAATGAAATAGGTGTGACGGTCGTTCCAGACAGCGAGAGCTCCTGAACGGGGAACTTCACTTACACTGACAGCAGTGAGTGATTACCCGGTGTTTGACCAGATGCTAAATCAACATGAAAATCTAATAAGAAAGTCTACTCGGCGGGTTGGTAATATGAAAATACATGGAGAATACAAGAAACATTAGAAGAGCAAACAAACCCTCTAGGTCATTACTTCTCCTCTCTGTTTGCCAGGCAGAAATGAAGCTTCAGGGCATCTTGGGGAGATGCACTAGGATTCTCCCCCTGTACATGGACCCACGTCCAACACCAGTGAGCACCAGTCAGAAGATGCACAAATCTCTGCAGCAAGTAGTGGTGGGGTCTGTGTGATAAACAGAACTGGAATTTTACAGCCTTCCAGTGCATTAAAGCACTTTTAAAAATAGAAACAGGGTCTAACAAAACACCTCTCTCTATTTTTATGGGGCTGATCCATCAAGAAAGACCCATAGAATCCTTCAGGTTGGAAAAGACCCCTGAGACCATCCAGTCCAACCCATAACCCAGCTCTGCCAAGGTCACCACCAGATCACAGCTAACCCATCTTTCAACACCTCCAGGGATGTGCACTCAACCCTCTCCCTGGGCAGCCTGTACCAAGGCCTGAGGACCCTTGAAGCAGTTTCTCCCCATGGCCAACCTAACTCTTCCCTGGGGCAGCTGGAGGCCAGTCCCCCTCGTGTTCTATCCCTAATGACCCATGAGAAGAGAGCAGCCCCCAGCTCTCTGCAGGGTCCCTTCAGGTAGCTGCAGAGGTTGAGGTCGTCCCCCCTCAGCCTCCTCTTCTTCAGACCAACCAGCCCCAGCTCCCTCAGCTGCCTCTCCCCACCAGACCTGTCCTCCTGGCCCTACCCCATCCTGTACCCGCTCCAGCCTCTCAATATTGAGGTGCCCAGAACTGACTCCAGTACTCAAGGTGAGGTCTCACCAGTGCCCACTACAGTGGGACAATCAGCTCTCTACTGCTGCTGGCCTCATCGGCACTGATCCAAGCCAGGAAGCTGTTAGCCTTCTTGCCCCCCGGGCACTTGCTGGCCCATGTTCAGCCCATCATCCATCAACACACTGATGTCCTTTTCCCTTGAGCAGTTCTCCAGCCTCTTCCCCAGCCTGTAGCCCTGCAGGGCATTGTTGCAGCCCCAGTGCAGGACCCAGCCCTTGTCCCTGTTGAAGCTCATCCCACTGACACTGGCCTACTGATCGAATCTATCCAGGTCCACTGCAGAGCCTCCCTACCCTCGAACAGATCAACACTCCCACCTAGCTTGGTGCCATCTGTAAACTTACTGATGATAAACTCTGTGTCCTCTGGTCACAAGCTGAGATTTCCAGAGAACTTTCCCAGATTGCACAGAGCTACCCCTGCTCTGCACCACTGATTTCTGCTAATTTACATGACATAAATATTTATACAATTACTGCTGCTCTCCTCCAACAAGCAAAGCGATTGCATTTCAAAGGATCTATATTTAAAGAACACAATACCCTGATGGCAACGCAGCTTTAAATTTTAAATAGCCGCCGTCCTCCTGCGTTGCACAAACACATGCGGAGCCATCCTAGCTGCCAAAGAATCCCCATCCTCTCTACAAACTCACTCTGCAAGCCCCGCTCTGCCTCAGTTCACCCCAAACTCAGCATCTCCCACCCCACAAGCAGACTCTGCCCAGCATCACGAGGGCACAATTGCACTACTGTGCGACCCACAGATTCATGATGGTACTGGATTTACCGTCTTCTGGCCAAAGTTTAAGGAGCTTATCTTTTATTAAAATGGAGAGCATCGCTGCCCAGGAGACTGGATGTGCTGGTCTAGGCTGGTACTGACGGCTGCTCTTCCCATCACCTTGGATGAAGGAGCGTGCTGCAGATCTCCCTGTGTGAGCCCAGTATTTCTAAAGAGCTGGTATTTCAATGTTTGCTCTTCATCCCTGCACTCGGAACCAACTTTACTCACCAAGTGATGATGCACAAAGAGTAGCAATAAAGTTGGATTAGGAATTAATAAACAGGGATCAAAACACCTTCATAACTCATCTCACGCTCCTGCGCCAGGGCGGGTCTAATTACTAGCAAATTCAAACAAACAAACAAACAAACAGATAAACTTCATTTAGGTCAGGAAAAAAAACCCAACCCTTGATGAATTAGTAGGTATAGAAATAAATCAGGATGTTTTCAGGTTACATGAGGCAGAGAAAAATCAGGGTGCTGATCCTTGCTGGCCCCATCCTGTGTATCTGTCTCCCCTGGTTTCTGGTTTCTCACTAGTCCCCTTCTGTTTTTCCCTCCATGCAAAACTAAATGAAACCCACTAAGTAAAAAACCAGCAACTACTTTTTACTTAGCAACTAAGTGAAAAAAACCTGCTGAGGCAGGAGGGAGCATCTCCTCACTCCTCCTCAAGCAGAACCCCCCCAGCTGCCCCATTCATAAATATTTCAGCCATCAGAAATGGGCTGCCAAAGCTGAACAACTGCTTTGATGAAAAATCTAAAAAGGCTTTTCCATTAGGGCTTTTGATGTTCTTTGCATATGGAATAATGAATGAACGAGGGAGATTCATCCTCTTCCCCTTTGCTCTGTCCTGCTTGTCGAGGCTTTTATCTGCTACAGCCGTGCGTGGCCTCCTGAACCCCGAGAAAACTCAGGATTTGCGCAGGTTCCCTGTGGCATCTTCCTACTGCTCCAGCTTTCTCCCCCTCAGGGACAGCAAGGAAACTGGACACCCATGGGTTTTACAGCTGCTGTTGGCAGTGCACACGCCACTTCCTCGTGGCCGGATAGTATAGAGCACTGTGATACTACCAGGAGCTTCTCAGCAGGTGACTCTAAAATTTCCCAGGCAGTGTCTAAGGCCAGGCTGGATGGGGCTCTGGGCATCCTGGTCTGGTGAGAGGTGTCACTGCCCATGGCAGGGGGTTGGCACTGGGTGAGCTCTGAGCTCCCTTCTAACCCAACCGTCTGTGATTCTGTGATTCAAAAGCATTTTATGCCAAACAGAGATGCTGGGTGTTCCCCAACCTCCACCTGCAGGCAAAGTCTAGCTTGGCTTTATTCACCCCTATGTGAGCTTGATGGGTCCCCGTTGCCATTCCCAGTGCTCTCCTAGTCACTGAGCATTTTGTTCCACAGCAGTAGGGTGAAGCAACACCCTGTGCCTTGAGGCAGGCTGTCCTGAACCACCTCCTCAGCACTGGAGGAGCAGCAGGACACTGCTTAGGTCACCAGAGAGTAAGTGATGCAGCACAGGGGTATATCCAGGCTACAGGAAGCAGCAAGTGACCTTCTCCCAGCCTCTTATTGCTCTCAGGAATTTAATAGCTCAACATTTATCTCAACTCAGCAGAGATGTGCTGAGGATGAAGTACTCATCTCCCAGCACACCAGCACTGCTGCTTCCAACCTGCAGCAGCTGAGCTTTAAACTCCATCTTTTATTATCTTTGCACCCCTCTGCTGTGACAGGGCATCCAAAGCAATTAATCCCAACCTATTTTTTCCTACTTTTATTCCTTGAAGTGGAGCTTTCTTGTGTGGAGCAGAGATTAGGGGGTTTGGGCTGGACTGCGATTCACATTTGCTTTCCATAAAGGACCTGACTGCGTTGCTCTCTCCTATTCCCCATGTCAGGCTCGTTTCGTACTCAACCAACTCAGCCAACAGAAATTTGGAAGCAGTTTAAAGGAAAACAAACAGAAACGGGTGCTTTGCAGTTTTTTTTGCACTAACACTCCGGGAAACACTGGCAGCAGTTTAAGCGACTTGAAAGGGAGAGACGTCTTATCAGAGCGAAGAGGATGCTAATGTTTGCAGGAGAGTTATCGCTGCTCGTTAGTCATCTTTTTTTCTATTAGGAACGATTAGGAACCCCATCACTCGGCAAAGCAGTGCTTCTGAGCAGCAGAACACGGCCGCAAACTCCCTCACAAAAGGAGCACTGAAACAGGCTGCCCGGGGGGTTGGTTGTGGAGTCTCCTTCTCTGGAGACGTTCCAGACCCACCTGGCTGTGTTCCTGTGCGACCTGGTCTGGGAGATCCTGCTGTGGCAGGGGGATTGGACTGGATGATCTTTCGAGGTCCCTTCCGATCCCTAAGGATTCTATGACTTGGGGCTTCCTCCTGCCTCTATGGGAGCAGCCGAGCTTGCTTTGGGGTACTTCACCTCCTCCTCTGCTCCACGATCCCAATATGGTGGGAGGAAGCACCTCACTACATCTGAGGGATGCTCTAGTTTCGGGTGGAAGATGAGGAGGATCTTGGGCACTCAGTGGTCCTGGATGGGTGACCCCAAAACGATCTACGAGGACTGGAAGGGACAGAGAGCTCTGCAGTCAGTGATTACCACCATGCCTCTTCACTCCTGAACGTCCAGCAGAGGAAAAAGTTGCCAAGGAAACCCCAGTACCACACACACAGCTCCTGACCCCGGCTCTCCCTGCTGTTCTGCAGGTCTGCACCCAACCCTCTGTTAGCCCAACCCCCCCTTCAGAACTGCCACTTACACGCTACTAGAAACGCTGGATTCCCCCAGGGATTCCCACACACCACCCAGGGGTTTCTCCTAGCAGGGAGCATGGCTGAGGAGGGTGACCATGGTGCACATGGTTATTAACTCCCCAAACCACTCCAAGGCAGGCAACAGGCAGAGTGAAAAGCAGAAGGGAGAGCAGGGAACAGGCTGGATGCCTTGTTTTCAATTTTTGGATTACTTTTTTCAGGAGGTGTCAGGGAAATAAAGTAGGATATTAAATGGGTTTTCATGCTTTTTAATGACAAAGACAGGAGCAGGTAGGCAGGGGTACCTTCTCTACACAGGAGCAAGGACAAGAGAGGGGTTCTCCTCTCCCTCTTTGCCCTGGTGAAACTACATCTGGAATCTTGTGTCCAGTTCTAGACCCCTCAGTTCCAGAAGGACACAGAGCTGCTGGAGAGAGTCCAGCACAGAGTCACAGAGACTATGAAGGAAGGAGAGCATCTCCCTGATGAGGAAAGGCTGAGGGAGCTGGGGCTTCTGAGCTTGGAAAAAAGGAGCCTGAGGGATGACCTCATGACTGTTGATCAAGATGAAAAGGGTGGGTGTCAGGAGGAAGGAGCCAGGCTCTGCTCAGTGGCACCCAATTATAGGACATGGGGCACCAGGTGTCAGCTGGAACAGAGGAGGTTCTACATCAATCTGAGAAGAAACTTCTTCCCAGTGAGGGTGACAGAACACTGGAAGGGGATGTCCAGGGGAGTTGTGTGGACTCCTTCTCTAGAGGCATTTAAAACCCCCCTGGCTGTTCCTGTGTGACTGGATCTAGCAAATCCTGCTCTGGCAGGGGGATTGGACTGGATGATCTTTTGAGTTCCCTGTCAATCCCTAGCAGTCTGTGACTCTGTGACAACCCTCACCACCAGCAACTCTGCAGAGAGCCATGAAGTTCCTTTTCCAGCCAACAAGCAGCAGAAACTGTGTCAAATCAGCCTTTTCCTACACCTTCCCCCCCTATTTCTTGCCCACTGCACAGCACCCCAAAGCTGCATCTGACCCCCCCAACAGGCTGCATTTTCTCCACTCCCTCAAAGCCCCCCATGATACTGCATGACGGAGAAAGGAGCTGCAAAACCACCCCAAGTGTTTGCATCCCAACCTCCATTTTCTAGAGGAATCTCTGCTTTTTGAACGATGCCACCTCCTCTGGGAAAAAGAGGCCCTTGTGAAGGGCAAGGCTCAAGGCTGCAGATCCTAAACCCATTCATTATGCAAATAGCTCATTTACGGCTGCTGAGCTGAGAGCAAGAATCCCAAGCATGCAAATAAAAATAAGCAGGGAGCAACAGCAAGCAAGAAGGTGATAGCAACTGCTGACACCAGTAACACCTAAGACCCAGCCCCAGAGCTCCGAACTACAGGTTGAAATCGGTCTCCAACTAACACCAGTAACACCCTGGGCTCTGCAGGAGCTGGGAGTTACACCAGTGCTGCAACACATCCTGCCAGACCCCTGTTTATCCCCAAACCTTACCCATCACAAGATGCATGAGCAGAGCAGGGCTGCAATTCAGGGTCACCGGGCACCTGCGGGACAGCACGAGGGGCAGAGCTGAGGCAGGAAGGGCTATGGGGAGATTCCACAGGCAGGGCTGCCAGGGCAGCAGGACTGCAGAGCTTGCTCAAAAACCTTAATAAACATCTCACTGCTGGGTGGGAACGAATGCTAATTAGCATCTGATAAAGACTGAGAGAGAGAGAATCTGGTGGGAAAAGGAGACTCAACTCCAGATTAGCCATGCAGGCGGGAAATTTGAGGCACGGCTATCCTGGGAACAGCCTGCCTCCACATTTCTCTTCTTACGGTGCCTGGAAGCAGCACAAGGAGAGTCGCGTGTACGATGCTCTGTGGGTAAGGATGAGCCTTTGTCCTCCAGGAACTGAACCATGTACACACATTTCTGAGGCTCAGCGCCTTCCAGCTACTGAATCTAATTCCAGTCCAAGTCCTGGAAGCAACCTGGCACAGGGGATCATGGCAAGATCCAGCCATGGGAAATAATAAGGAACTGGAAAAGCAAACCAGAAACATTGAGCTGAGCATTAAAGAACCTTTCAAGTTCAAACAAGGGGGGGGAGGAGAACCCCTGCAATAGCGATACAGTCCAACATCAGCACTCAAGGTCAAACGGAAAAAGAAATCTCTGCAGATTAGCCTTTAACGAGCTATTATTAGTCTCATTTTTAAGTGATATTAACCATTATGTTCATATAATTAACTGGGACTCAGTATGTAAATTCTGCTGCTTAAGCTCAGTCATAGCTGCGACAGGTAGTTGTAATGCAGAAGCAAAGTAAAAGCAGCTCATGCACTGACCCAGGGCTGAGCGCTCAGAGGAGCTTGCAGTGCAGGGAGCTCCTCACAGCTCAGCGCACAGAATGGAACCACCCAGCACCCTTCACATTCCCAAGATGAGCTCATTTTTCCACACTCCTGCATCTTTATGCAGTAAAGTTGTCGTTCAAACTGTGCCAACAGCTCCATCGCAAATTTCGCTGCAAACGACCGAACTGACAAGAGAGGTCCCGTCGGGAGCGGGTCGAGCGTTCATCAACAAGCAGATTAATTGCTAAGACAGAAAGGTCCTGATACACAACCACCCGACAACAATCGGGTAATCAGTCATTATGTGTCTATTACTCCAAGTCCCAGAGCTGGCACAGCACCCGCGTCTGGAGCTGCATCAACTCGCACGATGACAAATATTGCTAAGCATTTCCTGCCGCCAAAACAGCTGAGCTCAGCAATTTCAGACCCGGGAACAGAAAAGCATAAATTTACCTGGGCCTCTAGCTCCACAGTGATAAAATAAAGGTTTCTACAATGGAAAGCCTGTTCCTCACTGCAAATGAGCCCGTAAGAACTAACAATCCACTGATGGACCGGGCGTTTCAATAAGCTTCACACGTGGTCCTGCACAGGCAGAGGACAAGTGCTGGGGGCTGAATGGGCTCCATTGAGTCAGGTTAATTAGCCGCATAAGCATATGCAAGATTGGGAGTGAAATTTGTTCTCTGCCTCCCCAGACACCGATAACTCCTTGTTTCCCTTGTTGTGCAGTGCTCAATAGACAGCGCTAGTCCCCAGCACTGCTACAACCCCTGTCTGTCAGAGCTGTGTATTTCTTGCAAAGATATCGAGGTTGGGTGGGAAACAGCAGCTTGGGTGAAAGAAGAGCCTTGTCTGTGATCGTATCACAGGTTATTGTCAGAGCTGGAATCAGAACTCACCTCTCCCAGGCTGCCGTTAAGTGATGTAAATATGCAGCCGTGCAGAGCTCCACCAAAATATTTGCTGTTGTAAAACCCAACGTGACGTCTGCATAATGGATCTGATTATGAGGAGCTGCTTCCAGCAACTCAAGGCTCTAATTTCACTCATCTCAAACACAGATTGCCACGCCAGGAAACGAAGTCTGTTATTACAGGGTTGATCCTGTGACTCTTACTTGCCCTCCAGAGCTCTGGCACAACCAGTTCTGGTCTGGCTGGTCCCTTTGTGGTGGTGATAAAGAACCACTACACAGTATGCAGTGCTGGAGGAAAAGAAACCTGCATCAAAACAGGGGTAAACCATCCTCAGACCCCTTTGAAAGTGGCTTTTTTAGACAGAGGTGGATGTGGAGGGCTTCCAAAAGAGTTGCCCCTATCTTTCCAAAGTACCAGCTGTGACTGTGGCTGCTGGCTTCTCACACAGTAAATATCCCAAGGGGATAAAACAAAGCATAACACCTCTGACCCACCTAACGACAGTGCCGTAGCTGAAATGGGGTTTGCCAAGAGCTCTGCTGATCCTGGTGTGTGTAAGGAAAGGAAACGGCCAGCAAGGCCTTGATCCCAGCCCGGATGGAACGACTGGCAAAGTTCCTGCTGGCTGCAGGAATGGAGCTCTGCGAGGAAGGGCTGCAGAACAGACTCTAGGAACAGACTCAAACATTTTAGCAGACATGAAGGTGAGGTGTGTTGTCCCAACATCTCATGGCCACTCAGGTAGAATAACCCAGCCCAGGCATGTCAGTGCCATAGCACTAGCTGTGAGCATCACTGATGCTCCTACAGCACCATGCAACTCAGATACCAGCACCAACCATAACCCTCCAGACCAGTAGCCAAAACCTCCAAACCCAGAATGTCTGAAGGCTAGAAACCAGTGTCCTGTTCAGGCCTTTCCTAAGGATTTGGCCCATTCCAACCTTCTTACTCTTATTTAAGGAAAAAGGAATCCAAAATGCAGTAATTGAACTGAGTTCTTGCAGTGCTTTATTCCTTCCTTCAGCTAAACATATAGTTGTAAGAGTAGGATATCTGCTACAAGGAAATGAGCTGTCAAGTGATTTACAGTCTTGCTCTGTCTCCGTCTCAAGAGCTCCAAGGCTTCTCTAAGACCTATATTTAGCAAGTTCTAACTAAAAGGCAATGAGAGACAGGCTGGGAGCCAGGAATTGAGAATCTATAGAGGAAACTTATTCTACTGCTCTGACCAGTAACTGTCCCATCTAGGTAGCACTTGGTACCTAGTCATGGTAAGGGGTACATTCCCTTTACTGCTCTAAGTTGTCTTCTTGCATGAGACCAGCGTGTGCAGCCACAGCCAAGCAGCAGCACTGACAGGGGAATGGTTTAGCTCTGGTTGTTGGGTTGGTTTTGTGGGGTTTTTAAATAACAGTCACACTCCTAGAATCACCCAGGTTGGAAAAGACCTTCAAACTCATCCAGTCCAACCATCCACTCTACAACCCCCAACCACTACCCCAGCTCTTCAAACACCCTGGCTGCCTGGTTGTTGGAATGCCTCCAGGGATGGTGCCTCCACCCCTCTCCTGAGCAGCCTGTGCCAAGGCCTCCCCACTCAGCAATGCCATGTTGCTGAGGCGTATGAGGAGCCTGTGTAGGTGCTAGGCAGGACCAGAAGCAGTCAGGGTAAGGCAGAGGTGCCTTCCCACCCCCTCATCAGAAGGCAAAACATACCCCTTCCAGCCATTTCTTCTCCTTCAATCACCCACCTCATCAACTCTAAATTCAATAGAAGTGGTTGCCTTATTCAGATTTTATTAGTCATTCCAGCCAAAATGATCCAAATAATTCCCTTCAATGAGAACGAAGGTCCTGCATAGCAGAAACTTTCACATCCAGCGCCAAGGATTACACTAATTCTTTTAACTCTCATAGCGCTCTTGCATGGAAAGTGCTGTAAGAGCTTTAACAATGGAAAGTTATTACCAGAGCTTTAACAATTGCAAGTTATTACCAGCATCCTTATTTGTGAGAATGAGGAGCAGAAAGATCAAATGAATTGCTGAAGATCACTCAGCAACTCATTGGAAACGGCATGAACGGGACTGTAATCTCCTGACCCTCCATCCAGCAATGATTTGGAAGAGGAAAAAGGATCCTTGAAGAACACAGTAAAAAGGGGGAGGTTTGTGTTGTACAAGTGCTGAACAGGAGGTTTGTCAGAAGGAGCAGTGGCAGCAAATGTCCTCAGCAGCTTGCATGAAGTCTGATCAAATTCTGATTAGATCAAGAGAGACCACATCTGGAATCCTTTGTCCAGTTCTGGGCCCTCAGTTCCAGAAGGACACAGAGCTGCTGGAGAGAGTCCAGCACAGAGCCACAAAGACAATGAAGGGAGGGGAGCACCTCCCTGATGAGGAAAGGCTGAGGGAGCTGGGGTTCTTGAGCCTAGAAAAAAGGAGCCTGAAGGGTGACCCCATAAGTGTTGATCACTATGGAAAGGGCAGGTGTCAGGGAAAAGGAGTCAGGCTCTGCTCAGTGGCACTGAATGACAGGGCAAGGGGCATCGGGCATCAGCTGGGACAGAGGAGGTTCCACATCAATCTGCGAAGAAACTTCTTCCCAGTGAGGGTGACAGAGCCCTGGAAGGGACTGCCCAGAGAGGCTGTGGAGTCTCCTTCTCTGGAGAAGTTTCAAACCCACCTGGACTGTTCCTGTGTGACTGGATCTAGAGGCTCCTGCTAGACAAGAGGGTTGGACTGGATGATCTTTCAAGGTCCCTTCCAAGCCTGACACTCCGTTACTCTGTGAGAATAAGTAACACTGCTGGATTGCTCTTTAGTGGGAAAACTGCTAAAAGGATCTGCCTTTTGGCCACTGCTTTTCCTCCATGGAGAGCCCCAAAGGGGACACCCCCACAATCACATAGGACCCTACCCTGCAGTACAAGGCACATTATGTCTAATGATTTGAACTCTTTCATCTCTCTTCTTCCTGCGTTATGGGTCCTCAGCTGTCAAAGTTGGCATCTCCAAGCGCTGAGCATCTCAGCCAGCACACGGCCCAGACAAGACGAGTCTCCATAAACCTCTGCCTTCTCTGAAGTATTTTATGAGACCATTTAGTTAAGAGCAAGAACAGACCTTAATCAGCAGAAGTACCACAAAGAGTCATTATATTCACACAGCACCACATCCTCATACCAAACATGACAAAATCCTCCCAGGCAGCTAGTAAGGAGATGGCCCAGCAGAAAGGAAATTCTGCAAACCAGATTATCTTTAACAAGCTTATCCAGCGGAAAAAATCATCACAGCAGCAATGAGATGTTTGAGACAATTAACGAAAGGTAGGAGCAAGGAGAGATTGTAATGGGGTGACAAAGAGCAAGAAGCCATAAAATACAGATTGTCACGGGGGTTACACATCCTGTTGTGTGGCTGGAAGAGGAAAGGAGCATCAAGATGTTCACAGCACCTCATGTCTATGGCTTTGCCAGGGGAATTACTGCTTCTGTATTTAATATGGCAAGAGTTAGCATTCCCATTAGCTCAGCTGACAGCCATGAACAGGAACAAGAGTTTCCACCAGCACTCTTCCTTACAGCCCAGCTCTGCTGCTCACGCTCATAGCGGAAGGAGCAGTCTTCTCCAAAGTGTGATCCTAAACATTTACACTGATGGCAAACCTCCAACGAGCTATAAATGGCTGGAGGAATAAAACTCTTGGGATGGGGATGGTCTGGAAACCATGAGACATGTTTAAGCACTGAAATTGATTAGTTGGAGAGAACCACTGCTCCTTGAGCTGGACAACGATGGCGTGAGGACACCATGGAGCTATTGCTCTACGGGTCATCATTACTTTCTCCTTTAGGATTATTCTGTTATTTCCAGCAAAGATCCCTCTTAAATCTCCTGTCTTCAGTCAGAAATCAACAGCAGACAAGATAGGTAACTCGGACTCTTTAGTCTCACTCCCTCACCTTGAAGGTCCTGTTAATCACCATTTGCCCCTCAGCACTGGAACCAGGCAGAAAACCAAGAAAGAAATCCTAGTGGGGAAAAGGATGAGGGCACCTGGCATGGGAAGTTGTCTGTGCCATTAGCTCCGGCTGCAGATGGGACAAGCAAATTCAGGGATCTGCTTGAGCTATTGCCATGGACATCCTTGCACTGACTTCACTAGGCTTTAGACCAAGTTCCTGTACAAAGAGCTGCACTCAAGAGCTATCAAGGAGCCTAATTCATCAGCATTTTAAAAATACTTTTATATCCTTGAATGAAAAAGGCTATCAAAGTGCCAAGTCATTTCATTAGCGATAACAGTCTAAGGGCTGCAAGTTGGATCTCCAGTCTAAAACCTTACAGCATAAACAGTTTCGTGACACAAAAGACACCATAAAGTCCTAAGAGACAGTAAAACCTCCCTTCAAAGACTGTTATGGACTCTACTTTTCCAAAATTACCTTTAAAACCACAAATTCTGATGGCAATTCTTACATTTCCATGCAGCACTGTGGACTCGAACCAGTCAGGAAAAGCAAGAGGATGTAAAGCCTAGTGCAGCCCCTGAAAGGTTCTGCTTGGTGTCTCAGACCGGATGTGCTTGGAATGCTGGGTCAGGTCACCAACCACAGGGGACCTGGAATTCCTCCCATCATCTTGAGAAGCTGCAAATGAAGCTGTTGTGAGCTTCACATGAGGTCCCCTCAAAATTACAGAATCCCAGAATGTGAGGGGTTCAAGGGACCTTTAGAGATCATCTGGTCCATCCCCCCTGTCAGAGCAGGATCCTCTAGATCAGGTCACAGGAAAAGCCAGGGGGTTTGACAGTCTCCAGAGCAGGAGACTCCACAGTCTCTCTGGGCAGCCTAGGCCAGGGTTCCCTTATCTTCACAGGGAAAAATGTTTCTCTTCTGTTTCCATGGAACTTCCTCTGCTCCAACCTGTCCCTACTGCCCCTTGTCCTGCCCCTAGACACCCCTAAGCAGAGCCTGGCTCCATCCTGCTGACACCCACCCTTCCTAGACTGATCAATATTCATGGGGTCACCCTCAGGCTGCTCTTCTTCAGCTGAAGAGACCCAGCTCCCTCAGTCTTTCCTCATCAGGGAGATGGTCCACTCCCTCCATCATCCCTGTGGCTCTGTGCTGAGGTCTTTCCAGCAGTTCTCTGTCCTGCAACTGGGAGACCCAGAACTGGACACAACATTCCAGATGCTGAATGACACATTCATGGCACCCAGGCAGTGCAGGAGGATGCAAGGCAAAGAGCCAGGCACCGCTGCAGGGTGACCTTGCACATGGTCACTTTTCTTCCTCAAAAGAAAATCCCAAGCCCATAGAAACACTGGCAGCAGGCACCGGAAGATGCACAGTGTACTCTTCTATCATTTGACTGGTGGAATAGACTTCATCCTGTTTCCTCTGGCCCCAGATCAAGCAAGCCTCCTAGTAGGAATTTTCCATTATCCTGTGGCAAACATACCAGGGTGACGGGGCCACTTAACCGCCTTACACTGCAACCCCCGCTCCAGCAGCGGCGCGATGGTGCATAAAGAACAAGCTACCTCCCGGACAGTGTGCCGATTCCAACACTGCAGTTGAGCAGGGAGGGGCTAGAAAGCCCAGGCTACATTACAAGACTGTAGTGGGGTGACTGAGACATTGCTGGGCTTCTCAGCTCCATCTCTGCCCTCCTGTCCCACATTCCCAGTTGCTGAACCCCTAAATGTATGTCCATGGCAAAGCAGACTAGAAACTGGAGGAGGTCTGGAAATCCCGAGTGTCACTTGTGCTTCTGGTTTAGCAAATGTTCTCCTTGTGCTGCTGCTCACGCTGGTCTGTGAAGTCATCCAGTGCAACCACCCCATGGCTCACAGGTGGAGTTGCACATGAAAGACCTACAAGTGTCAAATTCACCTCCCCAGCAAACTGAGGGAGAGTATCCCAGTGCCTCCAACTCCGATCCTCAGGCAGAGTGGCTCTGGCAACACACAATCCCTACAACACCTAGACTACCTACAGCTAGCTGAAGGGAGGTTGCAGTGAAGCAGGGGTCAGCCTCTTCTCCCTAGTGACTGGCAATAGGACCACAGGAAGTTGGGGTCAGGTTGTACTGGGGAAGGCCAGATTTTATACTCAGATCTGCTCTTCCCAGCTAAAGTGGGGAGGCCTTGGAACAGGGAGGGAGTGGAGGCACTGTCCCTGGAGAGGTTCAAGAACCAGGCAGCCAGGGTGTTTGAGGACCTGGGGTAGCGGTTGGGGGTTGTAGGGCAGACAGTTGGACTGGATGATCTTGAGGGTCTTTTCCAACCTGGATTATTCTGTGATTCTACAGACCATTAACACAGGCAACCTCAAGCCACTAAGGCCCAGGAACCCCATGTGCATGGCAGCACAGCACGAGGGCACTGCCTGAGGTGTGCTGGCGGCACTGACAACCACAGAGCTCAGCCTGGCTTTTCCCAACACCCTGCTTATTTGCTCAAGAAAAATGCTCTGACATCTCCTCAACCCTGCTCATTTCCGATGCGGTTTCTACTTTCCCGGGGGTCACAGGCAGCGACAGGCATCCCTGAGGCTTATTTGTGCTTGGGAGCCATCTGCTAGAGGAGTGAGGATTGAAAGAGCCCGCAGTGGGCTCGAGCCGCTGAGCAGCTCTGCCGTTTCCTTGGCAGGGGTGACCAAGCGACAACAAAAAATATTTTGTTTACTCCCTCTTCCCAGAGATCTGGGTCTGGAATAATGCGATGGCTCAGCTCCACAGCAGCGGCTCCTCCAGCAGCATCGGTCACATTATCTCCGAGCAGGCAGCAGGCTGCAACTCCAATCCCACGTGCTTAGAGAACCACAGAATAAGAGTGTGAGGGGTTATAAAGGACCTCTGGAGATCATCCAGTCCAACCCCTCTGTCAGAGCAGGATCCCCTAGATCAGGTCACACAGGAACAGGCAGGGGTGGTTGAAAGTCTCCAGAGAAGGAGACTCCACAACCTCTCTGGGCAGCCTGGGCCAGGGCTCTGTCACCTTCACAGGGAAGAAGGTTCCCCTTCTGTTTCCATGGAACGTCCTCTACTCCAGCCTTTCCCGCTTGTCCTGTCCCTGGACACCCCTGAGCAGAGCCTGGCTCCATCCTGCTGACACCCACCCTTCCCAGATTGATCAATATTCATGGGGTCACCGCTCAGGCTGCTCTTGTCCAGCTGAAGAGCCCCAGTTCCCACAGCCTTTCCTCACCAGGGAGATGCTCCACTGCCTTCATCATCCCTGTGGCTCTGTGCTTGGCTCTTTCCAGCAGCTACCTTTATTTGTCTTCGCAGCGCTCCAGCATTTCCTTTAACCTTATTTGCATGAGGTTGAACTCTAAGCAGATGATGCCCATGTTTTAACCTGTTGCACAGCTACACTGTCTCTCCACTCCCTTCTTCATCCCTGTGGCCCTGCACTAGGTTCCTTCGAGCTGCAGCCTATCAACCGCTTCTCCCAACTGGGTTTGCAGGGGACAGGGAACACTGGGATGTCTCACCCCACAGATACCTGCACCTGAGTCATAGGTCTGCAGGTGCCCGCTCCCTCCCCTCAGCCACCACACCCTGCAAGTGAATTAAAAGCTCGTCAATCCTGCAAACAGCCTCTGTTACCATGAACAGAGAATGGCTGCGCTGGCAGCATCACAGCAGGGGAGCTGAGGAACCGTCCCCAGTGTGGGGACAGGCACACAAAGCCCACATTGTCCTATGCTGCCGTTTATCTCCAGGGAAGGAAAAACAGCCACAGCTTTCTGTTAGTGAAGGGGCAAAGCTTCCCTAGGACCTACCCAGCCCAGAGCATACTTGTGGCCTGCAACATTAAGGATGCACATCCCAAAATCCCATCTGAGAGAGAACCCCTGTGGGCACCAAGCAGTACCCAGGAGCCACAGCCCCAAAGCATCTGCCCCAGTTCACACTCGTTGCCCTTTTTCTGACCTATTGAGTTTCACAGGCTAGATCTGAGGAAGAAGCTCTTCAGTGCCAGGGTGCAGAGACTCTGGAATCCATTGCCTGGAGAGGCTGTGGCTGTCCCCTACCCGGAGGTGCTCAAGGCCAGGTTGGATGAGGCCGTGAGCAACCAAGTCTGAATGAGAGACACTGCTGTCCCCGGTACCGGGTTGGAGGCAATGAGCTCTGAGGTCCCTTTCATCCTCAGCCAGTCTGGGATTCTTTAGGGGAAATGAGATGTAGAGTCTTCCAAACACTCTTAACACTTTTGTTATTATCTTCCTCCCGCTGTAGGGGATGAAGCTGTTTGGAACATGGTAAAACAAGCACTGTGTCACCTCCTTGAAACCAAAAAATATCAAGGGACCCCATCAAGGCTTCAAATACTAATCTGTATGTACCAGCTAATCAGCACTGACAAAAATAACTCCGATTGTCACAACACTATCACTTAAATTATCAATTATAGGCCTTATTAGAAAGTATAATAGATCAGAGGATGCAAAACAATCACGATTAGTAAAACAAGAAATGCAGGGAGACAAAAAGCCAGCCACAGGCATGATCCCAGCTGCATGAATTGATCTTTCAAAAGAGTAACTCATCTCCTTCGAAGCATCAAACAGCAAGAACTTCTGATGGTCTCCTGCTATCCAATGAGCGCTGGAGGAATGGCTGACACCCCACAGGCCTGGGCTGCCCTGCAGCAGAATCTGGACAGGATGGAGTTGGAATGAAATTCAAACAGGGCACTGTAGAGTCTGGCATCTGGGCAACAACAACCCCAAGGACCAGGATAGGGTGGGGACTGACTTGCTGGAAAGCAGCATAAGAAAAAGGGACCTGGGAGGTCCTGGTGGCCAGAAGCCAGGACTGGGCCTTTGTGGCCAAAGTCAGTGGCATCCTGGACTGGTCACAAGATCAAAAGAGGTTCTTCCCCCCCTCTACTCTGCCCTGGCGAGACCACATCTGGAATCTTGTGTCCACTTCTGGGCCTCTCAGTTCAAGGGGGACACAGAGCTGCTGGAGAGAGTTCAGCACAGAGACATGAAGACGAAGGGAGTGGAGCACCTCCCTGATGAGGAAAAGCTGAGGGAGCTGGGGCTCCTGAGCTCGGAAAAGAGTAGACTGAGGAGTGACCCCCTTGGATGTTATCAATATGGAAAGGGCAGGTATCAGGAAGAAGGAGCCAGGCTTTGCTCAGTGGTACTCAATGCCAGGACAAGGGGCACTGGGTATCAGCTAGGACAGAGGAGGTTCCACATCAATCTGAGAAGAAACTTCTTCACAGTGAGGGTGCCTGAGCCCTAGAAGGGGCTGCCCAGGGAGGCTGTGGAGTCTCCTTCTCTGGATACATTTGAAACCCATCTGGACTGCTCCTGTGCAACTGGATCTAGGGGATCCTGCTCTGGCAGGGGGGTTGGACTGGATCATTTTTTGAGGTCCTTTCCAGTCCCCGACACTTTGTGATTCTGGGACTACAGTTCATCTTAAGATTGCTGAAATCTTTCTCTGCTGCTCAGAGCACAGATGTCTTCAATTCCCCTAGCAAAACTTGCCCAAGCAACTCTGTGTCATGCAAAAAATAGCAGAAAATAAATTGACAGAGGAAGTGTTGTTCAAGCCAGGAGCTCCTCACACCACAAAAGTGCAAAGGCAGTCACTCACCCATGAGCACACCTTCTGTTCAACCTGCATGGAGCAGTGACCCACATCCCAGGTGTTACTGAGAGCAACAAGTCATTGTTTTGCAAAGGAGGGAGCATGGGGAGAGGGATGCTGCTGCACACAAGAACCATGGAACCATAGAATCACAGACAAGGTTGGGAGGGAGCTCAGAGCTCACACAGAGCCAACCCCCTGCCATAGGCAGGGACACCTCTCACCAGACTAGGGTGCCCAGAGCCCCATCCAACCTGGCCTTGGATACTGCCAGGGATGGAGCAGCCACAGCCTCCCTGGGCAACCTGTTCCAGGGCCTCAGCAGCCTCCCAGGGAGGGATTCCTGCCTCGGATCTCATCTCAATTGCTCCTCTTAGCTTGAGCCCAGCCCCTTCATCCTAGCACCACAGTCTCTAGTTAAGGGGTAGCTAAATCCTCTAGATGTTGTTGGTTTGGGTTTATTCCACGACTCCGTTCCACAACTCTACATCCTCTGCAATATTTACCTTTCCAAGGGCTTTAATAGGTTGCTGCAGTCCTGGCACCACTCGGATGCAGCACATGCTCCTAATCATACCCCCGGGTACAGCACAGAAAGATAATGTAGCACAAAAAGAGGGACACAAAGAAAAAACCCTAGAAGAGGGAAAAAACCCAAAAAACAATCGATAGCAACACACTTTAAATACAAATACAAGCAACACAAATCACCGGGTGGCATAATAGGGCCTGAACAATAGGCATTGATCTTTCAATACCATCCTTCTTCCAACCAAGAGAAAGGATATCGAGTTAGAAAAATTCTTCTTGGATTTAAAGCAGCCTTGTAACGACCCGAGCACTGTTCGTGTGGATTGGGGGTGATGGTTAGATCCGATTAATTCACTCTGTGGTCAAAATTAATTCTGTGTAGCCCAGCCTCAAATAACCAGTGACATTCCTGCAGACAGGTCCTCAAATTTCTTCCTCCCAATAAGCTGCATCAAATTAGATGGAAAAACATCCCCTTGCAGCGCTCACAACACTCAGTGGGGTTTGCTGCACTTTTCCTTATGCAGGTGACACACAGGCACCTCCTTTAGAATAAGGAATTTTTGCTGTCTGTAGTGATGGCACCACCTCTAGCTCACCCCACCTTTACAAAAAGTATTTCCCCCTCAACAATGTGGGGGGAAATTTTCCACCTGAGATCACTTTTAAGGGAGACTTTCAGCTGGAGATCACAGAAACACCAAGGCTGCAAAGCTCTCTGAGCTACTCCAGCCCAGCCCCTAACATCATCCCAGTAGCCACAGCCAGGTGTCCTTCAACACATCCAGACACAGGGACTCCCCACTGCCCTGGGCAGTCCACTCCAGGCTCTGAGCACCCTTTCTGGGAGGAAGGGCTTCCTAACATCCAACCTAACCCTCCCCTGGCAGCTTCAGGCCCTGCCCTCTCATCCTGGTGCTGGTTGCCTGACTGCAGCCTCCCTTCAGGGAGCTGGAGAAAGGAAGACTGTCCCCCAAGACTCCTCCAGGGTAAAGACTCGCAGCTCCCTCAGCCTCTCCTCATCAGCCCTTCCCTCCAGTCCCTTCCCCAGCCTCATTGCTCCTGTGGACCCTCTCTAGCCCCTCAATCTTTTTTGAATGGAGGGGCTCAGCACTGCCCCTAGGACTCAAGGGGAAGCCTGCCGAGTACAGGGGGAGAATGATGTCCCTAGTCCTGCCGGCCACACAAGTGCTGATCCAAGCCAGGATGCCACTGGCCTTGGGTGCCACCTGGGCACCCTGCTGGCTCCTGTTCAACGATTTGCAAGGTCAGGGACACAAATGAAGACACAGAGGGAAGGAGGTCACACACAGCCCAGAGTATCCACAGTTAACTCGGAGCTAGCTGGGCACTTCCTACCTCGTGGAGGAATCCCTGAAGGGAAATCAGTCAGCCTTCACCCGCTATTTTTGCGTCCTGCTACAAAACAAACATTTTAAATCCCAACTACCAAAAAAATCCACCTCTTGCCTGGAGTAGCTCAGCTACTCCGTGTGGTAGTCCATGGGAACGTGAGAAAGCAGCTGGAAACTAAGTACAAGCCAAGGTGAAGCCAAGTTGTTTGTTTTCATTACTAAAACCCACAGCAAAGAAATGCAAAACACGACACAGCCCAAAGCCAACACTGAACATCGCATCCAGTCAGAGGATTTTCCAAGGGTAAATGTTTGTTTTTATCCCAGTGCACTCAGGTCAGCTCCACTTGAAGTTAAGTCACCAGCAGAGCAGCACCGGATGCTGATGCGGGACAACCTGGAGATGTTTTACAAACCATACTGATTTTTCCTCCTGAGCATCAACACCCAGCATATCCCCTCCCTCCACTGCACCAGTACATACCAGTGTAAGCCTGTGGTCCTCATTTTGGCCACAACAAGTAGAGACTGCAGACAAACTAGAAACCTTCACTTTATGATGGACCCTAGTGATAGGACAAGGGGCTGGCTTCTGGCTAAAAGACGGGAGACTGAGATGAGATCTGAGGCAGAAATTGCACCTAGTGAGGTCCTGAGGCCCTGCAACAGGTTGCCCAGGGAGGCTGTGGCTGCTCCATCCCTGGCACTGCCCAAGGCCAGGCTGGATGGGGCTCTGGGCACCCTGGTCTGGTTAGAGGTGTCACTGCTCATGGCAGGGGTTGACACTGGCTGAGCTCTGAGCTCCATTCCACCCCAGCCCATTCTGATTACGTAAATCTTCTCACCAAACCCCAATTCATGTTTTTGTCTGATCCTGTGGAGCACAGCACCACTTGCTGCTGCTTTTCCAGCCCGGCCTACAATTCTCACCTCCCTCTGGTCTCTGTGCTCTAAATCTCTGTCCTGCCCAGTGCTCACACCACCACATCGATCATCAGTTGTGATTTAATTAGTGTGTTGTTTCTGCCTTCAACCAGATCATTAACGGAGCTGGTAAATCAAACACATCAGTGTACCGGGTGACACAGGGTTAGGGATACTCCCCAGAGCACTAGGACACTCAGAGTAAACCAGATTCATTGAGACACAAACACAGCATCGTCATCTGTGGCAGTCGGATGCAACACACGACATGAGCAATACGTAAGGGACCAACCCACTCCACAGAGCTGCCGTGAGGCCAATACAGGAGAACAAAGCAACCCACAGGACCAGGCTGGCCATTCATTTCCTATGCCACAGCTCATTTTGTCACTTCTACTGCCACATCAGTCACAATTACTTTTGTTTCATAAAAGCTGCGGTAGGAAACAGTGATGTGGCAGTGCACTCGCGTATTTTAAATAGAGGGTGCGGAATTACAGCATCCCAGACTGGCTGAGGGCGGAAGGGACCTCAGAGGTCATCCCCTCCAATCACCTCTCAACCAGACTTGGTTGCTGAAGGCCTCATCCAGTCCGGCTTTCCACACCTCCAAGAAGAGGGCAGTCACATCCTCTCCAGGCAATTGATTCCAGAGTCTCTGCACCCTGGCACTGAAGAGCTTCTTCCTCAGATCCAGTCTGAGCCTCCTCTCAGTTTCTAACCCTTTCCCCTTGTCCTGTCACTGGATCCCCTTGGGAAAAGGCCCTCTGCAGCCTTCCTGGTGGTTCCAACCACTTCTCTTAATGCATCTTAGGACAGGGTTGGCTTCCAAGCTGCAGGATCTCACTGCCAGCTTCTGCTGAGCTTCTTGTCAATCAAACATCCCAAAGCATTTAAAGTCTCCATTTATCAAACCAGAGACTGTCAGGAGGGGTTTGCCCCCTCTAACAGTACCCAGAGCTGATTTCTCATGCACAACAGTACACTCCCACCACATCTACCTGCACCTACAACCCTGATACAAATAGAGTATCAGGATATCAGTGAAAAACAAAAAGCAAAGCTAAGCAAAGCCAAGCACACAGCTAGCATCAACGCTGGACCAAGCTGTCCACACCACCAAGCTTCAGACCTTCAGTCTCCACTGCAAATGGTCAGCAAGGCAACTTGATTACTCTCAGTAAGTCCCTCAGCTCCTGGGTTTTTGCAAGGCCTGGCACAGAGGAGCTGTCAGAAAGCACCTTTAACAAGAAATAACAATAAAAAACCCCACATCAAACCACAAAAAACCCTCTTACAACCCAAATGACCAACCTTGTGCAGTCATGGGGCTTAGTTTTCAGACTTGCTTTTCTTCACACTGCACCGCCTGGCTGAGAAGCTTCCCATGGCTCAGACGAGCAGCAGCTCCCAGCGGGAACCTATTTAAATGCTAATGAAAGGGGCAGGGCAAAGCATGAAGGGGCAGGGCCTTTTGGGTTCATTCCCCTGACAGCACTGGCACCTTCTCACTGCCTTCACCTGAAGGTCCTGGAGGATCAATCCAAAACCAGAAAGTGTCCCAGTTGAGGGTCAGGATCCCCTAACACCCAGAAAGATCTCAGTGGATGCTCTGGGAAGTCAAGACTTGGCACAAGAGATGCCTCCCTGATGGGTCACGGACACACATTGGGCAATGAGCAGTGCTGGGAACACCCTTGAGGGACCAACTTAACTCCACACGTAGTTTGATGCAAGCACCGGAGCCTCTACCCAACTCAACCCTTAATTATGCTGAGATGGTGCCTCGGCAGCAATGCATGGGTGGGATTACGGGTGGCACCATCTCAACTGCTGCCCAGCCCACCCTACATGTGGTGGGGAGAGACTGGCATCTCCTCCAGACCATTCATCTCCTCCTGGAGTGTTTTAAGCTAACCGGGTAGAAATGCCCTCTGGAAGCAGCAGCCCCTCCCCTGTGCCTGCACAGGGAGCCCCAGGAACCCGCCTGGACACGACCAGTACCTGACAGAGGGCTCAGCTTGGGCGTGACGAGTCTGGGCACGGGAGCCCTGCCAAGGTTCAAGTGCTTAGCAATTAACTTTCACAACAAACTGAAGCCTCAAGAGCTTTTTAATCTCCAAATAAGTAGGAGATGTGGGTCCATGCCAGGGCTTTTGTGCCCTGGTTTATCAGCGAGGTGCTGATAAGGCGCTGGCTGGGGTTTGGGGCTGTCTGTGAGCACATCTGTACAATGGGGGCTCTGGTTATCTGCTGTCATTTCCATAGCAGCCTAACAAAGACAGACAGCAGTGTAGCTGTGCAACAGGTTAAAACATGGGCAGCATCTGCTTAGAGTTCAACCTCATGCAAATAAGGTTAAAGGAAATGCTGGAGAGCTGCAAAGACAAATACAGGGAGCTGCTGGAAAGAGTCAAGCACAGAGCCACAGAGATGATGAAGGGCAGCAGAGCATCTCCCTGATGAGGAATGGTTGAGGGAGCTGGGGATCTTCAGCTGGACAAGAGCAGCCTGAGCGGTGACCCCATGAATGTTGATCAATCTGGAAAGAGTGGGTGTCAGCAGGATGGAGCCAGGCTCTGCTCAGGGGTGTCCAGGGACAGGACAAGGGACAGTTGGGACAGGCTGGAGCAGAGGACGTTGCATGGATACAGAAGGAAAACCTTCTTCCTTATGAGGGTGACAGAGCCCTAGCTCAGGCTGCCCAGAGGCTGTGGAGTCTTCTGCTCTGGAGCCTTTCACCCCCCACTGGCTGTTCCTGTGGTTCCTGCTCTGACAGGGGGGCTGGACTGGACGATCTCTAGAGGTCCCTTCCATCTCCTAATGTTTTGTGACTATGTGATTCTGTTATTGCAGTGTAGGCACCACCCACAGCAAAAACCCCCACATCTCCTGGTTTTGCTGCCATTCTCCTCCATTAAAAAACCAAGTACAATCCCCAAGGACTTAAAAAAACCATTAAAAATATATTCCTGAGTTCATCAGAAAGCAGCTCACCTTTCCTGCTACTCATCATTTATAAGAGGTGAAATAACCAACAAAGCAAGTTGGTGCTTGCCTGAATAAACAGGCAGGAAGGAGAGTGCTGCATGCTGATCCCAGTCCGGTGGGATAACACACTGGCAACAGCTCCCTGTCGGGATTCTTTGTTGGCTACAGCACTTGTCACACTGAGATCCTTGTACTTATGGAGTTCAGTGCCTGAGCAGCTCCTCATTGTGATAATAACAGTCTGAATGACTCCACTCTCCCACACCCCTCTCCTCTGTCAGTACTGGAGAGCCTGCAGAGCACATGGTGTCTGCTGCCTATCCAACACTTGTTGGCTAAAACTCAAGAAAGAATTGGCTTTATAGCACACAAGCATAGAATCACAGTCTGGGTTGTGCTGGGATGGAGCTCCGAGCTCAACCAGTGCCAATCCCCTGCCACAGGCAGCGACACCTCTCACCAGACCAGGGTGCCCAGAGCCCCATCCAACCTGGCCTTGGGCAGTGCCAGGGATGGAGCAGCCACAAACTCCCTGGACAACCTGTTCCAGGGCCTCAGCAGCCTCACTGGGTGCAATTTCTGCCTTAGATCTCAGCTGAATCTCCCGTCTTTTAGCCTGAACCAGTCCTCTTGTCCCAGCACCAAAGTCCCTGGGCAGAAGTCCCTGTCCAGCTTTCCAGGAGCCTCTTCAGGGAGTGGAAGTTGCTCTAAGGAACCCCAGAGCCTTCTCTTCTCTAGGCTGAACAGCTCTATCTCCCTCAGCCTGTCCCCAGAGCAGAGGGGCTCTAGCCCTCTGATCGTCCTTGTGGCCTCCTCTGGACTCACTCCAACAGCTCCAGGTCCTTCTTGTGTTGGGGACTCAAGAACTGCACACAGCACCCTCGATTCAGTCTCACAAGAGCAGAGAAGAAGGGAGGATAGGCTCCCCCTCTGTTATAGACCAGGCCAATATTTACCCACTTGAGTGAGAGTTCACTGATCTAACAAATGTTTCACAAAGCACTTGTGTTAGGGTCCATGGGCTCTGCTCTGGACAGGCTCCTGCAACCATCCCCAAACACTGATAGGAGCCCTGCTGGTATGGCGAGGCAGACATGGACATTTTTGTTGGTCCAGTACTGCTGGGAGCCTATAAAAAACAGAGGGCAAGGGGCTGACATCCTCCTGGATTCAGTGCATTTGTCAGCCACATCATCTGCAGCATCCAACGCCTCCTCTATCCACTTTTGCCCCCTAACAGACTGGAATAAAGGACAATCTTTGTGCTTCCATCCCACATTCATTCAGTGCTGGTTTGTTTTCCCCACCAGTTTTTGTTAAATGAAACTTCACAAGGCTCTGCCAATGTCACACACGCGGGTTTATGAGGAGATCAGAGCAGCTCTGCTCATCAGGGATAAACCTAACAGACTACAGGGGGTTGTATATCTTTTTGTTAGTCTTTCTTGTTGGTCTAATTAACAGTATTACCCTCTGAACTGTGAGCAGACACTTACAGGGACACTTCACTACCTGAAGAGAAACTGCAGAGAGGTGGGGGTTGGTCTCTTCTCACAGGTCATTAGGAATTAAACAAGAGGGACCAGCCTCCAGCTGCCCCAGGGGAGGGTTAGGCTGGCCCTGAGGAGAAACTTCTCCCTGGACAGGGTCCTCAGGCCTTGGCACAGGCTGCCCAGGGAGGGGGTTGAGTGCCCATCCCTGGAGGTGTTGAAAGATGGTTTAGTTGTGGTGCTGAGAGATCTGGTCTGGTGGTGACCTTGGCAGAGCTGGGTTATGGGTTGGACTGGATGATCACAGGTGTATTTTCCATCCTGAAGGATTCTAAGAAAGAAATCCTAGATACTCTGAANATCACAGGTGTCTTTTCCAACCTGAAGGATTCTACAAAAGAAATCCCAGAGTATCTGGGAACCCACCCTGGAGGAACCAGAGTCATGATTTCTTATCAGTTCTACATCCATTCACACCATCCCCTTGCAGTCAGCAGCATCCAACACACCCTTCTTACCCAAGATACTTTAGTTGATGAAGGTCTTTGACCACAGACATAAAAAATCCCAGGCAAAATTACCTTCAGAACTTCACTCCAGATTTCCTGCTTCCCCTCTCCTCACCAGATTGCTACAAAGACAGCAACTCACATTTGCTGATCCAAGCCCAGGAAGGATGAAGAACATTGCTAAACGAGCCTGTCCCTGCATCGGCAGTAATGACCAGAGATGAATTAAGCAAATGAAAGCCGCCTGGCAGAAACTGCTGATGAGCAAAACAGCCCCCATTCTGGAGTCTTCATGTACAGCTGCAACTAAAGGGAACTGGAACAAATCACTGCAAGTCTTCAAGGCTCGGATAATTTCCTTTCTTCAACCCTAAGGCTCAGCTGCTTCCGGCCTGAAGGATCCAACATCAGCATTCTTGAACAGATCATGCAATCCCAGACTGGCTGTGGTTGGAAGGGACCTCAGAGCTCACCTACTCCAACTCCCTGCTAGGGGCAGTGACACCTCTCAACCAGACTTGGTTGCTGAAGGCCTCATCCAATCTGACCTTGAACCCCTCCAGGGAGGGGGCAGCCACAGCCTCTCCAGGCAATGGATTCCAGAGTCTCTGCACCCTGGCACTGAAGAGCTTTCTCAGATCCAGTCTGAGCCTCCCCTCCTTCAGTTCCAAACCCTTTCCCCTTGTCCTGTCATTGGATCCCCTTGGGAAAAGTCCCTCTGCAGCCTTCCTGGAGGTTCCCTTCAGGGATTGGAAGGCAACTCTAAGGTTCCCCCCAGAGTCTTTTCTTCCCTGGGCTAAACAAACCTAGATCCATCATCCTATCCCCATAGCGGTTTTGATCCCGCCCTTGGATCATCTTTGTGGCCTCCTCTGGGCTCGCTCCAACAGCTCCAGTCCTTTTAATGTTTTGGACACCAGAACTGGCTGCAGGATTCGAGGTGGGGTCTCAGCAGAGCAGAGTAAAGGGGTATCTGGTTGATTTCAAGCATCCAGGCCAAGATGAGTTTCTCCATCTATGAACCCACCGGCCAAAGCTCCTGATGACCAAGGGCCAGTTCCCAGCAAGCACACAGGTACCAAAACCCCTCACTGGAAAGGCTGAAGAACTGGTGAGCACCTCCTGGTGTACGGAGGTTACCAAGGGGGGAAAACACAACTCTCTGAAGTTCAGGAAAAACATGACTGTGCAAAGCCAGGTCTGCCTGTGCTTTGTGATGAGGCCAGAGGTGGGAGCACTGACATCGCAGCATCGACAGACTGTCATCGACAGACTGTCCCCAGCCAGCTCGGCTTGTGTGACATCTGAATCATTTCACGCTGCCAACAAGCCGAGTCAATGCGTTCATCTGCATTTGTGATCCTGCAAGGTGGCCACTACCATGTTAGCACTGGGCTAATTAACAAGCCGAGCTCTTCCCACTTTTTCAATTCCCCCTCTCCCCTCAAAAGTAAAACAAGCACAAAACAGTACCAGCCGTAAGTCCAGGTTTAGCATCGGGCTGTTCCCAGGGAGATGCTCAGGGGTGCAGCAGCCCAAGGCTGGCAGCACAGGGAGCTTCCGTCCACAAACCACAACGGCATCAAGTAAACCTCAGCCCGAGATAATGCAGTCCCATTTCAATGAGAAAGAACTTTTACAGGAACCTCCTAGGTATTAAATTCTATTTAGTAAAGAGCTTCTCATTCATCTCACCTTTTAGACCAGGTAATGCTGAATGGCAGACATGCTGCTGCTGACCAGCCAGAGGAATGATGCCTCAAATCAAACTGGTCCCTAACAAATGTCCTTGGAAACCACAGTGAGGAACAGCGTGCAGATGTGTGAAATGAGATCCTTCACCAAATGTGCTGGAAATGATGCACGGCTGAGGGGAACGGGGTGTAAAGAGGTTCTCTGCAAAAGTGGTTGAAAACACAAGGTGCTTCCTGAAGCTTCGCTCTGCCTGAAAACCATGAGGATGATCAGAGAACTGAAGTCCCTCTGCTCTGAGAACAGGCTGAAGGAATTGGGCTGTTCGGCCTGGAGAAGAGGAGGCTTCCAGTCCCTAAAGGGAGGCTAACAGCAGCTTCCAGTCCCTAAAGGGGGCTAACAGGAAAGCTGGAGAAGGGGTTTTTACAAGATAGTTTGTAGTGACAGGATGAGAGGCTGTGGCTTTGAGCTAAAAGAGAGATGATTGAGATGACATTTGAGGCAGAAATCCCTCCCTGTGAGGGTGGCTGAGGCCCTAGAACAGGTTGCCCAGGGAGGCTGTGGCTGCTCCATCTGTTGGCAGCGTCCAAGGCCAGGGTGCATGGGGCTCTGGGCATCCTGGTCTGGTTAGAGGTGTCGCTGCTCATAGCAGTGGCCTGGCACTGGGTGAGCTCTGAGCTCCCTTCCAACCCAAACCATTCTGTGAGTAAGTGGTACTCAGTGCCACCTCAGCAGCTGCCAGTGACATCTTGTCCCAGGGACAATGGCTGCTGCAGACCTTTACTCAACACCAGTGTAACTTCAGAGGGTTGCAAACACCTTCTGGGAGCTCAGTGTCAAAGCTGGTCCTAAGCTGCACAGTGACACAGGCACAAGAACACACACAAGGGCAAGGTGGCAGCTCAGAACCCCTGTTCCAGCACACTACACCAAATCCTTTCTCAAGGACACTCCTTAACTCGAGCAGACAGTGTTGAGACATCCCCAGGAGGAGATGTATGGGACCAGGGGGTGGAGGATAGCTCCCTTCATTCCCAAGCTTGTCCCCACTGCCTCTCCCAGCAGCTCCAGCAGCCGAACTAAAGCATCGGTGGACAAAAGCACGGGGACTCCAGGGCTTTGCAGGAATCTGCCCTGACATCAACACTTGCATCTTAATCCTGCTGCATTTTTATTATATTACAAGATGCTCCTCCAAAACGCCTTCGTAGCATGAAATGCAGCTGCCTCTCCACATAAGTGGCCACCCTAAGGTTTCTAAGGCCCATGAGCTTTTTATTTTGCTGGCATCTCCCACAGGATCTGTACAGCTTCAGCCTCACCAACTCCTCCAGCTTCCCTGGGAATTCAGGAACTGCACTAATCAACCCTCTCACCCCAAACTGTCAGTCTTAGACCTCTCTCCACCATGACAAGAGCTCATGCAAGAAACCAAAGCTCATTTGAGCAAACCCCTGCGTGGCTTCACAACGAGCTCCGTTCCCAAGGATGACAACAACGATCTTTGCAGATTCAATTATACGATGCAAATGCAGCAAACAGTGAGCTGCATCCCACCTGGAGCAGTTCCCCCCTCCCCTTCTCCTGTCTGAGCCATCACTTTGGCAGCAAAGAAATAACAACAAATGCAGGCAAAGCCACTGAACAGTGCCTGGCCTGGATGATCAAGGAATTAACATTAAGGATCTAGAGTTGAATAAAACAAGCTGTTTTTCCCGAGCAGATAAAGCAATAATGGACAAACATCAAAGCAAATAACGGTCTGTGTTTAAGGACAGAAAACACAGTGTCAAACACACACACAGAATGTTTTGCCATTGCTGGATGAGGAGGCTGTTCTGAATGTGCTGTTGTCACATGAAATCACAAACCATCATTGTGCAGCTCCAAGGGAGCATCTGATGGCCAACAAGTGACTCTGAGCTGGATTCTGCTCCACACTGCACCCTCAGTGAGGACTCACTCTACCTTCTAGCAACCTTCCAACCCCTGAAAGGGCCCTGTCAGGAGGCTGGGGAAGGCTGTTCCCAAGGGCAGGGAACAATAAGATGAGGGTCATGGTCTGAAGCTGGAAAAAGGCAGTCAGGCTGGACAGGAAGAAAAAGCTCTTGAATCTGAGAGTGGGGGATCCCTGGAACAGGCTGCCCAGAGAGGGGGTGGAGGCCCCATCCCTGGAGCTGTTCAAGGTCAGGCTGGATGGGGACATTCAAAACCAGTAAACGAGTCTGGACGCAGCCCAGTGTGACCTGATCTAGAGGATCTTGCTCTGGCAGAGGGGTTGGATTAAATGTTCTATGGAGGTCCCTTCCAACCCCTGCCATTCTGTGTTTATACAAAGACCAATTCCCCCCCCTTCCCAGGGCAAGTTATTTTCCAGAGAAAGGTGACTTAACTCCTCACTGAAGGAGGACACATGATCTCATGAATAAGGAGGTTTGGGATTCTCTTGCAGATACCACCCAGTAGAGACTGCAAGGGCAAGGACCCTGGGACAGCAGCAGCAAAGGCTGTGACATGCCAGCTCCCCAACAGCTAACGCCCAAGGTTCAGCTCTGAGATACAGCCTGTAAAACCTGTGAAACTGTAATTCGGAGGGAGAAGTGGCATGAAAAAATGTGAGGCAGAATGGCTCTGTCAGGATTGAGAAGGCCTTCAGAAGAGATGCTCCTTCCAGAAAAACAGTCGGCAGATTTGGCAAGACATGGGGGACTCTCCAAGACCATGGTCCTGGAGTTCTCCAGCACAAGGGTGTAGAGACTCTGGAATCGATCGCCTGGAGAGGCTGTGGCTGCCCCCTCCCTGGAGGTGTTCAAGGTCAGATTGGATGAGGCCTTCAGCACCTAAGTCTGGTTGAGAGGCATCGCTGCCCCTGGCACAGGGTTGGAGGAGATGAGCTTTGAGATCTCTTCCACCCTCAGCCAGTCTGGGATTCCTGCACACACTTGGGTCTCCTGTGGGCATCCTTTTACCACACACTACCCTCTTCTTGGTCTTTCTATGGTTATCTTTGCTACTATTCCATCATCTTAGTGATCCAAAAGCAAACTCCAGTGGTGGTACTGCAGGCACTTAATACCTGTGTTTGAGCACATGTCTGAGAAACAAAACTCAAGAGCTTTTTCCATTTCTCAGGGCAACCACAGCCCTACCTGGTGCACTCGTGGCATCACAAAGGTGTCAGAAATCCCAGTGCCAAAGGCCTGTTTCACATCATGCCCTCTATGCAGGAACATCTGTCTGAGCTGCTCCTTTTCTGCAGAGCTGTTTGTGATTTAGCAGTTTCCCAACTCTATCACATCACTTCATCAGCCACGGCCAGAACCCCAAAACCTGCCACAAAAGCCCCCCACACCCAGCCCAGTGGGAAGCAGCCAGCCTGCATCACAGAGAGCTACCCTCATCCCCTCCCAGCAGCTCCTTGTGGGGATCTGCAGAGGGAGAGGACTAACAAGATTAGAGAAATGAGCAATTTATCAGATTATTGAAGCTGCGCAGCCAGGGCCAGGCTGAGGGGCACCAGGGTATCAGGATGTCCCCAGGAGCTGCTGCCTGCAGCCAGTGTCACATTCAATCACAATCAATACCTCAGCAAAGTTGTTCTTAGCCAGCATTGTATTGTCCTCGTGTAAAGCCTGTTATCTTAGGTCCTCTTGGTTCACAGCCTGTCACCATCACTTAGCCTCAGCTCTTCGCCCCAGGCAGCCCCAAAATCTCACCCTTGTCCCCCTAAGCCTCCAAGGACCCAGCTTGGCCAGGGCTGCACAAGCAGAACCTTGGGGAGAGCTTTTTGTCCCCCTCTATCACTCCCGCAAGCAAACTGCCTACAGAAGGGACTTTCCAAAGGGGTTCCTCAGGGCTGTATCCTGCTAAAGACAGCTCATACCTACTGCTTCTTTTTTCCTTAAAGGAAAATAAAATTCCACCTGCTGCAAATCCTGGGCACAGCTCCGAATTCAAAGCATGCTACCTGTTCAGCTCGAGGTCTCCAGACCTCTTGCTTCCCCACAATCCATCCCAGTACCTGACAGCATCAGCGACAAAGACTCACATGAGGTTCTCCAGCAGGAGAAAGCAGCAGTAGGTTGCAATGCAGCAAGGAGCAGCTCCTCCAAGCCTGCAGCATCCCACGGGTTAGGAGGTAGCCTGAAAAACAAGGCCTCTGGTCAGCTGATCCCCCAAGGTTTCGCTGGCGGATGTGACCCCAGCGTGGCTCCGCATGCCTCTACGAGCACGCTGGTTCCACAAGCTGCTGCGTCAGTATCCAGAGCTCTTATCTCGCTTCACTGTCAACAAGGAATTATGAGAATTGAATTTTAATAAGCTGAAGGCTGAAGCTTTGCTGGGTATCCGTGTCCAAGACACAGTAAAGTGCCTCAGCCCTGCTTGATGCAAGAAGGACAGGGACCACTTGGGGAAGGACAACCACTCCTCAAAATCTGGGCAATAAGTCAGCCCAGCAGAGGTTTTGTTGGCAGCTCAGAGACTTCCATGCCAAAGATGAACATTCTTCTGCATCACCTGGCCCAAGGACAGGTGACATCGAGTTTACTGATGTATCTGAAGTAACTACAAATGGGAGGAAAGACTGGAGAATGCCCAGGCCCACCAGTGATTCTGTGGGGGCCCAAGTCCAACACATGGCTTCAAGTTTAAGACTGGAACCTTAGGAAGTTCTTTGACAGCAGAGTAGGCTGCCCAGGGAGGGAGCTGAGGTCCCATCCCTCAAGGGGAACTGAATAAGGCTCTGGACCACCTGATGTAGTTGAGGCTGTCCCTGATCACTGCAGGGGGGTTGGACTGGATGCCCTTTGAAGGTCCCTTCCAACCCAATACATTCTGTGACTTGCTCCTACCTCCCTCTCCCCTCATGCACTATACAAACCACGAGTCAGAAACCCTGGGTTAAGTATTCCTTCAGAGTTCAGTGGAGCTCCCCTGGACAAACCCTAAAGGCAGAAGAACCTAATACAATGCTAACCACACCAGAGGAGACTTCTGAATAGGAAAATTCCAGGCAGGATATTTCAAATTAGCACCTTCAAAGACTTCAGATGTAAATGAGGACCTAAGTGCTCTCTGAAGCCAGCTCCTTGCATCTAAAACAACTGTGTGATCACTGTGTGCACAAATTCACTTCCCAGTGCAGAAAACCAATTGCTCCTCACCCCATGAGCTTGGCAGGACACAGGTAAACGACGTAGTAATCGATGAGGGACAGTAACATCATGGTGAGACTTTGATCTTGCTATACTGGTTATACTCCTAGAAATGTGGGCTCTCTGTTCCCTCTGAAATGACTAGGTGGTTAGGGAAGCGACCATTCCCCTCTAGTCAGCTTTGGTGAGGACACGTATCAATTCCTCTGTCCAATTTTGGGCTACTCACTACAATCTCCCTTCTGAAGGGCTGGAGAGGGGACAGAGGGGACAGAGGTGGCTACCAAGCTGGTAAAGGATTTGGATCCTATGCCATGTGAGGAATGGCTGAGGGAGCTGGGGATGTTTAGCCTGGAGGAGATTGAGGGGAGACCTTCTTGCTCTCTACAGCTACTTGAAAGGAGGTTGTAGAGGTGCCAGGTCTGACTGTTCTCCCTAGTGGCCAGTGATAGGATGAGAGAAAATGGCCTTAAGTTGCTCCAGGGGAGGTTCAAGTTGGATGTCAGGAGGAATTTCTTTCCTGAAAGGGTTGTTGTTGGAACAGCCTGCCCACAGAGGGGGTTGAGTTCCCGTCCCTGAAGGTGTTGAAAAGAAGGGTAGCTGTTGCATTGGGGGACAGGGTTTAGTGGTGCTGACAGGGCTAGGAGGGATGGCCTTCATGATTTTGAAGGTCTCTTCCAGCTGAAACTGTTCTGTAAGCTTGGTGCAAAACCACTGCTGATACCCAACTGAACTGAGGCATCTGAATTCCTCGGGTTCCTTTCCAGTATCAGCTCTGGAGCTCTGGAAGAACAAATAGCAGGGGAGATTTCCAACGAGATGAAAATGGTCCATTTTCAGCAGCTTGAGATGATTACTCACAAAATAGCAACAGCCCAGCACACAGAAGTTCCTGATTGCCTCCTAGGCAAAAGTCAAAGTCTTTGCGTTGGAGCTCTGGAAGTGCACAGAGATCAAAGAGAAAAAGAGAAAACTCTATTTTAAGCTGTCGCGAGCATAAAGGTCCTCCTGGCCCTTTGGCATCACCAGCTACTGAGACATGACTGAAATCCTTCTTACACTGCACAGCCCCTGATCACGGTGCAGCAAGGAGGACAAATCCTTTATTCCAGGAGCAGGGTGCAGCTCCCACTCCCTTCCCAACTGAATTCCAGGACAACAGCAGCCTCACCATTACAACCAGGCTCCATGATTCGGGCAGTAGTGACCAGACCACGCACCACTGCTCTGCAACGGGAAGCATGTGAAGCCAAACACTGAGCAGGGGATTATTAATAACACAGGGTTATTGATTGCACTTCACATCTTCAAGCACTTTACCAACACTAATTAATTGAGGTGTTTTCCATTTAATGCTGGGAGGAGACTAAAGCAGAAACATGAGGCGAAAGAGCCCAACCACCAGACTCAGCATAGCACATCCTCATATGCAGATTTCCCCACAGATCATAAAACCATAGAATCATACGTGTTGGAAAAGACCTTCCAGACCATCAAGTCCAACCATCTGCCCTACAAGCCCAAACCACTAACCCACCTCCTCAAACACCGTGGTTGCCTGGCTGTTGAACCCCTCCAAGAAAGGTGCCTCCACTCCCTCCATGAGCAGCCAGTTCCAAGGCCTCCCCACTCTTTCTGGAAAGAAGTTTTTCCTAAGATCCAACCTGACCCTATTTACACTGATCCTATTTCCAGTCTAGTGAGAACAGACCAATCCCCTTCTCACTGCGACCTCCCTTCAGGTAGCTGTAGAGAGCAGTGAGGTCTCCCTTCAGCCTCCTCTTCTCCAGGCTGAACAGCCCCAGCTCCTCAGCCTCTCCTCATTAGCCCTGTTCTCCAGACCCCTAACAAGCCCAGTTGCCCTTCTTTGCACCCACAATTTGCTCAAACCTACTGAAATTATAGAGCTCTGACACCCTATCTGCATCCCCCCTCCATGCCACCAATATCCCACCCCGCCCCTGCAGCCTGAGCCAGACACAGGGCCCTATGTTGCCTTTTGCTTGCAATTAGTTAAATGAATGTTAATTGGAGCCAGGATTCAAGCACCAGGGTGCTGACACTTGGCTCCCAGATCTGCCTATAGCTGCTGCGCTCAGCACCAGGGACACAGCACATTGATTTCTACCCTGAGCTGCAACCAGCTATAGGCAGAGGCTGCAGCCAAGACACTTCCAGCAACTCACCATTCAGAAAAGGACTGTCAGGAGTGAGGGATCCCGATGATTAACGCTCACAGGGAGGACTGTAACGGCACACTAGTTTCACTCCCATCTACTCGTGCACACCCATTGTCCCACTCCCACTCTCTCTTGTGGCTGAATTCTTCCCATGTTGTTTGAAATTCCAAAGAATGAGCCCTTGCAGCAAGCAGCATTGTTGCAAGACAGCACACTATCGCAGGGAAAGTCTTGGTGCAAAGAAAAGGAGCAGAGCTATCACCTCGAGCTGCCCCATCATTATCCGAGTAACACACTTCACAAACTGGATGTTAATTACTGACTGAGGCAACACATTCACGTCCTTCCCTGTGACTTGGGACTGACCTGCAGCACCTGCCCACAGCGATGAAATCACTGAGCTCCTTCGCATGACGAGTGAAGGGATCTGATGATTCCACCACGTGGCTTCACGGCCAGGACTAAGGCAGATCCCTGCCACAAAGCCATCAGCTGAGCACATCGTGCAGGTAAGCGGCTGCCCACCCAATTCAGCAGCCTCCCGCCTTCCTCGAGTGCATCGGCAGCTTGGCAACCCTCCTACTGAGGAGACACACGACAGCAGAGCTATTCAGAGACGCTTGTTTTCACCCCCATCCGTCTGAACGTCGTCTCTGAATCCGTGAGAAAAAGCATAAGGCTCACTACAGATATCTCAGGGCTGTACAAACACAGCGTGATGCCGGAGAACGTTTATGAGGGGATACAAAAGCAGTGCCAAACTCCAGGAGGAAACCCAAATCCAAGAGGGAATACAGGCAGTGGGGTTGGTGGAGGTTCCCAGCTGAAGCTGTGATCACTCCTGGGTAAACCCGCTCCTAGCCACCCATTCAGGGTGCCCCCCCCCCAAGTCCAAAGTACAGACTACTACAGTCATTAAGCAGCAACTCGCCCACTCTGCATCACTACAGTGTACTGGGTGTTTTTCAGCACGAAGAACGCATGACCACGAAGGACCTCTTACAGACCATGAAGGACCTCAAACAGGAGTCTTTCCATCCTACAATGAACCATAAAGTCCCTGAGGATGATGAAAGAGAGCCGTGCACACACATCTTTCCCTTGCTGGGACACGCTGCGGGGACAAAGGCACCACCCCTCCACAGAAACACATACTCTCTCCCCAAAAGTTTCCTGGAGAGGACAGGGAGCAGAACACAGAGCTGACCCACAGAAATCACTGTACACGTGAGCAGCCAGAGGATTTTACCTGCTTTTCCAGCCTTTCCACACTCAGGCTGATGCCCTCCACAGTGTGTCACCAGCTGCATTCCTGATCCCCCGCACCAGTGGGGGAGGCTGAAGGAATCCTCCTCCTTCTGCCCCTTCAGCAGATTTTTATAAACGAGAACGTGTCGGCAGGCTGGATGCAGATACAGCACAGTGCAGGCTGTGGTGATGCACTCGGTGCTGAAAATCCCTGACTGCGCACAGAACTTCACACCCGGGGTAGCCACAGCTAACGGGGAGCTCCGCCGGGACCAGCTCCAGCCCCACCTGATGATGTGTCCTGGTTTTGCTTATTTCTCTCAGAGTCGAAAGCAAAATCCAGGGACTTCTTATCAAGATAAGGAAGATCTGATGGATGAACTTTTATCAGGCAGACTTCATACCCTGCACCCCTGCTATCAGAACACGCTGGATGGCACAACCCCCCCAACAAACCCCTCTACAATCAATCTGCATTAATGCCCCTAACGACGGTGTGGGATCAGCCTGGGGGATGCCCAGCAGGAGCGACACAACCTTAGGAAACCAAAACCAGGTCCCTGAATCTGATTCCCATGCTGAGACACTTGCAGTGAATAAGGCACGAGTCAACAGCAGCCACTGACAGGTCTGTCCCGCAGGTGTCACTGGGTTATGGGGAAAGGGGGTACAGGCACTACTTTTGCAGTGACAGCGATTATTTAGTGAAGACTTGTATTTAAGAAACATTTCTGTTGGGATAAATCTTTGACTTAAGGTAAATATTTGCATTGCGACGTTTCTAAAGCCACGGCAATGGCCACGCTACTTGGCCCAGCAGGGAATGCTGAATTCCAGGCTGATGAGAGCTAGACACCGCCAAGAGCGATGCAGGAACAATCAGGACCTCCTGTGTTACCCTCCACAGTACCCCACACGCTCACCCCTTCATTTTCCACCATCATCTCTCCCTTCCATCGCCCAGTTCTGCTGACAACTTTTCCGGGGGGCTCTACGAGCCTTTCACCCCACACTCAGTAAAGGCATCCTGGGTGTTCGGGAGTCCCGCAGCCCTGAACAGCCCCGGCTGCTAAGGCGGGGAATCCCTTCGGCAGGGGGCTGGTCCCCTCCCTGCACCCCGGGACGGGCTGAGCCCCGCCGGCAGCGGAGCAGTAGTAACATGGCTGCGCCCTGCCCGGTTATGAAACCGGTTATAGGAGCCGGGAACCGGGAAGAGCCGGGAGGAACCGGGCTAGCGACGGGGGGAACAAGGGCTACCGGGCAGAAGTGGAAGGAGAGCCAGGGACAACCGGGGGCAGATCCGGAGCACGAACCGGGCGAGCGCAGCGCCACACTGGGGATGGGTGAGGAGGGGATCTGGGGTAGGAGAGGGGAGTTGGCGAGGTGCGTGTTTTGGGGGCGTTGGTCTCTACTGAGGGGTTGCCGAAGCCTTAAGAG
>VZRI01010566.1:0-14602 GCA_013397515.1 Upupa epops | reverse complement strand
CCCCAAACCCCCCAACCCCCCCGCCAAACATAGTGTGATGAAGCATCTCCGTATAAAATCAATACCCAGACAATTAGCAGCCTTTGAAAAAATTCTGGCTCTAAGTCAGTTCAAGGCAGAGATCAAGTGGAGATGTTGTCAACTCACTTGGGCTTTTTATTCTGCTGCTGCTGAATGACAGCAAAAATCATCTAAAATGACTCCAATTATCCCTGCATTTTCCCCTTTTTTACCTGTGTGTGGGAGCTCCAGGCAACCAGGCCCCCACCTCCCAGTCTGCAGCATCACCTCCCAGTCTGCAGCATCACCTCCCACCCAGGGCAGCCCATGTCTGGGGCAGTCCCCAGACTGTCAAGGTTTTCTTACACGTTCCTACACGTCTAGGGAAACTCCGAGACAAGGTTGACCAGGCATGAGTTGCAGCAGCCAGACCCAGTTCCCTCTGTCTGAATCCCAGCTGCTGCTGGGAGCAATCTGTGGTCCCAGATGGATGGCCCTGGTCACCAGCTGGTGCACCGAGAGGAGCTCAGTTCTCGTCTGGAGAGGATTGAAACATTACCTGACTCTTTAGCTAACTTGGGTCACCCTTATTAATATTAATATTACTGCTATTAACAGCTTTTCATGGAAGTGGGGAAGTTTTCCCCCAGCATAGAGGGAGATGCCTTCAAACAAAGGCTTGGTGGAGCGAGAGGGATCCAAGGGAAAGGGGATGGGAGTTATTGGAGAGGGGGAGCTTAGAGAAAGCCAGGGAAAATATAGGGGTGCCCAAAGCAAAAGAAAAAGACTGCAAAATGCTAAAGAAACTGTAATTTTTAGATGCACAGTGGGATGGATCCCTACAAAAAAGTAATGTGAAAGCTCTAGCGTATGCAGGAGGGTCTGTGGGTACCAGGAGGGTCTGTGAGTACAGGATGGTCTGTGGGCACCAGGAGGGTCTGTGGGTACCAGATGGTTTGGTAGTGGGTTGTGTGGGTACCAGGAGGTTAATCACCCCAAAGATCTTCAGGACAAGACGGGAATCACAAAGCAGGCAGAACTGGTGGCAGAGGGATTTTAAGGTGACACAAACAAAACCTGCTGATGGCAATGAAATGGAGCAGGACAACAGCCAAGCTCTGGTGCCTGCTTGCTGTCAGGCTGTTTTATGGACACAGAGATGTGGATCTAGTGCTACACAAGTGCATTTAATTTTCCCAATGCCCATGTGCTGTAGCTGGTGTGAGTGCAGCACGTTTATCCTATCAAGTCAGGGACTTCCTAAAGCAATGATTCTCTCTATCGCAGGGTTTTATTCATAGAATCACAGGGTTGGAAGGAACTTCTGAAGGGCACCCAGTCCAACGCCCCTACAACAAGCAGGGCCAACGCCCACCAGACCAGGTTGCCCAGAGCCCCAGCCAGTCTGACCTTGAATGGCTCCAGGGATGGTGCCTCCACTCCCTCTCTGGGCAGCCTGTTCCAGGGATCCCCCACCCTCAGATTCCAGACCTTGTTCCTCCTGTCCAGCCTCACTCTGCCCTTTTCCAGTTTCAAACCATGACCCCTCATCCTGTTGTTCCTTGCCCTTGGGAACAGCCTTCCCCATCCTTCTGATAGCCCCTTTCAGGAACTGGAAGCTCCTTTTTAGATTGAACAACCTCAACTCCCTCAGCCTGTCACCAGAGCAGAAGTGCTCCATCCCTCTGATAATTTTCATGGCCTCCTCTGGACCTGCCTGTTGGAGCAGGACCTGCTGGAGTCCTGGTTCTTCTGGTGTTGGGGGCTCCGTTATTAACTTCCAGTGTATACAGACATTGGGGCACTGAGTGTGGTTCCTCATACTGCCAGACGTCCAAGGATGGACATGAAGCATCAAAGTACCTAGGACCTCAAACCTGAGCTGAGAGGTGTGGGAACCACAGGGCTGGCTGGTGGGACCTCACTCTGTCACGGTGCAAGACAAAAGGATATGGGACAAAAAGCCATGGAACCTTCTGTACCTTCCATGTTTATATTCCTAGAGCAAATCCTAGAATCATCAGGGTCGGAAAAGGCCTTCAAGATCATCCAGTCCAACCATTCACCCTACAACCCCCAACCACTACCCCGGCTCCTCAAACACCCTGGCTGCCCAGCTGTTGAACCCCTCCAGGGACAGTGTCTCCACCGCCTCCCTGGGCAGCCTGTGCCAAGGCCTCCCCACTCTTGGTGGGAAGAAGTTTGTCCTAAATGCCAGGGCAGACCTGCAGTGAGAGGGGAGATGCTGCATCCCTCCCACCCCTTGATAGCCAAAGGGTCGGGAGAAGGACAAGAAATGATTTAGGACTGTTTGGCTGATCTCCTTCCCTTCTGATGATACCCCATTAAACCAAACGGCTCATAATCTGCGCCGGACCGGCTCGCCTCGAGATAAAGCTCTGCCTCATTTGCAGTTACATAATTAGCAATTACCCTAATTTCACTGACATTAAATTACAATATTTTTTGTCCCAAATAAACGTTATCTTTTCTGATGAAAAAAAAAAAGCAAGTGGTCTGGGTCTACCTCTGCCTACTTCAGGGAGAGCAGCTGCATCATTAGCCTGTTCTCAGCTCTAATGTCTCGACACTTTTAATGAAAATATTCATTATTGCTAATTTGCATCTCTTTAAGTTTCAGGATGGAAATCCGATGAAGATATCAAAACACTGCTACCTCCTCGTGGAACTAGGAGACGCAGTGACCCTCAAGTCCTTCCAAACGTGAGCTCAGCTCCTGTGAAGAGGCAGCGTCTGCAGTGGCTGAGGGCAGTGCTGGGTGGAAGATGAGTGAAGAAAATCTGAGGAAAAGAATGGTGGGACTGAGCCTCCTTGGAGGCCTAGATCTAGGCCCCCTGGGTCCCCCAGGGGTGGGTACTGGGACCAGTCCTATTCAATATATAAATTAACGATCTGGATGAGGGATTAGAGTGCACTGTCACCAGGTTTGCTGATGACACAGAGCTGGGAGGATTAGCTGACACCTCAGAGGACAGGGCTGCCCCTCAGCAGGACCTGGACAGGCTGGAGAGTTGGGCAGGGAAGAATGGAATGAAATTCAACCAGGGCTATGTACAGTCTGGCATCTGGGCAACAAGAACCCCAGGGACCAGGATAGGGTGGAGACTGACCTGCTGCAGAGCAACGTAAGAGAAAGGGACCTGGGTGTCCTAGTGGCCAGCAGGATGGCCAGGAGCCAGCAATGGGCCTTTGTGTCTAAGAAGGCCAAGGACATCCTGGGCTGGATTTAGAAGGGGGTGTTGTTAGTAGATGAGAGAGGTTCTCCTCCCCCTCTGCTCTGCCCTGGTGAGACCCATCTGGAATCTTGTGTCCAGGACTGGGCCCCTCAGTTCCAGAAGGACACAGAGCTGTGGACAGAGTCCAGAGCAGAGCCACAAAGGCGATGATCACTAGAGGCCTCTTCCAAGCCCTCACATTCTATGATACTTACAAATACTGCAAAGCTGGTGAATATTCATTTGAACTGCTAAGCAAATCTGTCCTTGTCTTATCTACCTCTCCACTGCTCTCTTTCCACGCGATGGAGGTTTATTAGTCAGAACATCCATAGAAAGTGAACTCGAAGACTGAATACCCATGGGAAATGAATTCCAAATTCACTTGCTGTGTGCAGCCACCCAAGAACTTGGTCATAATTGTTGATTATACTTAAAATATTTATCTCATGGAAGCACTTGTTAAGGTAAAAAGACTGAGATGCTCTGGTGCTGGGTACTGTGCAAACATTGTTCCAGGCTTACAGAAACTACCTTCATCCCTGGCAAACATTAATTAATCCAAGAAAGACTGAGGCTGGAAAAGCCCTCTGAGCTCATCCAGCCCAGCCCAGCAGCTAACATCACCTCAGCAGCCACACCAGGGCACTATGGGCCACAGCCAGGCTGTCCTTCAACACCTCCAGACACAGGGACTCCACCACTGCCCTGAGCAGTCCATTCCAGGCTCTGATAAATGGTGACATCAGTTAGGCAAGAGGTGGGATAGTGAGTGGCAAATTCCCAGGTCAAGAGCAGGTGCTGGGGCAAAGGGGTGAGAAAGAAATGTTTCTGCAGTTTTCCAAGAGGAACTGGGCATGGAGCTGGGTATCCACTGTTGGGCACCACCTCACATGGGGTGTGTTTATACAGGATGTTTGAAATAGAGTTGGGGATTAAAGGTTCCTCAGAAACGTAGAATCAGAATCATTCCAGTAAGAAGAGACCCCGAGATCATCAAGTCCAACCTCCTCTACCAAGTTCATCACCAGACCAGACCTTTCTCCTCGTGGATGACTTTTTATTGCCCAAAGTCCCAGACTCCAGCTTTCACTGGGGAGCTCAGATTTCAGTCCTCCAGTGCCTTGAGGGTTTACAATGGGTTCTTACATCTTCCATTCCCCTCCTCTGCTCTCCATTTGCATCTAGAAAAGCACCAGGAGTGACACCCCACTCCTACTCACTGCACTGGGCACATAGCTGTCAGACAGCAGTGGCTCCAGAGCAGGGACCACATCCCTGCTCATGAGACCAGCTAACATCTTCCCACCCATCAAAGGAAGCAGGAGGAGCTCCCAGCTTACCCCTCTGCTCCAGAGATACCACTGGGGTTTTTCTGAGGGAGAGATTTGCAGCACTCTCTGCAACAGAGGGCCCTGGTTTTGCTCAGTCCTGTAGCACCCTACAAATCACCTGTGCCCCAGAGACCTTATAGGAAACCCTCTGTGCTCCTGCTTGAGTGAGCACCAGAGGGGCCCTGCACTTCCATGAGAATTCTGATGCAAGCTGCCAGATAAATGTAATTTTGGGGGGTTGGAGGGAGGCAGGGGATGATTCCCAGCCTGTCCTTCCAACCCCTAGGTGCAGACAGACTGCAGTCACCTTCCAGCTATCATCCATCTCTTGAACGAGCACAGCGATGCAGACACTGACTGCTGGGGTCCTTTGGCCACGATGGGAACAGAGCAAGGGGGTCCCCTGACAACTGCCATATCCCAGTGATCCAGCTGTGTTCTGCATCCCTGAGCAACAGCTGCACCAGGAGGCTTTGTAGGAAGGGAAGGGGGCACAGCGAGAAGATGATTTGAGAGCAATCCCCACTGGATTGTGTTTTTTGGTCTAGAGCACAAGGAGGGAGTAGATCTTTTATGATGATGGAAGAATAACTGGTAGGTTGAACCCCTGCTGGAAGCAGGGCAGCACTGTACTCATTGCACTGGCAAATTCCCAGCTATTAAAGGCATCTGATGAATGAAGAAAACCCCAAGAACCCTGGAATTGAAGCTCAAGTTACAGTAATAAGGATGCACGAAAGAGAAAATCACATTAGAACATGCACTGATCTTTCACATCCCCCTAGAACTGGATTCACTGTCACGAGGAGGGGATTTGGGGTGGCCCCTCGGAGCAGTGTCAGGTCTCCCTCAGACCCAACAGTGTCTTTTAGTTATCACCCACCACACTTAGATTGGGGTTTCTTGTGTCAATGTGCATTTGCAGCTCACAGTGGTGCAACAGCTCCCTGCTCCTCTGTCGGAGCAGCGGCTGTTATTGGCAACGTAATTACATGGCATCAATAATTATCAAAAATTAAATTGCCCCAAAGCCATCTGCGAGCAGATCTCATTCGCTGGTTCCCAGCCTTTCCTTCAAACACAGGCTACTGGGGTGATGCTGGTGCTGAAGTGGATGCTGTAATCAGAGGAACCTGATGAAGCAAAGCAAGAGAAAGCAGCACTGGGGACTCTGTTACTGAAACCACAGCAGAAGGGTTGTGGCCTGGGGTTGGGGCACCTGCTTGAGTTTCTGAGTCAGTTTGCGCTGCTTTTGCACCATGATTGAGATCCAGAGGTTTGGAAAAGGAAAGAGCAAGAAGCTGGCATTGCAGAGGAGCTATGTTTTCAACTTAGAGAAGAGTAGATTGAAACTGGATGTTTGGAAGAAGTTCTTTAGCCGGGGGGTGGGAGGGGTGGGGGTGGTGGCTGAATACTGGAACAGGCTGCCCAGAGAGGTGCAGGCCCCATCCCTGGAGCCATTCAAGCTCAGGCTGGATGGGGCTCTGGGCAAATTGGTCTGGTGAGTGCTGGCCTTGCTTGTTGTGGATGGGTTACACTGGATGCCCTTTGCAGGTCCTTTCTAACCCAGGCCAGTCTATTATTCTATGTGAGAGGAAATGACTGGACTCTATTACTAGGCAAGTAGTTCTGGGGAGGGGAGTTCATGCAGCACTGCAGGACCTACACACCTTTATTTAGCTCTTCTATTATCAAATGAATCAATAAATCAAGAAGATAAGCCAAACACTCTGAGCAGGGTGTCGTTGCAAGTTGAGATGACAATCTGGCTCAGTCCTTCCCACCACTATGGCAAACAACACCATGAGACAACACCATACCTCTCACTACAAGAAGGACACAGTTGCTGTAGCTTTTCCAAATAAGGGCAACAAAGATGTTGAGGTCTAGAGGACCAGTCTTATGAGAAGTGGGACCAGTCTTATGAGAAGTGGCTCTTAACTGTTTAATCTGGAAAAGCTGAAGAGAGAACTTACTGCTCTGTACAGCTACCTGATGGGAAGTTGTAGAGAGGTGGAGTTTGGTCTTTTCTGCCAAGTAACTTGTGATAGAACAAGAGGAAATGGCCTCAAGCTGCACCAAAGGAGGTTTGGATAGGACAGGAGGAAAAATGTCTTCATTGAAAGGGTCATCATGTCTTGGAACAGGCTGCTCAGGGAAGTGGTGCAGTCCCCATCCCTGGAGGTGTTCTTCACAGTGAGGGTAATGCAGCATTGGAACTGGCCGGTGTCTCCTCTGGAGATGTTCCAGACCTGCCTGGCTGTGTTCCTGTGTGACTTGGTCTAGGTGATCCTGCTGTAGCAGGGGGATTGGACTGGGTGATCTTTTGAGGTCCCTTCCAATCACTAAGGATTCTATGATTCTATGAAATACGTCTAGACATAGGACCGGGGACAAGGTTTAATGTTCAGGGTGGGGCTGGGTTGATGGTTGGACTTGATGATCTTAGAGGTCTTTTCCAACCTTAATGATTCTCTGATTCTGTATTTTGTTGGCTTCAGAAGGCAGCAAAGCTGTCCTTTATGGCTTGACGTGGTTAACTCTATGGCTTCTCTAAACCAGGGAATTAATGACACTGAACTTCACAACAACAACAACCAAATTGAAGGCACCCAAAGAACACTCCCTTAATTGCAGCAGCCTGCTACATTAAAGCTGCTATAGGAAAATTCATTTACAATTCAGCTATTAAATTGCAAACCATTACCACTGCTTCTACGGCTTCATATTTGTCTAACAAATTTATTATGTAATTACTCTGTGCAACAGCACCGTTTCCAGCAAATGAAGTCGAAAATAAGGGACTGATTTCACAATCCTAACAATTTCCAAGAGAAGAACAGTATTATGCTGCAGTTTTCTGCTTGGGACTCCAAGCCATTGGAATGTGGAGCCAGAGTCTGGCTGTTACCTTTGGTTATCATAGAATCCCAGAATGTGAGGGGTTGGAAGGGACCTCTAGGGATCATCCAATCCCCTCTGCCAGAGCAGGATCCTCTAGATCAGGTCACACAGGAACAGCCAGAGGGGGTTGAAAGTCTCCAGAGCAGCAGACTCCACTACCACTCTGGGCAGCCTGGGCCAGGGCTCCCTCACTCACACAGGGAAAAAGGTTTCCCTTCTGCTTCCATGGAACCTCCTCTGCTCCAGCCTGTCCCCACTGCCCCTTGTCCTGTCCCTGGACACCCCTGAGCAGAGCCTGGCTCCATCCTGCTTGACATCCACCCTTCCCAGATTGATCAACATTCATAGGGTCACCCCTCAGGCTGCTCTTCTCCAGCTGAAGAGCCCCAGCTCCCTCAGCCTTTCTTCATCTGGGAGCTGCTCCACTCCCTTCATCATCCCTAGGGCTCTGCACTGGACTCTTTCCAGACATTCCCTGTCCTTCTGGAACTGAGGGGACGAGAACTGGACACAAGACTCCAGATGCTGTCTCACCAGGGCAGAGCAGACCAGGAGGAGAACCTCTCTCCAGCTACTAATCACTCCAGGCTGCCATTGGCCTTTTTGGCCACAAAGGCTCCAGCAGCTCAGTCCCCATCCTATACTGGTCCCTGAGGTTGCTATGGTTTGTAAATACAGAAATTGAAGAGCTGGGACTCAGATCCTGACCAGAAGCAGCATCAGACTGTTCCATGGGCTGTTCTGAGTTGGAACAAGCAAACCCTGTTGATGATCCCTAATGATTCTATGATTCTGAAACAGTGGGATGGAGGTGCTCAGCTCCCACAACAGCCATTCATCGCCATAGAAGAAGCTATTGCTTCATGGGCTTCAGAACTTCGCCTAGCTGCCTCAGCCAACCTGCAGCCAGAAGAAACCCTAATCAAATCAAATGGAAAACAATTGCAAAGACATTTTCTAACCTCTCTCTTTCCACCTCTGCAAATTCACTAACTCAATAAATAAACCCTGGAAACCAGCATAAAAAAGCAACATAAAGAGGCATTAAGCAGGACACACAGTCCCTGGGCAGAATGACTGGAGTACTGTTGGAAGATGCAAATAAACTCCCATCATGTGCCTTTCTTCTTTCTTTTTTTCCTTCTCTTTTTTTTTTTGTACCACTCTCATCAAAAGAGGAGACAGCGTCGCTATCCAGCTCAGGAATCTCTTGAGCAGATTCAAAGCCCAATTATACTGGATTTGGGGAAGCTGCCGACTGTCCAGCCTGAACCCATCATGTGTACTAAACCCCCCAGATTAAACACTCAGTATCTCAGAGCCTCTGAGACCTCCCTCCTCAGTAAGAACACCTCATCGTGCCCGTTCCCAGCAACTGCACGGCCACACAAGACTGTACTCTTGGAAGCAATTCTCTTAGCATAGAACCACAGATTGGGTTGGGCTGAAGGGAGCTCAGAGATCATCCAGTTCCAGCCCATAGGAAGGGACACTTTCCACTAGACCTGGTTGCCTAGGGCCCCATCCAACCTGGCCTTGACCACTTGCGGGGATGGAGCAGCCACAACCTCCCTAAGCAACCTGTTCCAGGACCTCAGCACCCTCACTGTAAATAATTTCCTCCTATGTCTCACAGGCCTTTTCTTCTATCCCTGTCTACTACCAGTGGCTGCTTCTCACCCCCTTCTCATCACCCCAAAGCTTTACTGCAGGCAGGTGCCTTTAGGGAGGCTCTGCAATAGGCACCAGGGAGCTTTGCCCCAGTGGGATCTCATACAGCACCAGCAGTTTTACCAAGTAAATGAATAGTCCACCACTTTTTTCTAATTACCATGACATTTGATAATAATAATAATAATAATAATAATAATAATAATAATAATGAGGTCCTTGTCAACCTCAATAGTTCAGTGATTATGTAGTAATAATAATATTCAAGTTAGTATTTATTAGTTATTTCTGATAATTACTTATGACAGATATTGTATAATATTCCAATTATGTATTATAGCTATTTATTATTTTTATTTATTTAACAATATTTATTATAGCATAATAATATCCTAATCATTCTCTATTATAGTTATTTATTTATATTAAATTTTTATCTAGTTCATGATTTACTTATTACATTTATAATGTAATAACAAGATGCTAATTATTATTATTAGCCCTGCAGGTTTTAATGTTTGGAAAGCATGACCTATGGGGGAGTCCCATGAGCTGGTTGGTAACTGCAAAGAGCAGGCAAAGCAGGGGCTCTGGGGAATGAAGCAGGATTCTGAGCCCATCACAGCCCGCTGCTAGTCAGAGGGGATGTGGACAGGGTGTCCCTGTCACAGGGCCCCATTGAATCCCCACAGCCTCGTGAATCCCAAGGGCACAGTGAAGCCATTTAGTGATGCAGGAGGCATCTCCCTCCTCTTGCACAGCCTGAATCGCTCCTCAGAAGGGCTGAATGGCACAAACCTCCCCCTCCTGCACTCCCAGTTGTCAGAGTCAGAGCCTCTTGGCTTCTGCTGCTGGTGCTAGCAGTTCTGACTGTGGGATTATTTAGTATTTATCCAAAATGTTTGCTGTGGGTACAAGGAAATAATCCCCGAGGCCAAGCCCGACCGGCACAACACCCCTCTCTCCCCAGTAATAAGGAAATCCCTCAAATAGGGGGGTGGGGGAAGGAGCTGACAAACTGTGATCATTTATTCTGCTGAAGGCAGTGCCTGCCAGCACGGCTCAGTCTGGCATGGGATAGACTGACTGGGAGCAGCCAGGCTGGGATTTGCAATGAAGAGGAGGAGTCTGAGGGAATTAGACACCCAAATCTCACTGGATCTGGCTTTTCAGGCAACCTGGAAGTGCTCTCCTGCTCAGGTTTGCCCGTTAGGTCTGGATGGGCAGTGGATTTCCACCAAGTGTGTAGGGTGGGACAGATCTGGTGAAAAAGAGGTTTTCAGGGAAAATGAATGAGTGATAAAACAATTCAGAAGACTGGTACAGAGGGAGAAGAACCCCCCCCCCCACCTGCTACAAAAAAAGGGAACGGCATTTTTGCAGATCACAAACCCCCAAGTAATGAATCAAAGCTTTTCCCGATGTTGCCCCATAATTTTCCTGAACTGCAGTTAATTTTCCTAACCTCTGGTTCCCAGGACACTGAGCTGGGGCAGCAATTTTCTCTGAGCTTTAGTATCTGCCTGGGCTGTTTGGGTCAATAAGAGCTCTGGTAGCCAGGGCAGATAAAAGCTGGTCCATCACTATGTTCAGACATGGAACAACCAGACTTCAATGGAGCCTCCCAGTCAGCCTTCTGCTTTTTGATGTTTCCTCTCCACTCCTTTCAGACAGATCATTAACCAGGAGTGAGATTTCTACCGAAAGGAGCCAGTAAAAAAAGAGTAGAATCTAGTTTTACCTATTTCTTGGGATTTTTTTTGCTTGACAAACCAAAGTGCCTGGGGCTCCCTCAATTAGAGCTCCCTGTTTTCTGATGTAGGGCAGTGGGACTTTTCAAAGGGAAAGCTCCCAACTAAAAGCATTTTGCCAGCAGCTGTCAGTCACTGGAGAGATCAAACCTTTGCATGCAGCCTGACCCACTGCTCTGCTGCACCAAGGTCCCAGCATCACAGGGCATCGGCAGGAGGAATCCAGCACAAGTTGGCAAAATTCTTGGGCGTTATAGAGAGGGAAACTGCGCAACTCACCCTCCTGCCCTGTGCAGCGATGCTGACAGGGAATCTGGGCTGCAAAACCCCTCAGGAAGCAGATAAAGCAGATCTTGAGAGAGGGGATTCTGCCCCTCTGCTCTGCCCTGGTGAGACCTCACCTGAAGTCCTGTGTCCAGCTTTGGAGCCTTCAAAACAGGAAGGACCTAGAGCTGTTTGGTTCAGAGGAGGTCACAAGGATGATCAGAGGGCTGGAGCCCCTCTGCTCTGGGGACAGGCTGAGAGAGTTGGGGCTGTTCAGCTGGAAAGAAGACTCCAGGGGGTCCTTAGAGCAACCTTCCAGTACCTGAAGGTGGCTACAGGAAGGCTAGAGAGGGNGCTCTGGGCAACCTAATCTGGCTGAGGCTGACCCTGCTCCCTGCAGGGGGTTGGACTGGACGCCCTTTGGAGGCCCCTTCCAACCCAGGCCATTCTATGGTTCCATGTTGTGTAAAACTCCTTTGTGGCAGCACTGGCGGCACAAGCAGGACAGTGAGACAGGAGGTGGCCTCTGGCTGGTCTGTGTCATGAGGTCAGTATGCAGAGGCCCCTGAACGGATGCTGAAACAATTAATAACCATTTCCTCAGCTCAAACAGCCAAATAGGAAGGACAGCAATGGTGCAAGGTCAGGAATTTGGGGTGGGAGTCTATGAACAGGGAGAACTTCCGTCTGGGCACCCAAACTTCAACCATATCCACAACCCAAGACGCAAAACGCAGCAGCTGGGTGCAGCCTCTCCGGCTGTGCTGGCTGGTTTGCAGGGCTCGGCAGGGCTAGAGCAGACAGTGCTCCAGCTGTTATTGGGGTGCTGAACCCTGCACCCTGGTTTGACAGCACTCGCTCTCCACGTGTGCTGCCGAGCTGGTGGTTGCTATGGTGACTGTGGATTTTCTTAAAACTCCTGCAGAAAGGAGACCAGAGGCCCAAGAACATGCAGAGGCAGCAGCAACTCTGCTGAGGGGTTTTAGGGCCGTACAGGGCTGTTGCTTGACACCTTGAGCCATGATACCATCCCTAGCTGAGCAAAAGCCCTCTGTTTGTCCCATGGTGGTTCTCTCCATGCCCTGGCCAGTACTGCTGGGGAGCTCTTTGCTGGCTCATCGCTGCAAGGTGCCAGTTTTTGGCCAGCAGTTCTTTTTATCGAAGCAGCCTCCACAGGTTATTGAAAGCTGCAGCTCCTCCGTCAACAGAGAAACTGCTTTTTAATTACAGCCTTTCTTGGGGCTGGAGGGGATCAACCTTCTTCCCTCATCAAAGTATTTTTGAAACAGCTTGGAGAAGGTGCAGGGCCAGCAGATGGAACAGCAAAGCCCCCGATTATCCAGCTTCCAGCCCAGCATGAGGTAGAGCAACCCAGACCCTTCCCACTGCTGTACTGGGATTTGCAGTCAGCAGCCCAGTCTGGAACTGGGTTACACCAGCAGCCTGAACCACAAGCACCTAAACTCATCATTACCCTTTGACATTTGAGTTTGTGCCTCCCCAGCCCCTAGGAATGGGGATAAATCAATAACCTGCTGATTTTCACAGCAGAGCTCTGTGGTACCCAAACCCCGAGGAGCCACTCCCCAGTGATTTGTATGCGGGCGAGCAAAACCCTTCCTAGACAGCTTCAGATGAAGTGGCTGGCAAAATCCCACGGGAATCTTTAGTTAGGATAAGAAACATATAGAGACAGAGCTTTTTGGAGCCATCTCGCAGTAACTTTGGTTTCCATGGTGACTAATGTTTGTGTTGATATCTCATCCCAGTGTTTCTATCAGATTTTGCTTCATGGAACAGCTGTTACGAGTCATTTCACCATGACAGATGATCCTGATAAGGAGCAAAAGTTTCCATTCTACACAAATGCACATTTATTTAATAAAATCCAAATCATTCAAAGCCAGCAGAAAAATAAAACCCCAGAAAGATCTGTGCTTCCAAAAAAATTGGAGCAGCCGTCTGATGGAGAAGAGATGGAGAGTGGCCGCCGAAGAGCTGCTGCTTAATAAGAGGGTGATCAAAAAGCCATAATAGAAAATAAATAGAACAACTCTGGAAATGCTTGTAGCTTTATTAAGTTTGGCCCTGATCTATCCCTGCGCTTTCTGTATGAGTGTTATGGCTAAAAATCCCCTCCTGCTGATCTTGATGGAGTCATCAATGAAGAGCCAAGAGGGGCTGTTGGCCTCCCCACCAGCTTCCAAACCCTTCCCACCATCCCATCCCTCTGCAAAGCTGCTGAGAGCAGCCAAGCCCAGGCTAACCTGGGCTTTCGGATCTAATAACCCACATTCCTCAGACACCACGTCACTGGAGCTTTCTTATCATCGTCCTATTTCCTTTTCAACCTAAATATTGGGGGTTTTTACATTTCCTTTTATATAAATAGGATGGGTTGTGTTTAGTTTCTTGGAACAACATTTGAGGCTTATTTTAGCTCCTTTCTAAGTGCAGTTGCAGGCCAAAACCCCACCATATGAGCTCTCTGGTTGGATCTAGGCTTGGATTAAGCCACCTCAGGCTCTGCAGGATCAGCAGCTTTCCTTGGGATGAGCTTGTGCTGATGGAAGATGGTTGGTGTCACAGTTGCTTCTGACACCCCTTTGTTTTACCCCTGGAAAGACTGAAGTGTCTGAGACAGAATCACAGAATCAAGATTGGAAAAGGTCTACAAGAGATCCATGAAGCAAAATCTGATAGAAACACTGGGCCGAGTTATCAACACAGTCACCATGGAAACCAGCGTTACTGCGTGATGGCTCCTAAAGATCATCCAGTCCAACTGCCCACCAAACCACTACCCCAGCTCCTCAAACACCCCCTGGCTGCCTGGTTGTTGAAGGCCTCCAGTGCCTCTACCCCCTCCCTGGGCAGCCTGTTCCAAGGCATCCCCACTCCAAAGGTGGCTCTAACACATGTGGAGATGGCTCCTCTAAACAGCACTTCAGTGAGCATCAGGCATCAGCTATGTCACAAGCAGAGGTGGGTCCTTGGGTCCAGTAGTACCCAAAAGCATAAATAAATCTGCATTTAGATTTGCAGCTGGGGATAAGGACCCTTCACCACTCTCAGGAGCTCTTGGCTTGGATTTAGCTAGACACTTGTATCATTCTGCATTAGGACAACACATAGCAGTGTGAATCTGGAACAATGAGAGGTCTGGAAGAATTAGAATGTGCTACAGGAAAAATAAAAAAGCCTCTGGGCTTTTGCGTTTGCCTCCCCATAGCCACAGGACTGCCTAAAGTAGCCCCACATCCTCTCCAGTGAGTGTGTGAGTGATGAGTTTGCAGGAGGTGAGACCTGATGCTTCACTCCTCAAGCCTTTCTTTACAGTTAGAGAATCACAAAATGTTAGAGATTGGAAAGGACCTCGAAAGAACATCCAGTCCAATCCCCCTGCCAGAGTAGAATGTTCTAGATCCAGTTGCACAGGAAC
>VZRI01010565.1:0-16223 GCA_013397515.1 Upupa epops | reverse complement strand
CTTCATCATTACTGTGATACTTTATCCCTAAGTAAAATAATTCAATCTTGAAATCTTGAAATCTTGGCTGAGTCACTCAGTGCCTCAGTTTTCAAATTTCTGCGATGGAACAAAATCACTTCCAGCTGGAGGGGACATTGTAAAGCTTAATTCACTAACACTTGTGAAGTACTTTGAGATCATTAACGAAACAGTGCAATATAAGTGCAGAAAACTTACTTTGAAATTAGGTTTCAGGTGGAAGCTTATTCTTAAATCAGGTGTATCACTTTCAAATATAGACCGTGTAAACATGTTTCATGTTCCTAACTCTGTTCGTGGCTCTGCTGTTCATTAGTGACTTCCTAAAACCTAAGCTCCAAGAAATAGTTGATATTATTATGCAGACTTCATTTTAAAGTTAATATTTTCTGTTACAGATATTTTCCAACGATGGGCAGTTCAAAAGCCGTTTTGGCATACGAGGAAGGTCTCCTGGCCAGTTGCAGCGGCCAACAGGAGTGGCTGTGCATCCCAGTGGTGACATCATTATTGCAGACTATGATAACAAATGGGTTAGCATATTCTCATCAGATGGAAAATTTAAGGTACGAGATGCTGTGTGAACTCTCCTGAACTCTCTCTGTCTTATGCCCTTACTTTGCAGTCCTTTCTGTTTTTGTCAATGAAGTAGAGTTCAGTTGTGACTTATTCCCAGTTCCGTATGTTGAAACCCATAGTCAGCCATTTTGTCTAATTATTTGGAAGAGGTCATAGCTATGATGCTAATGTCATACCAGATGGAGATAGTATGTTGCATTTCACAGTTCTATGTATTAGGTTCTTGAAAGCCTTTCTATAACTTATATTTGACGACAGCTAATCAAATCAAGGCCAACTGCACTAGCTCATATCACTAGCTCATATCACTAGCTCATATCAGGGTTCTGAATAGACAGAAACATGTGTGCATACATGTATCTACATAGAGACAAAACATAAAACACTCATAAGGAGGACATGAGGCTCTTTAGTGACACGTGGAAGAGTACAATGATGATAGACGGATGATGACTTCTACCTATTCCATATGTATCTGCAAATCAAGTGTGTAATTTATGTGTGATCCTGTTGGCAATAAAAGCAAGGGCAACCTCGGATGTTTTTCCAGCACTGTAGCACAGGAGTGTTTTAGGTGGGATGATGTGCTCTGGAAAAAACTGAAAGGCACTAGTAATATCTCAGGTTTCAGATATCATAACATCTGAGAAAAGCACACCTCTTATTTTCATAGCACTTCTGATCCTTTTAATAGGAGTGAAATAAGAAGACAGCTACTACATGGAACTGATGCTTGCCAGCCTGCAATATTTGTTTTTATTAGTTTCAGATGCAATTCTAGAGAGGATTAAAGATTGCCTTCATATGGTGCTGTTCTCTGAATGCATGTTACCAAGTCTGGTGATGCATACTAGAACTAGCCACACAAGCAGAGGTTAGTAGTGTGCACAGTTTGGTGAGCTAAGGGCCTACCAGTGAGATTTTTCTAACCTGTATTGGCAAAAAATTGTCTATTTGCTAATGGCTAATTTTCTGGCAGCCTAATGATCAAAAAGCTCAGATCCTGGGCTGCTTGTGTACCAAGATATACCTTTCCTTTTAAGTAAAAATTTATAAGTACTATAGCAAATAGGCAACTGTTTGTGCACAGTCCTTGGTGACCTCTGTCTGGGAAACAGATACGTATATGCGTATGCTTTAAAAGTACTCAGATCTGTAAAGGCTTGAAATGAAAATAAATCAGTACTAATACACAACACAGGTATTAAAGAAATACAGATTACCTGCATTTTCAGAGAATATGTGGTTTTCCTTGTCAAGTAGTTTTGAAAATGTACAGCTACTCAGGAAAACATGGTTTTGGCTGAAGTTCTTGAATGAAATGAGGACACCAGAACAAAACCAGAGTAAGATGTAGTTAAGAATCCGACAACACTGAGTAACCTGGCTGCATCTTAATTGATTATTAACATGTTTAATGTGAACTGGCTTGATCTGGACACAGAGCATGGAGGGATTGTTTTCCTTCCTTATCCAGAAATGCTGTGAATCCAGCATTTTCAAATGTGTCAGCTCTGGAGGAAAAAACCATGGCTCTGGAGAAGCCAGGAACCCATGTGCTATACACTGCCAGCAGGGAGACAGGTATTGAAAAAAATGAATTACCAAGGTAGTTCCTCTGATGGGGCACCTTGTTTTTAGTCAGTGTTTTCGTTGATTGACAACATTATCTAGTTCTTGCAATGTAGTGTGGTTAACACAAATTAACGCTTTGAACTTCATAGTTCTTGGAACTGATCTGATTAACAGAGAAATTGTCAATGGTATAGAACACTATGTTTAGATTGAGTACAACAGGATATATTTGTGAAAAGAAAAATATACAAATATTCGTAGAGGCACGTGATAAGTGAAGGGCAAGCATAATAGTATAGGTGAAGAAAAGGACAAGGATATAATGTATCTAGCCTGTGGGACTCTGTGCAAAGCCTTGTATGCTGGCAATGGTAACTCTTACAGGTGCTTTGTCCAATTAAACTGGGCAATGCTTGCTAGAGTGCACGGAGATAGAGGGTGAATGATGTTTCCTTTCAAAGGACTGTGCATGCAAGTCCTTGTATATGAGCACTGATGCAGATGGTCTGCTAGTTGTTAACTGAGCACTGTCAGGGAGCTGTTTTGAACTTAGTCTGTCAATTTTTGTTGTTGTCTTCTTCCTTCTATATTCACTTACACTTACTCTCCCTTAGCAGTGTTATAATAGTCAAGTGAGCCAGATGGCAAATTTCCCCTGGAGCCAGGCCCATGCATCTCTGATTGTAGCCAGGAGCTGACTCATCTCAGCAGTTTCCACTGCAAGGCAGGAAAGTATCACTTTCCTCAGCTGCTGGTAACAACAGAGGCAGAGATCCATTTTCTCAAGGCTGTAAAAACTGAATAATTCAGAAGTAGACAAACCATGATCTAAGGTTACACCAAAGCACAAGTCTCTTAAATTAAACACACTCTTGTTCTGTGAATGATAAAGCCTCAGGTAGAGTCTTAGGTATTTAGGCTTTCCCAGAAATCTTCCATTTCACTTTCCACTGCTGACTTCCTCTGTAAATTTCCCTATAATTGCTTAGGACCACTGTTACTGATATTTCTACTGCAAGGGTTGTATTTAACATACCTTGTTTTCAGCAAAACAGGGATATGAGTCAAGATCAAGTTTAGATGAGTGGGAAAACATGAAACTTTTTTGTCTGTCAGACTTTTTTTTTCTGGTCTTATTAGAAGAGTTAAGAAAGGAGTGAATGCCATTGCATATTGAGTTAGGAGCAGTTCTGTCACGTGTGATTAAGTGGTCAGTGTGTCTTGGTTGAAATAAGACAGTCACATGAATGGTAAATGCATTAATGTGTGACAAAGCTGTATTTCTGCTCCAGGGGAGTTCTCAAACAGGAAAAAATAGTATATTGAAAGTATGTAAATTAATTCTTGACAATTATGAACTGTTCAGACAGCAACAAGATTGATTCTACAGTGGAAAAGTCTTATGAACTTTTATGTAGTCTAGCTGAATTTTTTTTCCCTCTATGATTATCCCACAGTAGAATATTTTCACATACTTGAAAAACAGTCTACATTCGTAAGAACCTGTACAATTAGGGACATAATATCCTTGACTGAATTCAATTAAACCCATTTTTTGTATTAAGAGTTCAGATGATTCACTATACTTTATCCACTACTAATGGCTGAAAAGTCTGAAAATACTTCCATTCGTACACTTAACAGGACTGACAGGGTATCAAAATGTTCTATTTGAAATAATCAAACCTCTAATTCTAAGAAACCTTGTGAAATAAAAGTATAGAAAGCATATGTTCAGCCAGACCCTGTAATGTATCATCAGCACATTTTGTTCTAAACTAGAAGCAGACTAAAAAGCAGTGCAAACTCTAGCTGAGCATAATTTACTGCTGCCTGAAAATTACATTTTAAATTCTCAGCCAGGAATTGTGAGCTGAGTGCTCATTAATGTAGTACATGACTTACTCTTCCCCCCCCCCATGTATTTATATGGACAGGAAGATAGTGTTCTCAAGAGTCTGAGTCATTTTTCCATAGGAATCCTGGAAAGATGGCAAGGAGGTGGTGCAATGCCCAAACAGATAAACACGAGGGCATCCCAAAGGAAGGAGGGAATATAATTTAATCACCCCAAAGGAAATAAGTCTACTGATTTGCATTTTGTCTTTGCTGCTTTGTTGTTAGGCAAACCTGAATATATACTGTAGGTCTGCTCTCGTCTTTCCCCGGGTGAATGTAGTAATTTTAAATAGTTTTCCCTGAGGATATTTCAGGGTGATTTAATTAAGATGAGGTTTTGCCTAGATAGTTAGCAATTTATAATAGCATAGGTACCTGAACATAAACCAGACTTAAGAACACTCCATGCTGGCTAAGAACAGTCCTGAACGTGCAAGACTTATTCCCTGGAATTGTCTTTACTTGAAATTTAGAAAGGTTGTGTAGTAACACTGGTTACTTTACCAGACACCCTCAGGGAACATAGATAGCTTTGTTTTGGGATGAGTTCTATTTATTAATTGCAACCCCACCTATGAGAATATACCATGGAATAGGAGAACAGGGCTTAGTAAAGGTAGTTGAGATACTAAGGTGGTAGTTTGATTTAAAAACATCAGGGAACTGATGGAAATTACTTAGGTAATGGGTCTTCTCCGTACCCTGTGATCTGTTCCCACCTTGTTAGTCAGAGTAACAGAGCTTCAGCTACTCTTCACCACTTGCACTAGGGAGGAGAGAGGGGCAGAGAAATCGGAAGCACTGCTTTCTTTAGTTGATAGCCGCCTTTGAAGCATTTTCCTTGACTTCTGCTTGCTCTTGACTGGATGGGGTGTTGCTGCTTAGATCCCCTTCTTTTCAATCCTATTCAAGAATGCTTCTAACTTTTGCTGATTTGACAGCTCTCTAGTCTTTTCAAATAAGTAGCTCTACCTCATCTCCACAGAAAGTTTTTCCTGTGATAGAACAGAGAATATTGTATATACTACTCATGTTGATTATGCTGATAGATGGTTTTGGAAGTCACAAGGCCTATTTACAATTATGTAAATAATTCTATTTACCTAAGATAAATCAGTTTCAGCTGACACTTCATATGTCTAAACAGCAAATGAAGGATGTCATATGGACCTGGTGGAAGATCTAGAGCGTAGACTAAGCTTTAACTCTGCTCAGATTCTTTCCAAAAGCATTCAGAAACTTCATGGTGTCTCATTCATCCAAGAAAAGCAACAACATACAAAGCTCTGACTGCTCTGTTGTAGCAGGCACTGTCCATAACCAGAGTCATTTGACTCAGGAATTGTACTGAGAGGCAGAAGCCCCGTTATGTCTGTCTGTCTGTCTATCCTGCCCAGAGACTAGTGCTGACTGTACAGCTATTTGTGATGGTTTCTGATGTGCTATAGTTTGTAAAGACACGCAAATCATATTACTGTGTTTCTTGTGAATTGTATGTTTGTGTTCAGGTAACTGCTGAGGTGGCAGATTTTCTATTCTAGAAGGGGCATACAGAGAAAGGACATACAGAAAGTGGTCTTTATTTTCAGATGAAATAAAAATTATGAAGTACGCAGATTATAAGAACAATCACTTTCCTCTGGAAAACTTGATTACAGAAGTGTCATTATGTTCAGCTGTGTGTCTGTAATGCAATCCTTGAACTATACTTATTTCTATCATGCCAACATATTTTCTAACATTTTTTGTGTTCTATTTTAGACCAAAATTGGGTCTGGAAAGCTCATGGGCCCTAAAGGTGTTTCTGTGGATCGTAACGGGCACATCATTGTAGTGGACAATAAGGCATGCTGTGTCTTCATCTTCCAGCCAAATGGGAAAATAGTCACCAGGTTTGGCAGTCGAGGAAATGGGGACAAGCAGTTTGCAGGTACACTTGATGGTAATATGTAAATCCCCTTTTCTTGCCGCTTCTGCTCACATTTGCATGATGTCTGAGCATGTTGAAGGTGCTACAACCTACTTGTTTTACCTGTGGGGGAAGGTTCTACCAATTTACCATTTAATTGGTCAGGAAGAATGCAACATCTGTTCTGCAAGTGTAGCTGGAACCAGATTGTTTTATCTACTTCTCTGTACCTGGAAGCATTTCAAATCAGTGACCCAAGAAAGACTGATCTTAACTAGAATTTTATAAATGCTTCATAATGCCCACAATCATCTCTTCAGAGTAATCAACTCGAACACTGTGCTTTGTGTTTCCAATAACCAGGTATAGATTAACCTGATTAGATTAATGCCCTCAGCAGTATCTTCCCATATGAAAATGAGCATAATGGGATAGTGATAAGATTGAGATCAGGAAGACACAGTTATGTAAATGGAAAATGCCAGTTTGTGGAAATTACCACTTAGATTCAACTGACTGCTTGCACTGGTGTTTTGCAATTAGATAATGCAATTAAGTTTTTTAAAAACCCACTTATGTATTTCCAGTAAAACAGCTGTTTTTTCAGATGGTAAGTTTCTCATACAGATTATTTTCACAGGTGCTGGGTGACTCTGAACAAGAAGTTACATATTGGTCTGATGTTCTGTGACTGGTTCTTAGCAAAGGAGAGAAATAGCATTTTATCTCACTTATGATCTCTTTCTGTCTTATGGCACAAGTGCCACATCTATAATTTATGAAAGCTTTAGCTCTAACACACCGTCACTAGAATTTTCTGGGTGTGTGCAAAGTCTTTAATTTTAAAATTTGTAAGAATAACTCCTGAAAATGCTCTGTAAATATTCTGTGTGCAAATATTCCATAACGGTGCATTTAAGAAATTTTAAGAAATTCGCTTTGTCTTGGTCGTAGGCTACATAGAACAGGTGAGCTGTCATGGGTTCAATGTTTTCAGTGTAAAAGTTTTCACCCATCAGTTTGCTCTGACACACTGTGAAAATTGAATGAGAGTTCTGATCTGTTCAACTCAAAGTAGCACTAAGTATTTCAATTTAGGAATTTGCTTGTTTTCAAGCTGCCATTTGTTTTCTGTTAAAGTTTGCCCACATAATTCAATACACAACATAAACTGAAAAATGCTTTTTTCCTCTAATACTCTAACTTTTGTGTTCATCCTATAACATGTTTACTCAAATGCTTGTAAAAAGTGAGCACACAAAGCACAATTTCAATTAAGACTTTACATGAAATTTTTGAGGTACTGAATACATGTTCTTTAAGGCTAAGCTTTATGTTTTCTGTTATTAATAAGCTTGTATCTACTTAGTCTCCTGTGTATGTGAGAAAGGAAGGAATGGGCAAAGCTTATTGATAAAAACATCTAACAGATGGCTGGAAAAGGTACTGTGTTTATACAAAGCATGCTGAGCTTTTTTTAAAACATGAAATGAAATTAATTTGAAATTGGTATTCCCAGTTTGACAATGATTGCTGAGAAGACAAATGTTAATGAATAGTACATTATTTTTTAATTTAAGCAACCTTTTTGATTTAGTGGTATTACGATTCTTGTGTTCTTTCTCTGCACTGCAGGTCCTCATTTTGCAGCTGTAAACAGCAACAATGAGATTATCGTTACAGATTTTCATAACCATTCTGTCAAGGTACTGTCAATTAATGGAAACTTGGAAAACTTTATTTTATGCTAATACCTTCTTGGGGGAAATAAAGTGTTGTTTGAAACAGAGTTCAAACTCTATATGTATGAGGTCTAATATAAACACTGCACACTCAGAGATCTTCGCATGTACTGCATTGCTTAATGGAAATAGAATCCAATGCCTTTGGTGCCATATAGTGTTCTCTAGCTTAATTGCTTAAACATAGGTAGTACCTCAGATAAATAATATTAACTTAGTTATTTTTATTAGCTCTCTGTCAAACCTGTTATTTACCCTGTGATCTTTGCTATTTTAAGTAGCTTGGCAACTCGTGAATTTCACAGTAAAATATTCCCACATCTGTAGTTGAATAAAATCGTATCAAAGTAAAGATACAGGACAATCTTCAATTCTGTACCTATACATTTTAAGATTACTAAATTAATTTACAACCCAGCACTCTTAACATCTGTGTAACACATCAGTTATCTCACAGTACCTCCAGCATGAGGTAAAACTGGCCACTAGATCTTATGCCCACGGTAAGTTCTGACTCATGGCCTGTTAAACACCAAGCATGGTGTATTTGTCACAATAATAAACCAAAACAAGGATACATCTAGAGATGTCATGTGTCAGACATATGAAGAACCTGCAAACCATTTCAGCAATTATTCACCTGTGCATGTTTGTTTTCAGGCTGTGACATTCCCTTTTAGTCACTTTCTATGCTCTTTCTCCCCTCCCTCCACACACAGCAGCAGCAGGACACAGGCAGCAGAAAGCTGTCCTACCCAGGTTATGGCCCATGTACCAGTCCCATACATCAGTGAAATCCCTGAGTTTTCACCTAATGGCTTCATGTTCTGATTAAACACAAAGATGAGCCCTTAGTCCAGTTCTTCATTGTTCATAACTGAAGTGAGGTATTCACCTGAAATAGAAAATCACTGCCTGAGCATAGACATCCTCATGTCCTGAGCAGTGATGAATTGTCTGCCTTTTGAATAGCAACCTTGCTCTTGTACCCTTTTGGAATTAGGAAGTAGCAACACGTGGTTTGGATTAGGACAAAGAAATCAAGACTGCTGCATAAATCCCAAAGCAGATTGTTTATGTGGTTTATCAGCAGGAGGCCTGTGGCTCCATAAATTACCCCTCCACCAGCAGGGCTTACTGTGGCAACAAGAATGCCTGGAGAGAGTTAGTAAGGGCAAACAAAAAAAAAAAAAAAAAAAAGCAAGGAATGTAAGAGGTGTAGCATCTTAGCTTATTCATAATTACCACATTTCTAATGAGAATAGAGAGTTTCCCTCTGTCTCTAGTGTGACTCAACAGGATAAAAAAAATGTGATTTGTTACAATTTGTTAGGAACTTGTATTTGCAAGACTCTCTAAATCAGTGCAGATAATTGTTGACATTTGCAGAATAATTTATCATCTGAATAATGCTGTTACCTTTTGTTAGATGGTGGGGAAAGGGCAGAGGGTAGATTTTGTTTTAAATAAACAAATTCCACTCTTAATGGGTCCCAAAACCTCTTCCTACAACCAGTGTCTTGAATTAAGCATCTCTACTCAGCAACATTATTTTAGTTCTCTATCAAACCTTCAAGTGTGTTCCTTCCTTCAGGCATCTTCTGTGGAATAGCCTTCTCAAAGGCTATCCTTTGGTCATCCATCATCCCTGTTTAAATCCAAGGAGAGAGTGATACATTCTTGCTTGTTTTTTTCCTCATTAGCTGGCTTTTTTACTTTCTTTACCAGCTGAAGCACCAGCATTATACTTCCTTCTACAAATGCATTTTCTCTGTTCACTGTGAGTGCTAAGGAATAGAGTGAAAGAAGATTTAGTTTCGGAATTACAGAGGAGTTCTTCACTATGCGAGTGGGAAGAAACTGCTATTGATTGCCCAGGAAAGCTGTGAAAGCTCCGTCACTGGATGTCTTTAAGACCAGGCTGGATGGGAATCTGAGCAACCTGGTCTAGGGAGAGGTTTAATTGGAGCAAGATGATCTTTGATGTCTCTTCGAACCAAACCATTCTGTGATTTCCTTACATCTTCCACCTTCTTAGCACTTCATTGTGCACTCAGCACCTTCCACGCCTTTTTGAGCTTTCTTGTGCATCCCATAGCCAGTCACTGTGAGTGCTGTCAGACTGTGTGCTACAGCTGGGCCTGGGTCCAGGATGGATCAAAACAAGCAGAAATTACTGTGGTACTGTATAAGTGACAGATCCTGTATCTCTCTTGAGCCCATTGTTTCATCCAGGTCACTGACACAATATTCATCAGTTCCATCTTTCTGCTGTCTAAGCATGCTACTGTCACAGAGAATTCAGTTGCTGAACTGTTTATAGCGAGAACATCATGCTGTGATTCTGAAAACATGATAGATATGAAAGTCAATGAAAGTGCACCTGCTCAGTTGTGTTTCTGTAGAACTGACTCCCACTGCCATATCTGTTCGCAGCTCTTCTTAATTCAATGTGAGCAAGCTGCAGAAGGGTTCCTGGATGAAGAGTTACTTTTCTCCCATCTTCTTCAGTGTGTGTGTTGGGGAAGGGAAGGTGTTTCCTGGGAACTCTCAAACCTCTAGTTTTTTTAAGAGGTGAACTGGTATTAATAGATAACTAATATTGTATATGAAGCCTCATTCAGGTTTTTGTTTTAACCTGTACAGGTATTTAACCAGGAGGGAGAATTCATACTGAAGTTTGGATCCAATGGAGAAGGAAACGGACAGTTTAATGCACCAACTGGAGTAGCTGTAGATTCAAACGGAAATATTATAGTAGCAGATTGGGGAAACAGCCGAATACAGGTAGAGTCTTGTGCATTTCAAAGGTGCTTGATTAGGAAAGATAATACATTGATAATGCTGGCCACTGAAGTCTTCAGGCTTCCTAAGAAACAGGATAGCAACATCAGGACTGACTGTAGTTTCTGAAGCAGCCTTTTATAGGCCTGGTTGCTGGTTTGTCCCCTTTTAGAAGCAGTGTTGTCAGATGGTGGACTGCTAACAACTCTCTCTGATCATTACTGTCAACAAGGCTTTTGTCTCCAAGTAGTTCCCAAAAGCTCTTTGATGAATTAGGTGACTTGCAAGCATTGTTGAGATGAAAGTAATTTATAATAGTCATAACAGAAAATTGGAGATGTGGTGTGAAATATGAAAAAGCAAATGATCTCTATAAATTGTGAGGCAACTTGAGCAGACTTTTAAAACTTCTTTTAAATGTTGAGATGATAGTCTGCTTTTATGTTATGAGAGATGCACTCCTATCTTTCAAGTGCTAAGCACCATGTTGTCTTTTTTTTTTCCCCAAAGAATATCTATTATATTAACTGTGTCTATTATATGCAGCTCCTTCATTTTTATATTCAGTGAAAAATGAGTTGTTTTCAGAAAGCCCTGTCAACAGCATAAACAAATTCCTGGTATTCTCTGTTGGGAACCTAGGAGTCATGATAGCCAAAAGAGTAACGTTTGTTAGGAAAAACAAGGTGTTGCTCGAGTTCCTGATTGAGGTTGACTAATTGTACTTGGCTATTTTTAGAATAAGGAAGAACCAAGGGGCACTTCTTATTATTCATTGCACGTATAGTTCTTACCAAAGATCCTGGCAGCTTTAATTAGTTTTTAATAAGAAAATACATTTATATATAAATGTGTATATTATGAGACTAACAGATCAGGTTATGCCCTTGTTTATTCTACAGTATGTCAACTGTTTCATAAAGGAGAAGTTTAAAGGTATACTTAAGAGCAGATTTGTGTCTACTATTTTTCTTTTTTATTCATAACGCTCTCTCTGTGCTTTCTCACCCTCCAAGGTTTTTGATGGAAGCGGATCATTTTTATCCTACATTAACACCTCTGCTGATCCACTTTATGGTCCCCAAGGTCTGGCCCTTACTTCAGATGGCCACGTTGTAGTTGCCGACTCTGGAAATCACTGCTTCAAGGTCTATCGATACCTACAGTAGCAATGAGCTCTGGAGCTGGCTAATCTTTCACTTTTAAAAAAGACTGGTCCTAGAGATTCAGTGCAGGATATCTGCTACTTTTGAGTTGATTTCTAATAATGAAAGAGTCTCTTATGGACTTCTCATATTAATTTCCAAACTTACCTTGTTTACATAGGACTTGCACCTCTTGTGTTTCTCACTGAACTTGTTGTAAGGGTTAATACACAAAATCCTCTTTAATTGAATTAATAAAGATAATATGATCTCAAACACAAAAGGCAACTTACTGAACTGGAATTAAGTAATTAGGCAAAAATGAGAAAAAATTGGGAAAAGTCCACAAAGCTTTTAGAAGACTGAAGAGTAGTTCTTGATCAGAGCTTCCAAATTTGCAAATTTGAAGAAGTTGTTATGCATTATTTAACCTAGAGGCTATCCTGGGAATCTTCTAGATCTCATTATCATGTTAGGTATTCCACTTTAAACATTTTTCAGTCTTACTATCTATAACAAGTAGGTCCTTTTAGTATAAGATTAAGTCTCACAAAATCCGTCTAGCTCTAACCGCCAGACCTAACACAGCTCAACATTTAGCACTATGAGAATCAATGCAAATTCCCTACTCATGTGGGATTAATGAAGGATTGTTTCATGTGCTTGATTTTCACTCTCCCTCTTGCTCAATATGCTGGAAAGACTTTACAGAGACCTGATATTTCTGAAGCTCTAGAAAAACTTAATTGTAGTGATACATTAGTGAAAGATGAATTTCCATATAATGACAGACCTTTTGACACCAAACTAGTTCATTAGGATTAGGGTTATTATGATGTCAACTCAATTAACCTCATGTATGCCACTCTTCTGTATGTGTTCATTGCCATGTCTCCTTAAGGCAACTCATTGTATTAACCAATAAAACAAAATGCAGCATCACACAGGACAGAAAGCCAGAGAGGTACCCCTATGGAGGACCTACATTATACAACCAAAGGAACTGTAGAAAACAGAGGTTGTATAGGAGAGCCAAGGGTTACCAAAGCTATTTGTTTTTACATGAGAAAAATATATGACTAATAAGAATGAATTTGAACCAATTCCTGAAGTCCTTCATCAAAGGGAATTTTGTTAGAGGGTAAAATAAGGACTGTGAGATTTGTTCCCATTTGTTTGTATGTATGTATGCCTGACTGAAACAAAAATAAAACTAAGTAAATGTATGTTATTTCAGCAAATGGGAAAATATCTGACAATGGCAGTACTCTGAAAAATATCCTTCCTTCTTTTTCTGATGGATCTCTATACTGAATTTAACTGGAAATGCTTACAATCACATGACTTGGTTCAGGTTTTAACACCTTTTTTAAAAAGAACAAAGTGAACTTGTCCCTTTTAAAGTAGCATTTGCTTTATTTTTATTTCTAAATCCAGTGGTCAAAGGATGAATTGCTACTGCAGATGAATGGAGATAGAGCGGTGCTCACTCTTAACCACATTTGAGGACATGGTAAGCTTGTTGCCAATGCCTACAATAGATTGGGAAGCACTGTCTTTTCTCGTTTTTAGGGCCTTGAAACAAAAGGGCATTGGGGTCAGGAACAGGGGAGTATTTTAAGCATGTTTGCAGAATGGAAAGAAATCTTTGTAAAACTGCTTGTTCTAAGTCTTATTTCTAAAAGGTTAAGGTGGTTGTTTTGGTGAATTTGAAAAAACCGCAATGTTTCTTTTTTAAAAGATGCATTTGACTTGTAAAATTGCAGACTCCAAAATGCTTACATGTGAAGTTTGTCTGGTTTTTAATTACTGTTTCTTAAAGCTGTTTTCTCTTCTTTTCCTTGTTTATTTTTTGCACATAGAGCAAATGACAAATGCTTGTACAAAGGAAGTTTCCTTATTTCATCTGAATAAATATTTTGTGTGTAGGGCTTAAGGTTTGGACTAATGCAGCTAAGAAACTGGTGGTAACTTATTTTAGGTTATAAAAAGAAGTCTACTGTTACTAAAAGAATAAAATATCCTCTGCTGGAACTGAGTTTGTCCTAAAATTCTGAAGATGATTATCAAGTCATTACACAATAAACTGTCCTATCAAAATGTGACAAAGTTGTATATCAAATTTTCTGATGATTGAGTGATTTCCTTCTAAGTGTCCTTATAGGCAACCTGGTAGCAAGTAAACAATTCCTGACATTGGAATGCCCTTAAATGGCTGATTTATCAATGAAGAAAAGGTATGTAGCATTTTAGCTATTCATTAGCAAAGAAAAGAGTTTGTACAGGTTCTTTGAGACAAAAAGAAAATCAGAAATGTGCTGTTCCTGTCAGTTATGGGTACTGTTAACCAAATATAGTTCCTAATTTGGGGGTTCCTAACAATGTTTTACTCAACTTGCCTGGTTTCCACTAAGGAAACATTGCCAGATCCCCTGTTGTCAGGAATTCTGAGAAGCACAGAAATCAAGCCCTACCCTGTACATCAGAACTTATATATAAGAGGGTACTATTCCATGGCCTTGCTTTTTTTTAAACCATTCTGACTAGGATTTTATGTATCTTATGTCAGTCTAGGGCATCCTGATGAAAAGACAGAATTCTGCACCGGCCAAACCCCCTACAACTCAGCTATCAGCTGCTAGGGGTGATACGGATTTTTTCCCTCTAGTCTTTTGAGGTTTCAGACATTATCACTGACTGCACCTGAGAAATGTCACTAATTTGGAGTTCCTTCTGATAGCAAATGCTACCAGCTAGATTTTCAAACTCAGTGGCACAGGACATTCCTTTCCAACGTCTGACCTTATTTACCTGTCACTGAGAAACTGAGAAAAACATTGCTTCTGAAGCCAACTTAAGTGCTTGGCTTACAACCCTTGCAAAGATTAACCAAAGCAGAAAATCAGTTCTAAAAAGCTGGCAGATTCTTTTCTCATCCAATTAAGCGAACATCAAAATTGCACGACTTGCTTTGCTGAATTGTTAGCATTTATTTAAGGCTTTATAGGCATTCTGCTGCTGGATTTCAGGTATAACCAAATATTCCCTTGTCTTCCTTGGGACATTAATTGAGTAGCAGCACAGCATGAATGGTGCAAGTATGTGCTTCATTTAATCTTCAACTCAAAAGTAATCTCAAAAGGTTATCAGAACTTGTGTAATTTTGAGCATTTTAGGACAAACTAACCAATTGTATTTTCTTTTTTTTTTTTTGTAAAGTAAATATGAGGATATGTTGAGATAAACAGTCTAAACAGTAGAGGATTTTTACATAGACTAAACCAGCAGCAATGTAGCTGAAAAAAGAAAATGATTTAGGTGAGCAATTGCCTAATGTAGACAGAGAGTTATTTATTAGTAAATGCTCTTTTGTTCTCTAAAAGCTAGAGGACTTTCAATTTCATGTCAATATTTTTTTATAACTAAGGATCTAGTGTTGCCATAATGAGAACTACAAGTGCCCAATATGTTGTGTGAAATGACTTTCAGTTGCAGGTGACAGACGCTTAAAATTGTCTTCAAGAATTGTGAGCAACAATTATTTTGATCCGTTTGAGAAGAATGCACTAAAGATCTTTGTGCTACGGCTTAGGAAGATTCCTAATGCATTGTTATTTCTGATGAATGTACAGCACTTCAGTTGATGTTTGTGAGCAACACTGCCTTAACCCCGACACTTTTGCTTTGGCTTTATGACATGGGAATGTTCCCTGAGCTGCATAGTGAACAGTAGCCTCTGTTAGAAATTTCCACCAGTTGATATGCTGGAGCTTTCCAGTTCTAGACATGAGTCTGTCTGTTTTCTTGTTTGGCTTTTTTTTAAAAAACAAGGGTTTTGTACATTCCATCTTTGTAAGTCAGTCACATATGTGTTGTGTACATGTAAGCCTTGCACTCTCTTGACACTCATAATGAAATATTCTTACTACTTGCGGTTTTTTGTTGTTTTTTTTTTTTTGTTTTTTCTTGTTTTTTCTAAATCCCTGTAAGGCTAAATACAAACTTTATCTCCTTAAGGTCAAGGATGAAAGACGTGCATTGAAGTATTTGTGAGTGTGTGTGTGTGTGTGTGTGTGTAGTATTAGCTTCCTGTGTGCCATAGTATTCTTGATGCTTTAGCAGACAATTAAAAAGAAAATTACTCTGTCTTGGAAATGTAGGAAAACCAGAGTCAAATGTGTACTTTTATCACGCACAGAAATTTCAAATAAAAATAAAGCTTGTTTCCTCCATTAATTTCATGGTTCAGGATTTATTTTTGACTAGGTCTCATGGTCAACACTCATATCAGTAACACAGGAAGATAGGAAATCTTTTCCAAAAGGAGTCCCTAACAGAACTGGTCACACACCAAGAACATTATGGCTGTTTTAAGGGTGATCAGCTTTTATGTGACACAGAGGATAAGAGGGTATTTGGTCCTTCTTTGAAAGAAGGTGGAGAACTGGAGCTTCCTTGTCTTCTTCCTTCTTCTGTTCAGTCATGAGAATTAACAGTTTCATTGGTGGCAGTAAGATTGCCAGTAATAAGGTTTTCCATTTATATCATTGTCTTGGTTTGGGATGACAG
>VZRI01010563.1:0-12911 GCA_013397515.1 Upupa epops | reverse complement strand
AAGAGAGGTCAAGGGTAACACAACGGGCTTCTTAAAATACACTGCATGTAAANTGTGTGGTTAAATGGGAAGTTACTGCACAAACTGAAGAGGAAAAAGAAAGTCTGTAGGCCATGGAAGGAAGGGATGGCCACTTGGGGTGATTATAGGTCTCTGGTGAGAGAATGCAGAGATGCAACTAGGAAAGCCAAGGCCTCCTTTGAATTAAACCTTGCAAGAGAGGTCAAGGGTAACACAACGGGCTTCTTAAAATACACTGCATGTAAAAGTTGGGTGCCCTGAAGACAGAGGATACAGTAAAAGCAGACATACTGAACACTTTCTTTACCTCCATCTATACTTCTGGTATCAAATCCAGACTGCTAAGCCTCCAGAGGAAGTTGAGGCAAGAGAAGAGCTTGCCTTGATTAATGAGGACTGGGTTAGGGATGTGTTGAGCAAACTGAATGTACATAAATCCATGGGCCCTGATGGGATGCACCCATGCACGTTAAGGGAGATGGCAGAAGTCATTGCTAGGCCACTCCATCATCTTTACTAAATCGTGGGAATCAGGAGAGGTGCCTAGAGACAGGAGATGAGCAAATGTCACTCCAGTCTTCAAGAAGGGTAAGAAGGAGGACCCAGGTAACTATAGACCGGTCAGCCTCACCTCTATCCCAGGAAAGGTGATGGAACAAAATGTCCTGAATGCTGTCTCAAGGCACATCAGGGACAAGAGGGTCATGAAGGGACAGTCAGTATGGCTTCACCAACGGGACCTCATGCTTGACCAACCTGATAGCCTTTTATAAGGGCATAACCAGGTGGACAGATGATGGCAGAGCAGTGGATGTGGTTGATCTTAACTTCAGTGGGGCACTTGTTCTAGGTGGTCCTGCTGTTGGTGGATTGGACTAGATGATCTTTCGAGGTCCATTTCAATCCCTAATGATTCTGTGATTCTATAATTTTGTTATTTGAGCACTGCATGATGGATTGGCTGGTTGCGTATAGTCTCTGGAGGATGCAGCAGGCTGTGCAGCACCACTCAGAGAAAAAGAGCAGTGTAGTGGGAGCCTCAGGTGCACACACGCCTGCTCCCAGGCAGAGGGTCCTAGGAGCCCAGCTCTAACAGGAGACTTAAATTGTGGGTCAGGACAACGGAGAGGGAATGAGCCATATGCTCATTGTCCTGGCTAATGTGAAACTGAAACCAGCGTTTTCAAGCCAACTGACTTTAATCTGGTCTTGTTGTTTAATTCCATTAGACTTAATTTGTTAGAATAATCTAATTCAGACCTCTCCACAACCCCAGTGCATTTGACTGGTGCAGGCACTTGGTTGCAGTGAGAGAAAGCCAGCCATGTATGGTGGGAAGGAAATTACTCTGCAAGAAGATAAATTATGCTTGGGCAATTTTATGCGATTAAGGGAACAATTAAAAGAAAATGGCTGGAGTACCACTCACACAGTGGTTCCTGTGCTGGCGAAGACGGGTGGTGGGGAGACAGCCACTTCCAAGGTGAGAGTCATCGATGAGCAGTGAGCACAGTGGTTCCAGGGTGCTTTGAGCCCTGTTTCCATACTGGGATGGGGAAATAATGGTGAAAAGTTGTAGACTGGTTTAGGTTGGAGGGGACCTCAGAGATCTTACAGTTCCAATGGCCCTGCCATAGGTAGCAACAGGTGGTCTAGACCCCCATCCAACCTGGCCTTGAACACTTCCAGGGATGGAACAGCTACAACCTCCCTGGGCAACATATTCCAGGGCCTCAGCACCCTCACAGGGAGGAATTTCTTCCTAAATCAAGTCACTTGCTGACCTGCAGCACTCATATTGCTGGGGTGCTTCTCCCCTGACCTGTTGCAGACAGGAGATGTTCCTTATTTGGAGCTGATTTGGGTTTTACAAGCCAGGACTTTGTTTTTCCTTGTGTAGCAGGGTTTGGATCTGGACCTGTTGCAAAAAATTGAGCAGGGAGAGCATGTCCTTTTGTATTATCCCCTAATTGTTCCCAAGACCCCTGGATCTGTACCTCAAAAGAGCCAGGGTTGCTCTCTGTCTACAGCATATCTCATCCCCACCTCTTCCACCCTGGCCTCATTTCCTCTGTCCACACAGGTTCTCACACCCACACTGTTGTTTAAAGCTCTATGTAGGATTAGCAGTTTTGAAAATCAGGCCTGTGTGGTCCCACTAACGTACACATCTGTTCCCAGCTGCTGCCCCACGCTCCCGCTGCCTCCCCTGAATCTCAGTGCATGTATTTTGACTCTGCTTGGTGAGAGCCACCTTTAGCCACTCCCTGCCGTGCTGGTGACTGCTGCTCAGTGTTTGCATTACAGTGACACAGGTTATGACTGCGAGCCCCAGAGCTGGCCATGGCAGAAATCAGGGCGAGGGCTTTATCCTGATTTCAAGCAGGCAAAGCAAAGATTTGATTGGGTTGATGGTGGGACACTTGCTCAGCTGTCTGCTCAGAGCCACATTGATGTGAGGTTCATTGTTTGACTTCTTCCCCTCTTTTTTTGATTTGAGATGGCTGGACAAATTCAGCCCTTACTGTAGTTCTCATGGAGACAGATTTGATGCCATACATTAAAGGGGGTGAGGCACAGTCAGCTCTCCCAGGGCCAGCAATTCCCCACAGTCACTTGCTTGGCATCTCCACCCAGGCTCATGGTCCTTGTCAGGTCCTTAGCAAACCCCTAAACCATGTCCTCTTCTTACTCTGTGTATATAGTCACAGCATGAGGGTCTGACTGTTGCTACTGTTGGGTTCTGATGCCTTGGTGCCACTCCTGTGCTGTGGTTAGTCCTGCCTGAAGGTTTCCACAATTGTGCTTGAAAGTCCTTGAAATGAGTAAACATCAACATTTTTGAGCAGCTCCTCTCGGCATCCATTGAAAGCTCACAGTGGTACCTTCACATGCAGAAAAGTTAACCTAGGCTGATGGATGGCAACAAAGGGATCCATCTGTTTTATGGAATCAAAGAATACTGGGTTGGAATGTACTCTACGGATCACCTGGATGAGCCTTTCCTGGAAAAAGCCTTGTGCAGATTAGGTGGAATCCCCCCTATCACCTCTTTTCTTTCTATCTTACAACCACACTTTGAGGTGAGAACAAGTATTGGCCAAGTAGTCGGGGAGCAGAAGTTAATAAACTGGTGAATTTCTAACTGCACGCTTTGCTGAAGATGACAATGCTGTTTATTTGTTCTTCTAGAAAGGGTGCTAATTGAAAAGGGGACTTCTCAAATCAATGTTGGTGATCAGCAGTAGGATCAGTTATAGAGCCCACGCTTCCAGAGCTCCCACTTCTTGCTTGGGGTCTAGCAGTGTCAGTGGTGCTGGTGATACACTTGTGTTCCTGTGGCACAGTGACAGTGAGAGGGGGCTCCTCTGTGGAAAAGCACATCCCGAAGTGGCAAGTCTTCCTCACCCATCACTAATGTAATCAGTGGATTTTTTTTTAAAGCCAGAAAAGGATTTCCATGACTGTTCTCATCGGCTCTCCTACCTCCAAAAGAAAAAAGAGAAACTGCAGCTAAGGAAATATCTTTACAAGTAATTCCAAAATACCTGATAGGGAGTAATAATAAGAAACAAACCAGTTGTTGTCTTTAATGACAATAGAAGGCCAGAAAAACCTCACTTCACTGTCAGGGTTTCCAAACAGCGCGTATAACAGTGGTTTCACCCCTTCGTTGCATTCTTGTGGCAACCACCAGGCTGTACCTAGGAGTGTTGGTCTGTGTGAAGACACATGGTGTTTCTGTGGTTGGTGTGGTGCCAGGAGGAGTATGGATGGGGAGAGAGGATAGTCAGTGCTTGTTGCTGGAGACCAGACCTTCCATTGTGCCTCATGAGCTAACAGGGCACTTGGGAGTGTTTACTGGGCAGCAGATGAATAGAGGTGATTTTAGGAGGATAATGCAGGTCTGTCCTGCCTAACATTAGGCAAATAACAGGTTTCCTGTTATGGCCAGTGAGAAGAAACAGGAGAACATGAGCTAGTGGTGTGCCCAAGAAGTCAAATGGCATCCTGGCCTGCATCAACAATAGTGTGGCCAGCAGGACCAAGGAGGTGATCCTGCCTCTATACTCAGCCCTAGTGAGACTGCACCATGAGTGCTGGGGGCACTGTTGGGCACCATAGTTTTGGAAGAACGTGGAGGTGATGGAGGTAGGACAGGGAAGGGCAACTGATGGTTAGGAGTCTGGAGAACAGACCTGGTGAGGAAAGATTGAGGGAGCTGGGGCTGTTCAGCCTGGAGAAGAATCTGAGGGGAGACCTCAGTGCTCTCTACAACTACCTGAAGGGATGATGGAGTGAGGCAGGGTTTGGCTTCTTCTCCTTAGGAACTAATAACAGATCCAGGGGAAATTATCTGAGGCAATAGGACAAGAGGTAATGGGGTCAAGTTGTACCAGGGGAGGTTCAGATTTGGATCTTAGGAAAAACTTACTCCCAGAAAGAGTGAGAGCCTGGACAAAAAGAGATGATCTTCTCCCTCTCTACAACTCCCTGAAGGGAGGTTCTAGTCAGGTGGGGATCAAGCTCTTCTCCCAGGCAATTAGTGATAGGATGACAGGGCAGGGCCTGAAGCTGCCAGGGGAGGGTTAGGTTGGATGTTAGGAAGCCCTTCCTCACAGAAGGATCACAGGGTGATCAGACACTGTAATGGACTTCCCAGGATGGAGTTCCCATCCTTGGTGGTGTTGAAGGACTGACTGGATGTGACACCTAGTGTCATCGTCTGGCTGATGTGGTGATGTTAGGTCATAGGTTGGCCTTGATGATTTTAGAGGTCTTCTCCAGCCTCAGTGTTTCCGTGATTCTGTTCCCACACCTCTGCAGACAGAACAGTAGTGATTAAAGGTATTTTGTCCTTTTGCTTGCTCTGATCTCATCACAGAACATGTATTTCTTTGCCAGCTGTGGCAGTTGGGCCTTGAATCATAGAATTCTCATGGGTGGAAAAGACTTCCAGGATCACGAAGTCCAGCCCTCATCCCAACATATCCCTAAGCCCTAGACGATGGCCTCAAGTGCTCTATCAGCTTGGTTTTTAAACACCTCCAGGGATGAAGACTCTACCACCTCCTTAGGCAGCTCATTTATCATGGTTTGGAACAAATTCGTGGCCAGAGAGACCTGGTTAGGAATTTCCCTCCCCCCAGTCCATATGATTGAAGAGGTTTGACACCTGGAATGCAAGTGAAAAATAAAAGATTCAATAACAACACTAACAAAAATAAAGGCAATTCCCCTTCCCAAAATCCCTTGTCCTATGCCAAAACCCACCACCCCCCAAAACCTGACAAGTAATCCAGCAGAGCCTGGGTGCCGGGGAGGCAGCAGAAGGTAGAGTGCTGGAGCCTGGATGAAATCCAGGAAAAAGCGGCCACAGCAGAGTGGTAGCAAAAGTCCATGGAGGGGTTCTGAAGGGAGTGGCTCCAGCAGGGCACGGTGGGGTTTGGGGCCAGAAGGCCTCCAACAGGGAAGGAATGGTGGCAAGTGCATGGCAGCAAACAGCACTTGGTTCAGCACGCTGAGGAAGGGGTGGGAGCCAGCAGAGAGGAGAAAAACAGCTAGAGCCAGGAGCTCGGGTTTGGGGTGGGCAGGAAAGCAGAAGTCTGTGGTGAACAGTGGGGAATCTGGACGTGTCCAAAACAGCGAAGCGTGGCAGGATATCAAAACAGCCCGCTCACCTCCTCCCCAGTGACTTGAAATAACCGTGGGGAAACCAATCCCAAAGCTGAGCAGATTTCCTGCTCAAAACAATCTATAATCTTAGAGCTGAGAACTCCTGCTCAAAAATAATTTCCAATTATAAAGTTGGAAAATTTTCTGCTTAAAAAAGAAAGTAAAAAAGATGCCTAAAATGATTTCCTGCTCCTCAGGAGGCCCCCCCTCCCCTGCACGGATTTGTCCAGCTAATGGCAAAGAACTTCTTCATAATGTCTAATCTAAACCTCTCCTGATGCAGCTTGATGCCATTTCCCCTCATCCAATAACTGGTAATATGGAAGAAATGACCAGCAGCAGCCTTGGTACTACCTCCTTTTAGGTAGCTGTATAGAGCAAAAAGGGCTCTGCTCAGCCTCCTCTTCTCTAGACTAAACAACCCTAGTTCCCCCAGCCACTCCTCATAGGGCCTGTTTTCCAGACCTCTCTACTCTTCCTCTTCTCTCCCTGCTTAGAATGTTTGAACCATTTCACTTGTGAATCAGAGCCTAACACCCTTGAAGGAAGTAACTGCTAAAAGAGAGAAGAAAGATGGGCTTGTCATGAGGTACCATGGTGTGTGAGACTAGAGGGTGACAATCTGTTGTGAAGTGAGGACAGAGTTGGTACAAGTATCTGTGAAGACCTGTGTGCAAGGTAGGCTGTCATCTCACAGAAGAAAAGCCTGTCAGGCAGCCAGCAATGAGCTCTGTCTCTCTCCTTTCTGGTCTCCATATTTCTCCTTTCTTCTAAATACCTGATTTTTTACCTGTTTTTAGTCAAGACATCACAGAACCTTGACTATATTCCCTTAATACCTGCAATAATCCTTTGAAATAGGGTCAGGGGAAGGAATTCATTAAGGCCAGCCAAGGCTTCCTGGGGGAAACTAGGAACTCCAGTTCTGTGTGTCCATAAGTAAATCTAGTAATTGATTCCTACAACCCTCCTGTGTCCATAGTTGTGATTGTCGTCAGTCTTCCAGGGCCCTTCCTTGGGCATCTGCTGAGAATCCCTTCTTAAGTGTTGTGCATGCAGCAGAGCAGTGCCATGAGCTTTATCAGCAGGTTTTCCATTCACTTGCCTTTAACTCTTTCTTTACTCTCTGTTAATAAAACTCATTATTTTGTCTTTACTATAATATTGTCCCTGGTTTTCTGTTGTGTTTTAATGACTCAGAGAAATCCAAACCACCAATAAATAAAGCAGGACACGCAGTTTCTCCATGCATCCTCCTCTGTGCGTATCCTCCAATAGGGAATCTCTCTTTCATCAGTAAAACCAGCTCCGGTTCAGCTCTGTATTGGTCTACAATGAGAATAGGATTACCAGTTCAGTTTTGGGACAGAGGGACAGCAGAAGGGAGAACTTTGTTCATTGGTGCTTTTCCAATTCAGTGCAACACCTGTCTTGTGTGAGATATTTTTAGGGTTTAGTGCTTTCCTGAGGGGTTTGGTTTTGATTTGTACAGGCACATTACAAGTACTGGTATTGGAATTTTGCTTGGTTTTGTCTGAAATTGTTGGTCACTTCTTCAAGAGTGACCTTAGAGCTTTTATTCTGAAATTACCAGAGTAGGGGGCTCCGGTGATTTTACCTTACAATGCCATGGCAGTGGGATGGCCCTTAAATTCACCATGGTGTATCAAAGCTGGTTGGAAACGATACATGACATAGGAAAAATCTCCTAGCAGTCAATGCTGCCTAGCAGCTTGAATCTGGACCCAGCAGCAAAATGTCCAACCTGCCCTACTCAGGAATAGAGGGAAGGAGCAGAACACTTGAGCACCTTTTTCATGCCTTCCCTTGCTATCAAATGAAGATTTCCCTTTTCATTGAGCCACCAGCTCTTGTTCCATGATTGCTGTGTGAAGGCTCAAGCCTGACCTAGGCCCATAGTGCAGGGGAAGTAGCCAACTATCCCACTGAGCAGGGCTGCTCCTCCAGAAGAGCATGTGCAAGATGCTGGGACAGTTTGGTTGAGCAGGGAACAGCAACTCACACCTTCCCATGGTCTGAAGCAGAGCTTTTCTCATTGTATATGACATAAGTCATTACACAGGCAGAACTCCTGGAAAGGAGGTGATGCTGCTGGTCCCCACCTCCACCAGTCCATGGGGGGGCAGAAAAAAGGTGTACATGTGCCACTGGTTGAGGAGATGGCAATTCTGGGAAACCATCATGGCTGGAGCAGAAGGACTAAGGCTGTGGGAGCTGCTCAAGGAGTGGGACTAAAACTTCAGAAAGGTTTTAAGAGCAAGAGTTTCCTCAGGGAACATTTTGGGTTCACAGAATTATTGAGGCTGGAAAAGACCTCTGAGATCATCAAGTCCAGCCAAAACCATTACTCCTGCCATACTGTGTACACAGAGGGGTGGCAGCTGCTTCTCAGCAGCACAAGTTCCCTCCTTTCCCATGTGCATGTTAGGTTTGGGACCCCACAGGTTGCTGTGCTGAATAGGATATTTTCCTGGCTTTGCTTTATAGCTGACCAGTGCCAAGTTTGGGCATCACTCAGGAATCAGATTGTCATGTCTTTAAAACATAATGTTTGCAGAATATTGCAGAAACTAACAGACTACCCTGTAAAGTGCCCCACCTCACATCCCAGCCCTCCAGTGATTTTTCACATTATCATTCAGCTTTGCGATATGCAGCGATATCCCTCAGACCTGTACTGAGCAGCAGTTGCCCCCACAGGCTTTGCCTCACTGCAGTGATGCTGTAGCACAGGACCCAATGCTTGATCTCCTCTCCCACTTCTGTTCACACTAGACTTGCTGGGCAGCATTTGCTCTCCATGTACTCACACTGGTTATTGGGGAAGACCTGCTAGTCCTGATCCAGACCTCTGGCTATAATAACTACATGTCTCAGAGGCACCATCCATACCTCACAAGGACAGATCTATGGTGGTGCAGATGTGGCACTGGATTGCTCTGGGACTCCCTTTGCTATTTCTGCCTGGGTTGAAGTGCCAAAGGCAGGAGGTAAATTTGCTCTGGGAGGTTCTGGAACAAGTACAGGCATTGCTGAGCAGTTCTAGGCAGAAAGTAGCAGGTGGAAGGATGTTGTGCAGAGCACAGGCTGTGTAGGGATGTGCAGAAAGCTCCCAGCTCCCCAAAGAGGCAGTGTGAGTGCTGGGGTGTTGCAGAGGAAATTCTCATCAGGGTCTGTGGTTTGGGAGGCTCTTCCTCTGGAACACACAACAGCTTTCTTAGCATCTCTCATACTCCCTGAATTAACTCAGAGAAAATGTTTTCTTCAGAATAGGGTTTCTGAAATTGACTTTGCTTGGCAGTGCTGAGCATTGTGAGGTGGAGGGTGAGCAGTGGATAACAGATGGTGCAAGTTTATCTTCCCTGCTTTGTTTTAGGGGTCTGGACAAGGCTGCCACCTTTGTCTTCAGTGAATAGTCTTCAGCTTTGCTTTAAACCCATTAAAGCATTTAATTCTAGGATGGGTTTTATGGTTGTCTTCTCTGAAGAACAGTGCTCGGGAGCCAGCCAGCATCTCACAGTTCCACCTGGGTGCCAGGGGTGTGATCAGTAATCACTGAGTTGAGCCTGCCTGCAGGGCTGAGGAGATCAGCTTGGGGAGGAATGAAACAGGCTCTGAACACTAAGTTATATTTCAGGTTACTTGCTGGTTCTTGAGTAAACTGGATAATTGTTTGGTTTGCATTTGACTTAACATAATCCTAGACCTTTTCTGTCTTTCAGTTACACTTGATGACCCCCTAGAGAGGATTTTGGAGCCCTTGCCTTGATGCAGTGTCCTGTGGGGTTTGAGAGAGCCCAGTCTGCTTAGTCCTGTCTGGCTTTGATAGTTTCTATGCTGTACCACCCCAGGACTCACTGGGCCAGGCAGAAGGGTTAGGGGAGGGCTTGGGCAGATAGAGGCTTACTAGTAGCCAAAGATTAGGTTAATGGTTTGACTCTGATCTTTTCCAACATAAATTATTCTATGGCACTTTGAGAATGAGGAGGACAGTAGTCTCTGAGCACACTCCATGGTTCGCTCTAACAAGAATGACAACAGTGCCTGCTGGCTTTGCTGGGGTTCACTCATTTATTTACATCCCAAGCAATCCCTTCCTCCCCCTCACAGCATCACTACCTGACAGATGAGCTGGGAGGTATTCTGGGATGTTTGGCTCTGCAGTGTTTCCCAGACAATTTGTCGTCTTCTTCACTGCCCTGGACATTTATTATTACAGCTTTATGTTTATTAAAATCAAACACACCTAGAAATTAGCAGTGATAGCCCACGTCTGGGATCCAAAAATAGGGAACTGAGGAGACTGAAAGCTCCAGTCTTGGCACATAACAACAATTTTTTGGTGATGAAGACTTAAAAAATTAAGGCTAAAAGCAACAATGGCAAGAAATGCTCCCCAGAGCAGTCTGCAGAGAAAAATGGGCAGCACAGCATACCACAACTGTTATCCTTCACCTGTTCCAGCCGCAGCCAGAAATAGCACCAGGCACGGGATGAGGGGCAGCACAGCTGGGTAGTAGGCAGCACAGTTGGATGAGGGGCAGCACAGCTGGATGAGGGACAGCAGCTGGCCCTGCATGAAGCAGCCAGCAGAGCAGGATGGGTTAGGACAGACCTTCCCAGCTCCACACCAGTGCTGGTGCCTCCTGCTTTGCTCTCCTGGGGAAGTGTCCCATGGTGGGGCCATACAGCTGCTGCTTGTGATGGTAGCCATGGCTGGGCACAAAGGTTTCCCAGCCGTGGTGGCAGTTGCTGCAGGCAGCTGGGCAAGGATGCAGAGCAGGAAGATTGGAAGATACTTGTGGTTTCTTCTACAAGTTCATGTCCAGTCCATTTCAGGTGGTCATTTCTTTCCCGGTGAAGTAACCGCTGACCCCTGCACCATGGTGGATCTCATGGAAGAGCTTGCTCTTATTGGAGATTTTCTTCTTCCCAGTAAATAGGGAACTAAGAGATGGATGGGCAACATCAAAAGGAATTTATAGTTTGAATCCCATAGAATTTGTAGTGACTGCTGTGGAGCATGATGCAGCACTAGTTTCTTCTGTTTCATCATAGGTTGGCAAAAACTGACCTCGATTGATCTTTTTGATTTGGTACCTGCAATCTTAAGCACACCAACCAGATCTCAGATCGAATCCATCAGGCAAGAGAAACAGCTTGGGGAAACAAGAGGGGTTTATTAAATCTACATCCAAGAACAAGAAGAAAAACCCAAGCAGGTGACACAAACAAAACAAACTCCATCACAATGCCATTACCAGCATTCTAAGAAAAGAAATGGACAAAGCATTCTGTAGCAGTCTTCAGCTTCAGATGAGATCCCCTGGGAAAGGGACATACATTGCAGTAAAAGGGAAGCCACCACTGGGATGCTGCAAACCCCAATTGCTCAGCATTCTGCTGAAGATTTAAGAATCACAAGTCTCTGGCTTCTTGCATGAACAGTTCAGTCAAACATCCTCTGGGCCTCTTTCTCCCACTTATTCAAGCATTTTGCAGTTTCTCAGTTGCATCTGTGACATAGCTTTCTTTTCACATGGTCAACATGGCATGGACCGCATGGCCAACAAGATGGAAGCCCAGCCACGTGGCTGCTGCCCTGTGGTGAGAATCAGGTGATGGCCACAATGGCAAACTAGCAGGAGTCCTCTCCTCCTGCAGTTTCAGTCATTATGGTTAGCCCACCACTCTGATATCTTCAAGCAAATTGGCTTGAAATGATCAGACCTGTTGCTGGCTGCCTTGAGCCACACGACATGGGCAGGGGGGAGGGCTGCTGGCATGGCTTTTTTACTCTCAATAGCTCTGGCAAGTGGTGACAAGAGTGGGACCAGAGCTGCTCTGCTCCCCTTGCTGAGTCCCAGTTCCAGCACTGACAAGCAGCCCTGGATGGGCGAGCTGCCTGTAGTCCTGGTCCGAGGACAGAAAGAAAGCAGAAGGCACTTTCACTTTAAAGGGGATTTCCCCCACCCCTAGAAGCTGCCCCCACTTCATAGGGGGGCTTTCCCTCCTCCCCTCCCCCAGCTCCAGTTTCACCACAGGGAGGGAGATGGAGGGGACAGAAAGAAAATGTGGTGTTTACCCATAGAGGAGCACAATGTCAAACCATCACATCTTTATAAGAAGGCTGGGGAAGACTGTTCCCAAGGGCAGAGAATGAAAACGAAGGTCATGGTTTGAAGCTTGAAAAAGGGAGATTTGGGTCAGACATGAGAGAAAAGGTCTTTAGTCTGAGGGTGGTGGATCCGATCCCTAGAACAGGCTTCCTGGAGAGGTAGTGGATGCCCCATCACTGGAGACATTCAAGGTCAGGCTGAATGGTACTCTGGGCAATCTGGTCTGGTGAGTGATGGTCCTGCTTGCTGTAGAGGGATTGCACTCGATTCCCTTTGGAGGTCCCAGGTTAAGTCCATTCCAAAGTGCAGCCAGCCCTCAAGAGGTCTTGGATAGAATCTATCAGGCAAGAGAAAACAGTGTGGGGAAACCAAAGGGTTTATTAATCTACATCCAAGCACAGGAAGACGAAAAGGCCCAAGCAGGTGACACAAACAAAAGAGAAGTTGTGTCACAATGCCATCACACACATTCTGAGAAAAGGAAATGGGTGAAGCATTCTGCAGCAGTCTCTGGCTTCAGGCCAGGTCCCCTGGGGGGAGGGATACACAGAGCCCAGCAGCAGCAACAGGGGAGACCCACTCCTAGGATACTTCAAACCCCACTTCCCCAAATGATCCTACAGACAACCAAATCTTTGATAAAATGCAAATTTTTGATAATCTTCTGGAAAGCATTTAAGTTGGTTATTAGTTCCCCCTCCATATACCATACTGAGGGGTCTATAGCCTCTTCATTCTCTTGTATTAAATTGTATAGTTTAATCTGCAATTTGTCCCCTTGACTCTGAATACTCAAGTTTAATTTCAAAATCAGATCCCTTCCTAATAAATTATATTCTGCCATAGGGAGTACAAGTAAATCATTAAGGCAAATTTTCTTCTCTGTTTCTATTTCTATAAAACAGGTATTTGGAAAGGCTCTCNTCTATAAAACAGGTATTTGGAAAGGCTCTCCTTTTGCCTCTACTACTGAAATATATTTCTATCCTTTTGGAAGTTTTTGAACAGCTGATTTTTCAGCCTCTGTATCTGCTAAAAATAAAACTTTGTGTTTATAGGCAGCAGTTAATAATT
>VZRI01010562.1:64939-83494 GCA_013397515.1 Upupa epops | reverse complement strand
AGACACAGGTCCTTAACCTACTCACAAATTCCAGAAGTGGCCTCTAGGCACCAAGACCTGGAAAAAAAAGGTGCTCAGACAAGTGAGGAAGTTGGACAGAAATAACATCCACCCCAACATCAGGTCAGCAACTAGAGAGTGAGTGACTGATCCCTTTCTGCACTTAAGTCATCCTTTTTGCCATAGGCTTGTAAAAACACACTTATATACGAATATACAGCTTCTGCTGGAAGCTGCTTTTATCCATGAAGGCACTTCTGGATGAAGTAAATAAAGAGGCACTTTGAATACTCTAAGCAGCTCCAAACTGCTAAATCCAAACAGGAAAACAAAGAGCCCACTGACGTAAGCAAGCAGACTCTTCCATTTGATTCACATGGGGCAGGTGATCCAGCAGACATCTTGGGAGCTAACCTACCTGATCCTACTCAGGAGAGGCAGGCAAAGAAATACCAAAAAACTACACCTTCTCACCTCTGCACCACAAACAGGCCAATAGAGGTATTCAGTCATGGGCAGAACAGAAGACCTCTTGACAAACTGAAGCTAAAAACACACACTGATATCCAGAAAACAGAGACAAAAGGTACGTTTTTGCTGAATTTCAGTATTGCAAGGCTTAGCCAACAGCTGAGGAAGGATTTGCAGCACCTGAACTTTGGCACTCAAGTGTTATTATACTTTTTATACCCAAGTCCTGGATTTTCCCCTAAAGCTTTTAGGATATATCTGTGGGTTTTTTAGTACAAAGACACTAGGTACCGCTTATGTGCTTTAAGCAGAAACTTGTCCTCCCACAGCAGCACTGCACAAACTACACTGAGCAAGTTCTGGACTATGGCAACTCTTTTATTTAATTGTCTTTGGTTATGAAACTTACAGGGCAAACCGGGGAGAAGTTTCCCATTTGCCTAGATTGCCAGGTTAACAGCACTAAGTGTCAATCCTCTCCATGGGGGCAGAGTAACCCTGCTGAAGTTTAACCGTACACATACAAGAGTGTCTGTAAGTTCCAACTGGAGAAAATAATCAAGAACCTACTACCAAAAAAAGCACTTGTCAGCGACACAGCAGTGAGAGCACCACTGCTTTCAGCTTTTCCTATTTCCTCAACACAGAACAGTTCTCCACCGGCTCCTGCAGTAGCAGCACAGTGTTTCAGAAGAAATCTGAACTCGGCATGGGCCATTTCAAGCCACTAACCAGCAGAAAAACCAAAAAAGAGCTCCAGCTTCCCACTGCTAACAGAAGCAGTTAGTGAAACAGCAACCAGTTCAGCCACCCCACACTCCCAGCAGCAGCCCCAAGTTCCCTTCTCCTGCTGGGTTTGTATCCCCACCCTCCAGAAGCAACCTGCTATTAATTCCCATTGATCTTTTTATACCAGCAGGAGTTTTGGGGACAAACGCTGGCAAGACTAACTGCCAGTAGCTGCAAGGCCTCTGGCTGCTGCAGACAGGCTTTTAACTTCTGCATTACCAGGCTGTGTGTAGGGAATATTAATTTGTCCAAGGGTTGTTTAGACTGGAGGAAAGGAGGCTGAGGGGGGACCTCATCACTGTCTACAACTTCCGGAAAGGAGGTTGTAGAGGTGAGGGTTGGTCTCTCCGCACAAGTTACAAGTGATAGGACAAGAGGAAATGGCCTCAAGTTGTGCCAGGGGAAGCTGAGGTTAGACAGGTTAGAAGGGAAAGCCTTCTTCAATGAAAGGGTCATCAGGCCTTGGAACAGGCTGCCCATCTCCATCTCTGGATGTGTTTAAAAGTTGTGTAGATCTGGAGCTTAGGGACAGGTGTAATAGTGGTCTGGGTACAGTTGGGTAATGCTTGGACTCAATGACATTAAATATATTTTCTAACCTCAATGATTCTGTGCTTCCATGTCTAGGCAATCCTATTTTCTTCCAAGCATTTCCTAAGGACAGATCAGTGCTGTTACAGAACCTCCTCAGTCTGGACTGGAAAGCTGCTGTACTGCACCAAATCTGAACATAAAGGCCTCAGTCAGCTTTCTGAATGAGCTGATATTTTATAGACAGTTTTCAGGTTTGTTAGGGTTTTCTTATGTGAGAACCTACAGATTATTTTTTCACACTCTTACCCTAGGAGTGAATTGCCTGTAATTTCTTTTTTAACACATTCAGCAGGATGAAATCAAGTTTACTGTATTTCTTTTAGGACAATATGTACTTTTAATTATGCTTCACTGCAATTCTCTTGCAAAATAACCCCACGTTTACTGTAAAACCCTGGGCATTCAAATTCAGGGTAAGAGTTTGGTTACTTCAGGCTGAAGGACACTAAGTTAAAGCCACTCCTAAGAGAAAAAAATCCTTAAATCTAATAGATATATTGTTTGTTTCCACTTCTGCAAATAGCTTTTTTGCTTTTTAATTACTCTAGAAATCCCAAGAGAGAGCAATGGACCGTGTCTTCCAAATACATACAGCAGACTGTGAAGCTATAAGTGCAATATATCAAGTGCTATAACATGTGTGGTTACATTTTTATCTGCATACCATACAGATCTGGCAGCAGTCAAAATAGTGGCTCTGTGTGTGGGGTAACAGGAACACACATTCCTAGAAGTGAATCGTAAAGATCTATTTCTTATTTCCTAAATTTATTTACTTTGTTTAAACTAATGAAAGACAGCAGATTCAACAACAAAAGGAGGCAGGAAAAAGCAAGGAAATTGGTGACACTCCTCAATGCTCAACACCTCAACTCCTCAACACCTGACTACAGCCTCTTTCCAGTTCCCTAGATCTGTTTAGCAAGGCAGCTCAGGATCACTTTTGGCAGGTGATGGCATAATATGAATGAACATCACCCTTTTGAACTAATCAAGGGTTCAGGTCAGCAGCAAGACCTGTGCTATGAATCTGATAGTAGTCCTACTGTAGGTATTGCTATATCCCCCCTGCTCTAGCTGACTAGTCCTATCTCTGTAATTGTGGGCCAAATCAGTGAACTGAGAGGGTAAGAAATTTAAAAAAGAAAATTAAAAAATGAAGAGGTTAGGACAGTGATCTGGTTCACAATATAATCCCACAGAGCAAGAAACTGTGGAAGATGGCAAGTACTACCAGCAGGGCTTTGCTCTGCAGACCTGTTCATCTCCATCTAGTTGTGGACCAGATGATTCCTTTATGAATGCAAAAGGTTGGGTTTGGTGTAGACCAGACCTGCATATAGTTTAATTTTCCCAGTTTCTCCGTACATTGCAACACAGGCTACTTGCACTATCTAACCCACTCAGATCCATATCATCCACACCTTGTGCCAGGGGTAATTAGGCCATGCTGCTTTTAAATGAGGCAGCTCTGAGACTGGCAGCAGCAAGGACTAGGTGCACAGCCTATATAATTAATGTTCAGATCAGACGTTGCAGCTAACTGCGAGTTCCAGACTACTACTTCAAGATTGTCATCAATAACTAGAGTAGCCAGCATAAAGCTGGCTAGGAGTGTGCCCCTGACCCATGGTCACCTTTTGGCTCCCATTTGGTTGTACCCTTGCTTAGGTTAATCCAAGAAACAATTGTATATCAAAAGATGAAGGATGTCCCACAACTGATTTTTTTGTGTCTTATTTATTTACCCAAGGATGCAGTTGTTGATGCTACTGAGTCATTTAATTTGAAGAAAGCAAGCCATGTGTCTGGTCTGACCAGCTTTGAACCTGTCTGGTAGTCCAGAAGACCTCTGGTGTCTAAAGTTCCTGTGTCCAAGAGAATGTTGCAATGTTCAAGACAGTGAAAAACTGTCCTATGTATTTTAAAAAGAGGGAAAAATCTGTGTGTGGAAAGACAGAGAAAGCAAGTACACTAGTGAGTTACAAAGATACTGTAAGTTATGCACATCTTCCAGGTAATGACCCACAGTAAAATTAGTCAAAGATGATCTCTTAGATGCAGGCAGAGTGGCAGTCAGGATGATTCAGTGTAACTTGCTGGATGCCACATTAATTCTGTATGTCAAAACAATTTGGAATCTGCTTCAAATTTGTTGTAAACCTTTTGACGACTAACAAGCTCCTCTACACATACAAGCAAAGCATAAACATAAATAATTCTCATATGAATTATTTCTACTTTTAATGTTTATTTATTAACCTCCTGGCGTTAAAGATCTCTCTTCTGTAAAAGTATTCCATTGCTAATAAGTATTTGGGGTTTCAACATTATTTCCTTCTATGAAAGGCATGAACATTAAAATCCCTGAAATTAAGGACAAGACTAAAGACCTAACCATGTAATATCATTCATTAGTGACAAAAAAATGTGTTTTACATACCAGAATAACAAGGTCCTCTTGATACCACTGTTATCTCTTTCTGATGCTTGCAAGCAGCTCTCCTGAGGAAGCATTCATTTTGGTAAGTGTCTCCATTTGACCCACAAACAGGAACATAGTTTGTGTGACACTGGAAAAGAGATTATAAAGTACCTCAGTTACACAAGATTATGTGATAAATCTCAACTGCATATTAACATACAGGAAGACAGTTGTGTAAATATGAGTCACTAGCAGCAACTTATAACCCTGTTCACTAAAGGAAGATTTAAAACTTACTGGCTTCTCAACATTGCCATATGGATTCCTCCTGGGTCACTGAAATAATAGTCCAACTCCATATGAGCAGAACATAGGAATACAGTAGGAAAGATTAAAAGAAAAAAATCAGTGGGACTTGATAACGGCCAGAGGGAATACGACAAGCCTCTAGAAGTATTTGAAGGATAAACATTGAAGAAGGAGAAAACTTCTTCAAGATAATACAAGAATGTATGACTAGGCACAGGGGGATCAAACTGAAAAAGGAAAATGTAAGGTGAGCACTGCTTAAGGGGAGATTTGATGATCTTTTTGGTCATAGAGTCTTTCAAGGGAGATGGAAAACAATCAATAGCCCCATTTTATTCATGAGCATCATGAATCTCTTTTACTTGGTCAACAGCTATAATAATGCTTTTGTATTTCTATACCTAAAATGTTTAAACTCAAAGCCAGTAGCATTGATACATTTATTAAAAACAAAAGAAGAAAGGAAAATCTATCATTCAAAATGGCTTTGGCAGGAGCAGCCTGTATTTTGCTGTTTTCTTACATTCTAAGAAAGATGGATTATATACCCTCTGTACATACAATGCATTAAAATACTGGGAAACACACTTGAGACACCTGTGAGTGCTGCACCAATCCCTGGAGATCTCCTGAACTGGAGAACCAAGCCTTGCTACACTGCAAGGAAAAGGAGACATCACCTGTTGGGGCTGCAATGGTAACTGTAATTTCAGATTCCTTTTTCATCTCCAAACCCCCAAGGCAGACAAAAAATAAGAAGCAATGAACAAATACACAGAGTACCCACTCATTTTTTTAACCATATACAGTGTATGATTCAAACGGTACAGCTCAGCCAGTGGAAGTTCAGGCAGATATAGGAGCATCAGTTAATGTCCTGGTTTGAGTTAAAACAGAACTAATTCTGTTCAGTAATTTTACTTTTCAGCTCAGTCTTTTCTAACTAACTGCATTTTCTGTAGTTAATAGCATATTTGTGCAGACAGTGGCTGCTCCTGCAAGTTATAACACTTAAGAGTTCGCAGTTACTACTAAGGACTGGTGTGCAGAAAGGATTTTATTTATTGCACCTGTGAGGAAGAGTGGACAGGACAGGTGACTCTGAACTGACCAGCAAGTCCATCCTATTAGGACTAAAGCTGAGGGAAAATGGGTTCAAGCTCTTAATGGCTAGCATCCAAGGAGGACTCAGTGCATCCTACGTTCAATTCCAATTGTTCATTCCTGAATCCAGTTCCCATCTGGCACCGAGTTCCATCTGGGATTTCCCCAGCATCCACCCACTGAATCAGTAGGCAGTGACATAACTGCCATCAGGGTGTGTGTGTTGGATTTGATATTTGTTTTGTATATATTTGTATAGATTTAATTTGGTACTATTTCATCAAAGCTGTTTTAGTTTTCTTTTCCAGCCCTCTCTCCCTTCTCTCTTTCCCTTCTCATTTGGGAAGGGAGATGGGTTAACAGAAAGCATCTGTCACTGTTTACTAGCCAGACAAGCTCCAACCCTTGACAGTTAAGCTGAACTGCCCCCAAAAGAGAAGAATTTCTTCTCCAAATTCCAAGTGGCAGCCTTTGTTACAACAGTTTCTTCACGCTTTGGCATACACAAACTTCAAAACACTCGACTTTTACATAATTTTGAATTATCCTCTCTCCTTTGTCATCCTGCTATAGATGGCCAACTGAGAATGATCTAAGAATGCCTGGGCAGAAATAAATCAGGCTGGCAGCTCGGAAAATTATTTCTAACAATTCTGTAATACTTTCCTGTAGTGAGTAGCTTTCAGACATTGAACACAGACATAAGTCCTGTTACATCTCATTCTGAACAGTCACTTCCAGGGAATAATTAAACAGGTGACTTTTCAGGGGAACAATAATTTTCAATAGGTAATTATTCAATCCTGAAGTTTATGCATGATGTTTTAAAGTTGCAGATTTCTCTCCTGAGGATAGAAAATGAGAGGGAAAGTGATTCTTTTTAACAATCTGGAAAGCATTCAGCAATGTGGTGCAGTTCAGCTAAAAGTTGTCATGCAAACATCCTTTAGAAATAGAGTTGTTTTCTTCTGTAGGGATGTAGGGATCCTCTAATAACTTGAATGACCAAAAGGGAGAGTGTCTGTCCATGGAAGGGATCTGCATCACACAGCATCCCATAGGAAAATTCACCCAGGCTCCATCCGATGCTGCAGTGTGCCCAGTGTCTGAACAAATGCGAGATTTACTCACTGTCTACCTTCCTTTTCTTATTCTGTCTTATTAAAGCAGTTATTAAAGCATTTGTTGTTGAGCTCTTCTTACTGATGTTGAAAACAAGCCCTGTGCCATTCTTCACCTCATCTCCCACCAGCAGTCCCTAACACACTCACAAGCTCTCAATCAGTTCTTAATTTAGGCTTTGTAAAACATCATCCAAATTACAGCCAAAGACCTTTCCAAAAGGTTTAGTGAACATGAGTTACCTCCCACCTCCATTCTAATGAAAAGGGAGTTATCCCTTTTCCTGCAGAAAGTTGGGTTATCATTCAGGTCACTGCAGAACACAACTGAATCCTTCAGCACCTCCTCCTCAGTCTGATTTGTGAATGAGTCTGAGCAGTCAGACATCAGTATCCAGCTTTATGTCAGACAACTTGGCAGGACAGAAAAAGACTATGGGGTATTCAGAGCAGCTGTGGCTTGCAGAGCTTGTGCTGCCATGACATTACAGCTGTTTCAACGACCACACAGAAATGTGGCAGCCTGTTACCTCCAAAGGGGATCCCAGGAGGAAGAACAATGGCTCGTTAATACTTAAAATTCTAGAAGACCAAACAGTTAAGAAATGCTGCCAGGCTGGGGATGGCAGCAGAGGAGAAGGAGAAGGAGGAGACATAATGATGCCTGAGAATGCATGCTTTATATATTTTCCTACATCTGAGGGACAGCCTTGGCCTTAGTTCAGGGTGGCTGTGAATAAGCCATGCCCCTCTGTTCCCCCAACACCTTGCTGTCATGCAGCTAGGGCCATAGCCTTAGCCACTGTAACAGTTCCCCTCCAGTAGGAAAATTCTCACTAAACCAGCACCTAGATCCAGAATAATTTTAATTTGGCAACTCTTGCTAGCATGAATTCTAAAGAGTTCTAAAAATGCGCGTTTTAAGAGCGTAAGAAATGCTGGATTGGACCATTGAGGCATTTACCCATGAGAGTTGTGTGAATAGGAAACACACTTTAAGGAGAACAGGTTGATATCCCCTCTGTTCCTTTCAATGCAAGTTCCCCTGAACCACCGCACACATGTATGACTAACTCCTTTTCAAATCTTGCAGTGTCAGAAAATCACTATCTATTGGTAAGATAGTCTTGCACATAGGGAACCTAATAGTTTGGGCTGGGTATTAGTTGATGCTGCTAGTTGCAGACAAATGACTATGGTTGAGAACTACAGGAAGAACTCATCTCCGGCTATCTGAAAAATACAATACCTTCTCCTCATCCTTAGGCTTCTGTCCATAGAGCATAGGATGTGATAGTCGAGAAGTACAGGTAAACCTATAAGTAGCTTAAAAATAGTAATGGTTTTTCAAACAGGGTCTTCAAGTCAAAGTACCAGTTTATCACAAGGGCTAGTCCCTTTTTAAATCAACATGGCCTGGCTACTAGGAGGTTGTAAAATTTACCACCTACAGAAAATAAATGAAAATTTTGGTTAACCTAGGATTGAATTTTCTTCTTTTTTGTTTTAACTATTATCAGGATTTTTATCTTTTTTTTTTTTCATAAATAAAATTTACAGACAGGGTGAAGGCTGATAAATAAACATCTCCTCCTAAGAATTTGTTCTCCCTTTAAAAGGCATTTGGATCTCATTGTTCTTATGAGACGGAAACTGCAGGATGCCCCATAGGTACCCACCTGAACATCAAAGCTAGCTCTGAAACACTGGAATCCAAGCCCGGTGTATGATCACATACACATTGTTGCTATTCTGGTTCCCCTTGATTTATTATTTATTGCAAACAGAACACATGACTATTTTTAAAACACTGAAAGAGAGCCCACTCCAGGGTTGGTTGATAACACTGACACCTCTTCCAGTTTTGCCAGGAATCTCATAATGTTTGACACATTTGTTCTGACTATAAACTGTTAAAAACCCCCTACCTCCATATTCTATTTTCTTTACAAACTTGAGGGTAGGAGGGAGGATTGCTATGATATTAATAAAAGCTAAAGACTCAAAAATGAATGAATCAACATAAACTTCCTCTTTACTACTTTTTAAAAGTGATGGGGGTATCTTTAATCAAATTTTCAGTATTTCTTTTTCTTGAGTGAGACTAATTCACTGTTTTCATTCATAAACTTCATGATCATGATGATCCTATCATTATCTGATTTTTAAAATGCCTCAAGATTTTCCAGGGTCTAATGTACCATATTTAGCCACCAGCAGAGCAGGGAAGAGCCCTCCAAATACTGCATATTACAGTAAGCATTTAAAAGTACTGCATTAAAAATATAAAGCTGCATCTGATGTGTGTGACATCACTTGACCACTCTGCTACAGGTCACATCTCCTTATGTCTTGTGTCTTGGGGCATGATGGGGCAAAGACCGGAGACAGAGATTGGGTGTCACCTGTTGCTCTCTAACTCTGCTCGAGTTGATCACGGGACTCTGTGGGTGCCCAGCATGTGGCAGCCCTCCGTCCTTCCCAAAGTAAGCCTGTGCTGCTGGCTGCTTACCAAAATCACTTGCTCCCTGAGCACACCCTAGTGAACTTCAGTCACCTTTCGTTCCAGTTAGTGCCATTAAAAAGAAATCCGTGGTTAGGCTATACAAGCCTGATGTTGAGGGAATATATTAAAGCAATGATTCTACAAATACATCAGTTAGTCAGAAATGGAAAACAAAAGGATGAGCATCCCTTACCTGGAACTGACATGCACATTTCAAGCCATCACCCTCTTCCTTGCACACACCTCCATATTTACATGATGATTCATCGCACGCTCTTAAGTCAGATTCCCTTACATTTAACTCTGCGAAAAACAGAAGAAGGAGACAGAAAATAAATTGCAAGGTAATTCTGCGGTCTGCCCTGTCCTTAAACACACTGAGCCCCGATGCTATCTTATTCCCATAGAGAAATCCAAGTATTGCTAACAACTTCACCACACAGATACTGCCCAAAATGGCTTTCTGTGTCACCTCTGCCAGCAATACCTACAGTACAAAAGCTTCCTCTGCGGAAATTCTATCTAGCAGGGTCAAGCCACAGCCTGTGTTTCTCACATTCTACCTCTTCTTGCCTTAATTGCCACAAAGGTTCTGAAGAAGTAGAACAGCTAAAATACCAGAATTTCTCTCCCCAGTTTTTTAGTCTCCAGCTTGCCCACACACTCACCCTTCAAACCAAACACATAGCGAAATGTGTTTAAACTATTACAATTTGCTTGCATGGCAGGAGCCAGAGTGATGAACCAAAGCCCACTGTCCTCATTGCTGCAGAGAAATATGGAGCACAGGAGCAGCTTGTCCCTCATAGCAGAAGGGAAGCTCATAGCAGAGGTGCAGCTGCCAAAGAGAAGCCAAGGAGTGGGACATACCAACTGCACAGGCACCAGCTCCAGCACAAACACTGCTTAAAGTGCTTCAAGCCTTTGGGGGGCATCACATGCTAGGGCCATTTTAAAGGAGAATAAATACATTTTTTTGAAATAAAGCATTTGATTTGAACTATATATAGGAGAAAGGGCAAAAGAAGGTACTGATGCAAAAATGGAAGTGGTCTGTGTTAGCCTGGACATGACCTCACCGGGTGCTCTTACTACTGATTGCAATGAAAAGATCAAAATAACACCAAGGGCTCTGGAAAAATCCCCTACTACTGGTAATGGCTGCTCTGATACAGAGAATATCATTCAGAGCTCCCTGTGATTCAACTTGAGTCAGAAACCTCCAGGACTCTATAGAGCAATATGACCCACTGAAGAGATTCATTGCCAGCAGTGTGATTCAAAATAATGTCTGTGACTTTGAATAAGCCAGCCTTAGCCAGATAACTGACTTAAAGAAAGCACCAAATACCAGCCATTCAGAACTGGGGAAAGAAAGGTCAAAAGCAGAAGAAAATCATGTTCACTGCCACTTGCAGTCTTAAATAAGCAGCCACCCTCCTGCTCACAGCACTGTCAGCGTTCCTGTGTGACAGTGACAGACACCCTGGAAAACTGCTGCTGTGGGTTTTTGTAACATTAGACATCCCTTATACATAATTTCCATAAATAAATAAATAAATAAGCAATTATATGTGTAATAAATTACGCTATGTGTCATCTCCTTCTATATTTAATATAGATAGAATAACTCCATTATTTTTCAATAGCACTACAATTACAGAACTTCAGCTCAACAGAAGGTCCAGTTATAATCAACATACTTTGTCAACTGTGACGAAAAATTGAAAAAATATTGATTCCCCCCCCCCCGCCATGCATCCATCATTCCCACAGGCATAAATGAGGGCAATGTCTGTGACACCGGCTAGTTAGGTATCCTGGTTGCCATCACAACCCCATGTACATGTTCTTTAATGTTATTCTTAATGTCGCCATTTATCAAGCATGACTGCTGCGTTGTAGGAACTGAGTTAATGTGACAGAACATCACAGCTTTTCAATTTAGTGTGTTCATAACTTGTTCCTGAAGGAAAAGTGCCTTTCTTTCTCGTCGTGCAGATCTGTTCTGCAAAGGTGAACAAACTCTGAAGATTAATTAAGGGGAAATGATTGCTATATCTGAAAGAAGGATCCACCTTTAGGTGATACTGTGTTTGAGGAAATGCAGTTTATAAAAGAGAATAACCAGACGGACAAATTACATTGTGAACAGCTTTCAAAGTCTTGTTTTCATCAACTCAGGAAGCTAAGGAGATGGGAGTCCCCCCACCTTCCCAAGCTTCAACTGAGTTTTCTGGACTCAAAGATTCACAGCATCCTACTCAGTACTCCCAATATACAGAAGACACTCCTTGGCATCTGCAACTCGTGTTTGAGGCCTGAGGATCTACATAATGTCCAACTGCTCCTATACTGTAGTACAGACTTTCCCTGACCTCTGGATCCCCTAGTGTGAAGGGCAGCCAAGCAGTCACTGGATTTGGTGGGGGTTGGAACAGTCCCCAGCCAGCAGTTCAGCATCAAGGCTGAGCAAAAGGTATACTTGTTCCTAACATAGTATCATTCTGACAGCAAAAGCCAGAAGGAAGGTAAATATATGCGAACAAAACTTAATAGGCAACGTGAAGGGAGTGAGAATCAACGCTTCTGAGTTCCCCTCACCCTAAAAAGCCAAGATAACCAAGACTTGCCTTTAATCGTTTGTTTTTAAATCCACAGTAGGAACTAAGATTACAGAAATCACATCATTTGAATGGTTACTTTCTCTGCACTGATAAATATTGATGATAAGCTTTTTTGCATGAGGTGAATGCTATGCCAGGAAGGTCCTTCAGTGCCCAGGAGCCAATGTCATTTTTCACATGATAACCTATGACTGTCAGTGACCAAACATGACAGACTCACTTTATTATGTGACAGGATCCCTGTCCCTACTTCCATTCAGCCACAAATTCCACCACCAGTAAAATCAAGCTTCCGATGTGCATGATTATGTCTAATGGAATCACAAGTGCCAGGGAGTGTGGTGGTCACAATGACTTCCCCACTTCTGGCATTCAGTTCAAAAATGAATAGATGAGGATGGTTGCTAATAGAGTGATGTGAAGAGGAACCACAGATGTTTCGCATGTCTGAAATCAGCTCTTTCTTCGCAGATTCCCCATAGAGAGAGAATTAAAATGGAGTTTCTGTAATTATTTCCAGAAGAATGGAAATATTATCTTCATATGTGGGAAAAAACCTATGAAAGAAGTAAGAACATGTAGCAAATGGCTTAGGGTAATTTCTAACATGTTTCTTTAATGCTTATCACAACTCATGTCCCAGACTTTGAGCAGGTATAAATAAGAGAAAGCCTCAGTGTGAGTCATTACATACAGCAAGAAGATGGTAAGTAGTAATCCATAAACTCCCAGGAGAAAATATAATTAGTGCAATTAAATCAGGCTTCCCAATTTATGATAAAATTAATCTCCAAAGACCTGAAATGAGGTATTAAAAATTATTTGCTACTATCTGTTCAGCCAATATATTTCCCAGTGGTGTGAGGGCTGACTGGCACTGAGCAGCTTTCAGGAATTTTGTTGCAAAGACCCACACCAAGGTCTTTTAGAGGGTTTTTTTTCATCCTTTGAAATGAATTCACCTTGTGATAATTTGAGATATCACTAAAAATGAGGAAAGCTTTTTCCATTTTTAGTTATTTCAGAAAATCTGAGTACAGCCACACAACAGTAGCTGGAGATTGACTTTTTGTCTACGATCTCAAAATGCCTTGCTCTGAGACCTCAACTTCTTGTTATAAATTAAATTACAAGTGTCAAAATTCTGCATCTGAAGCGTAAATTGAATTTGTAGGTTAACATACATCAAACATCTTGCTTCCATCTGAATACCTCAAGAAGAAAATAAAAAAATCTAAGATAGGCAAAACTGTTACTTTCTTAGGAGATTTATTTTTTTCAGAACTTATGTTTCTCCTGGGACAATGCTGAATGGACATAGAGAACAAAAAACACACCTTTCCCATGTGGAAGTTAGTAGGTGAATTTAGCAGCAGTGATGCCAGCTTTGTCCCTCTTGAATATTTCAGCTGTGCTTGGGGAAAAATCTCTCTGCTTGATTGCTTTCTATTTCCTATAGGTAAGACCACAAGTAGGGGAAGTGCTGGAAACCCTTGCCCCCTCTTCCTTTTGATGTATGGGTTGATACAAGATGGGGAGCAGCCTGCACCATTCTCATTAGAAGGAAAAAGCAACCAGTTTGCTCTTTATGAAGTCAAGATTCAAATCAGGATGTATAAACCCTTGTGGAGGTCACACACATAGATAAATGCAATTTACAGCCATGTACAACAGAACTTGTTTCTATGTATTGTATAACAGAACTTGTTTCTATGTATTGCATGGCAGGTCTTCAACTCACTTGTTCTTATTACACCTACTACACCAACTTCCCTCCTTACTCAATCTTTCTTTACAGCTGGTCCACTATCCTTTCTCTATCCCTTCAAAACACCAGAGCTAGATTCAAGAAACACGCCTCTGCTTTAAAGGCTGAAGTAAAAAGTGTGAGATAAAAAAAACCCGAACAGCTCTGAAGTAGGTGGCCCCATTTGCAGAGGCACTGAAGAAGCAAGAAGCAAACCAGCAGGCTCTAGAAAGCAGCATTTGCCTTACTGGCATTACTCTACCCCAAGAGTGAGATTAGCTTTTTTTTCTGAAGAATGAGGCTTCTTTTAAGACAGTGGAAACCATATGTTGGACTCCTACTTTGTACAGTAGAAACACAAAACTGGGACACAGACTCAGGGACACACACATAGAGAGCCCAGTTCTTTGCAGGAAATGGGAGGAAAAGATTTTTAGTGTGTAGACACAGAAAGGTATTTTTATCTTCTACCAGTTTCAGCGTGGCACATTCACCAGTGCTGACATCCCCTGCCACAGCTCTGTGCTCTGTTTCTGTAGCAAAAAGTAAAACTAAGAGCCGAAGTCACCTAATGTATGCCATATGATCTGATGTTCCACCTGCTTTGTGCCTGTGTGGTGAAGATGGTTTCTTTTGAAACAAGCCAGCATATACTGCTTAGACATGTGCACAAACAGTTCTGGGGGAAAGGAAGCCTCCAGGCTTTGCATCAATTTCTGATACCTGCTGCTGATGCCATTTGAAGAAAAGAGTATTTACTCCTACTTTTTCTTCATCTCAGATTCATAAAGTGTTTCTCTGAAATAAAACTCATTCTAGCAGAGAGCGAGTGAACAGCCACTGCTACTTATGCCGTGGTCAGGGAGGATCCCTTAGTAATCCAAAGCATTACTAAAACACAGTGCCTTCAGATCCATGACCTTTCAAGACAAGTACAGACCACTGACAAACCTGAAAATAAACCTTGTTTATTAATGAAAAATCAACTTCCACCACAGGTTATCCCTCTCACTTTGCTGTCCTCACCTGTTTCAGCAGTTGTAGATTGCAAAAATCATAATAATTTGCACTGTAGAGTTTGCATCTGTAGAATTTCTCCTCAAATTTACTGCAGTTATGGGGGAGGAAAAAGAGAGCAGACAAGCTCCTCAGACAAAGTCAGCAATTCCTTGTCCAAAATACGACTTGCTTGTGTCAGACAAGTCAAAGCAAGGCAGAATGGATCATAGTATTTTGTTCATAGGAAAGAAGTGTGCTTTTCAGAAAAGACAACAGCCAATATGAATGGGAAATTGGGAAATGAGGGACAAGGAGGATGCCATTCACACACTGTACATCCTCTCTGAAGACTGTTGTCACTGATTTGAGGTGACATTTTAGTAAGCAACAATTTATAAGAAATTAAATAGAGAGAGAGAATGGAAAGTGGAAAGAAAAGAATGAGGAAAAGAGCTGTTAAAAAATCAATCAGGGAAGAAAAAGAGGAAAATCAAAATATGTAACAGGACTATCTGAAACAAATTCAAGTTCTAAATAACTAAGCTGGTTAAAATTCATTTAAATGCCTAGTCTGTGATACGGTCTCATTTTCTTCCTCACTTGCATTAGAAAACACCAATCCACTGGAACAGCCTAGAGGTTATATGAAAGAAAAAAAGGAAGTCATTAAAATGAATTTACTCTAAAAAACCATAGGGAACTGGAGTCTAGTGGAATTAAGACACTCCCCAAAAATTGTTGTTTAATTGGTCAATTAATGGATGCCTTGGGTGGCTGATGGCAAGTCTGCTGTTTTCAAAACAATCTTAAGCAGCATTATAAACTAGTAAAACCTGTTATGTTGTGTCTTGATGCAATATTTAAGACTCAATTGTGCAGAAAAATGAGGCTGTACGCTGGCTCTTGAGAATGCTATCCAAGTGAACAAAGCTTGAAATATTTTCCTAAAACTCCTTTTACAAGACTGTGTTGATTGCTTAAGTGCCGTCCAATTTACCTAGGATGATTATACCTTTACATTTCCAGTCACTATACTCTCCGTTTAAAACAGAGAGAAACAACGCATAAGTGCTGCTACAGTAATTAGTGTTCCCATACACAATAGGAAACCATAGCGAATTCTAACAACCAGCACTTGCACAGCAAGGTAACGCGATTGGCTTTGAACCCTGAGAGTCTCCCACACTGCAATTATTCACATTACCAATGTGCCTCAGACTAACTGTATTCAGCGTGAAAAAGTAAGTAAAGTGTCATAGTGACAAGTATTTGGATGACAGTGCTGTCAAAATATTGGATTCAGCCCATGGTGCATTTCTGTTTCCATCATGGAAAAAAAAAGTATTTGAAAAGCATTTGTGGAGAAAGTTTTTTTTGTATTAAAAGCTTTAGACAATATTTCAGAAATTACATATAACCTGTAGGTGACTATTTCATGGTACAAATCGACGAGCTGTGAGACTGGTTGGAGACAGGGGAAAATGCACTGAGAATTTGAAATTACTTTCTCTCTCATTAACACTTTTGTATCAAGGTCAGGTGGAACAACAATGTGGCCTGTAGGACATGAAGCTGGTGAGCATCGGTCCTACCCAGGACACTGACTTCAAAACTTGCTTACAGTGCAGAATCTGTCTTACTAAATAAAATACTGAATGTGTCTACCCAAGCCTGTAATAAAGAAGTTAGCATGTCACTGCATAAAAATGCATAAAATGGAAGTAAAATATTAGAGAAGAAACATGGCAATAATGCGTACTATCAAGAAATCAAAGATTGTGCAAGAGCAGTGGCTCCATTGGTTTCTTCAAATATGTCTCCACCTGAGAGTGACCTGAGATCGTCAGCATTCTAGAAGTTCATGACAGAACAATGTCTGCTTGGAGAAGAGCAGTCCATCATCATGCTACATGGAGTTTTTGGGGTCACACACATCAGGACAAGGCTTGTATGATCAAACCACAGGCAATGTGCTTCTTTTCACAAACACGTGCAAACTAGTGGTCATTGACTGTTTTACACTCCTGGCACTCTTATGGTCCTGGTATACTGCGACTCAGAGATTTAGACTTGGATCATGTAAATACTTCTAAACACATGGACTTTAGAGTTCTGGCTAATTTGTTCTGTTGAGTGCTAACACCTATAAATAAAAATAGATGCATTCTGGTAGGACAACTTTAAAAGCAATGCTCTGACACTTTTCCAGTCCTTTTCCATAGTGGAACTTCTATGAAATTTTTCATTTCCATAAATATACTGCTCATTCTTGACAGTTGTGCAGCGGGTGCAATTACAGTTAGTGGGAAAATGTTACTTGTCCTTGTTTTCTTAATGCCTCCTTCTTAATGTCTCTCAGTCTGCAGAGTACACTGGTGGTCAAACAGACAAAGCATTTCCAACTGACTTGATAAGGGTATTATATCTCTCCTGCCCCCTGCCCTCCAAAGTGGGACATTTTACTGGCTTTCTAGCATCATTGCCCCCTGTAAGAACAAAGCAGGCAAGGATAGTGCTCCTGTGGAAGCTATAGCTTTGGTTAATGAATCCGTGTCCTGAAGAAATCTTTCTATGCCAATTACAAAGCAAGGTGAACTCTTCAGTCCAGTTCATAAATAAATCTGACAGCTATTTCCTTAAGCCTGTAGAGGAATTACAAGCTGTTCAAACACCCTGGAACAATAGAGCTCTCATTTCTACTCTTGAAGAACCTGAAGGCTGAAGCAAAGTAAAGCAGTGGTACAAATCAACACTGAAGTAACTAATTAACTTCCATAAATATTGCACGGAATTTCTTCTTTGATCTGTAGGTGACAGATACAACCCAAGCTGATGCTAAATTGAAAAATAATACTAGTGTAATGGGTTAGAGCGAGGGTCTAAATCTCTTTGGGTTGGTGCCTGCAATTCAAGCACAACAACCAGCTTTCGCTGAGAATTCAACCGTCAATGAAGCAACCTTGCTGAAAAGAAAAGAATTTATTGAACCCATCACCAAGAAGAAAAGGAAAAAATCCCCAAAGAAGTAAAATAATCAAAAAGCTAAACCAGCAACTGTATCACAATGCCTTTGCACACACTCTGAGAGAAAAGGGTGACAGCTTTAGATGAGAGCCCTGAGAAAAGAGAGTGTACACCAACACTCATAACCATAAAACCATCACACACACACAATTGCACCCCACTTCCAGAAGGCAAGGGGGGGGTGTGTGTGTGGCAGAAATACAGCATAAAATGTACATTTAATCCTTGTGTAAGAGTTGTTTTTCTAGTCCTCTTGCAGACATAAGCCCTCACTGACGTCTTAGGCTTGCTTCTAGCTCCCCTTGGCATGGGAGCTCTTCTTAGAGGCAATAATCATACCAGATGTAAGAATATAACAGATGCCCAGTCTCTTTGTGTTTGCCAAAGGCTCAGGACATTGGTACTTATGATCTCTGCCAGAGGCTTCTCTCAATGGCAGAGCATACAGCATCTTGTTGGGGACAGAGGCAGCATGGCACTAGTCCCCTGGGACCATGGCTGTTGGGAGGGATAGGCCTGCTCCAGGGCCTGCTCCCCTCTTATTCTTCTCTGTGGTTAAGGCTCTGAGGGAGGGAGAGGGTTAAGAGCTCACTGCTGTCTGACATCTTCCAAGGCAATCCAGATGAGAGAAAAGTGTGCATAGGAGCTGCTTTTCTCTTCAGCCCACTACCCGGACTGGGATGAACTGGTGCTGACTTTCTGCATTTGAGCTGTCAAGAAAAAGAGGGCTGTAGTTGCCCCTGTGGCAGAGCTGCAGCCAGGCTATGATTCTTCTGTGTTCCACCCTTTGGTGGCAGGTAGGGAAGAGCCTTTGCCCGGCACCCCCCTTCCACCAAGGT
>VZRI01010562.1:0-64816 GCA_013397515.1 Upupa epops | reverse complement strand
GAGCCTTTGCCCGGCCCCCCCCTTCCCCCAAGGTGGGGGGGGGGGAATAGGGGGCAAAACTCGGCTCCCAGCAGAGGTCTTTGTATAACAAAAGACAATAGAAGAAGAAAGAAAGCAGGAAGTCTGCTCCCTTTTATAGATTCTGTCCACCAATCACCTGTAGGGTCAGGACACTGACGCAGGGGGTCTGCTGGGAAAGCTACCCCCACCTTCAAAATAAAATGCTCTTTTGGCATAAAAGCACGACAATTAACACTTGAAAATTAGGTAACTTTCAAACTGCAACAATTGGGGACATTCTGATCCCATTCCTGGCACAGAACCTGAAGGCATTGATTTAGTCTAGTGATCAGCTTGACAGATTAAGAGCTGGAATAGTGGTGTCATGCTTTATCAAGCTCCCAGAATTACAGTATTTGTGTACAGGTGGGGGATGGATGTCTAACTCATCTACCCTGCCATGGTGTTACAAGCTCAGCTCCTTCCACTGAATGTTTCTTTCTTACATTTCTTCTACAGTAGAAGAGAAATAAGTCCTGATATGAACAGTGCTCTGATACAAAGAAAATACATCCTTTCTGTAAGCATTTCAGTCATTTCCCCGATCACTACCTTCAGAGCTCTTCTGCAGTCAGAAAAAGGCACCCTTACCTCTGAGCAACAGTAAGGGAAGCAGTAAGAGGGTCTCATCATGAGGGGTTTCTTTGTTGTTGAAGAAGTTTAAGCACACCAGAAGTGTGTCAACTTACCAAAAAGCTCATTCATTTTCTTCGCTCTTGAGGTCATGCCAACCTATGCTTGGCTTTGGTGCTCTGGAAGTCCTAATGTGAGAAAAGACTTCAGCTCCACATGGATTAATGCTTTAAGGAAGTTTACGAATGTTGCTTGGCCTCTTGCTGTTTGACTTCATTTAAAACTCATTTCGGGAGAGCAGAAAATCAAGGCCAACTAAAAATGGTAGATTAACCTCACCTCTGTCCCCTATTCTTCTTGTGGCTTCAGTGTTACAGAGTCTAGATCCTTCAGAGGATATGTTTGATGCTGTGTAACAGCCTTTCATGTTGTCAAATACCACACCTAGTGATGCACTGATTTTCTTATGACTGATTTTGAAAGCTTTCAAATAATATTTTTTTCCTAAAATAAAAAATCTCCCAAGAATAATGAATAACACTAGAGGAAACTGATAGGTTCTCATGGACCTTTGGAGATGAACTAGCACAGTACTGACACAGATTATAGAGCTCAACTCAGGTTATTACACACACTCTCCATATGACACAGATTGTACAAGAGCCAAAAATTGTACATTCCAAGGGAAAAATACAGAAATATTTTTAAATTGCAAAATAAATACATACATTCCACACTCAGTATCTGCAGTAGTACTATCTTCAGTGGTCAGTACTGGCTCCTTTGCTACTCACTTTCCCTTCCACTTTTCCTTTTATCCCAATATTTTTCTTTTAGACTCAGAAAGATAAGACGAAAAGAAGTCTGGATTGCAAAGTATTTTCATGTGTCTGCTAGAAATCCATGAAAAACAGGTAGCTTTTGGTGCTTTTTCCAGAAAAATACTATTTTCTACAAAACGAGTTTTCACATTGAGTTTCACTCTATGTGAAATGGTGTTTTGCCCGGCAGCATACATAATCTGAGGCTTAACCTTGAGTATTGTGACATCTAAATAAACGAAATGGAACTGACTGTGTGTAAGATTAAGAATGTCTTTAAGTGCTGCAGGATCAAGAGCACAAGCAATTTTTGAGGACTTGATTTTTATGCAAATAATAATTAACAACTAGGGTTTGTCTACTGGAGACAAATGTATAGAACCACAGCATGGAGAAATATTGTAAGGCACCACTTATTCCTCAGATGTGAAGCTTTCCCCTAAAAACAGCAGAAAATATCTGACAAAAAGTTGTCAGTGTATTAATGTACACTTAATTATTCCCCCTCTAAGGAGCAAATGCTTCTGTCTGCAAGATGATTTGATAGCACAAATCTGAAAAGTTGCCTCTCAATATCTTAAATTTTAGCCAGTACTGATCACTTCCAGTCATTATCATTAACAGCTCAGTGAAATATCATAATACCCAGAGGCTACAGGGAAGATCAGAACCTCCTTCTGAAAGACACAGATTAGAGCCAGTGCATTACTTACAGCATGAGCAAAGAAGTCATACAAACCGTGATAAAAATTATGGGTGAGGAAGGAAAGTTTGGAGAGATAAAATGATTCACCCAAGGCTACAGTACAAGGCCAAGGCAGGATACCCCAACAGAACTTGTCCCTGTCCAATTGTTTTGCTTACACGGTTATCTTTCCTCACTCTCATCACCTTCCTTTTAATAGAAATACCTTCAATACCACATCTAGAAAATCACAATCACCAAAACCAGGGAAAACACAAAAGATCGAGGGAGTGCATGTCAGTCAACTTAAAAAATGTGAGAAAAAGGAATACTAACTCACTGAGGCTACTCATGCTAACTAGAGAGCTCTGCTGGTGTATTAATGCAGCAGTAGGACTCACTCACTGAATTGAAACAGCTGATAGTCACTAGCCAGAATTCACACTGTGCTACTGTGATAGAGCTTAATGCAGGCAGCACCATGCAAAGCCAGAAACATTCCCTGACCCTGATACAAAACTTTGTATCAGGTTAGCTCTTGAGCAGCAAGATATGTTTTTGAGGTGTGTTTTGCCCTGGGGAGGGTGAGGTAGAGGGAGAAAGAACACAAATAAGAGGCTAAACTTGTCTTGAATCAAACACCAGTTCTCAGAAAGGACACTGTCTTTATAAAGGTGTGAGGACAATGATTTCTGCTCTACAATTTCTCCACTGTCATGCAGCTCTCACCCATGCAGTTACCTGAGTTACAGGTACACTCACTAGCCCTGAGCACCCAGCAACAGTTTTCTGATGATAGGAAGCTGTTCATCCCAGAACTAAATTTAAAATCTATTTCAAGTTAGTAGTGCACCATACCCATCTTCTGTGTGGAAGAGTCTGACTTCCCTTCAACACAGAAAATGAGTAAAGCATTTCCCGAGCCACAAATACCCATCCAGTGATACTTCTGGAAACTATTTTGGCAGCTCTGCAGAGGTGGGCCACCATCTCCAGTTGAATATCTAAGCAAATACATGGGCTGAACACTTGGTGAGGTATTTAACGTTTCAAGTGTCCATCAACACCAGTGTTTTCAATGTTAATAGAGACTGACAGAGCTAGGACAAAGAAAAAACATACAGTATTTGAGTAATGATAGCAATTATGAATGTTTTTCATAATCTCAGTCAAGCTCTTTGTGCAGGATCTCCACGGATGCTGCTGATTGATTCTTTGTACACAGGATTACTGAAGTGCCTGTGAAAACAAGAAATTGGAAACATCTTCCCTCCAACTCCCTAAAGCTGTTCACAACAGGTTCATATCAACACAACCCTACTTGTAACCAGGTGAGGGAAATCAGCAGGGCCTCATGGCCATCTCGTACATATTATATTCTGCTCCCAGCAGCTGTAAATTCAACACTTCACTTGGCATTAAATTTACCTCAAGAAACATTTTCTAAGAGAGGTGACAAAGTTATTGCACTGTTGCAGCTGTGGAGACAGATGGCAGTATGCCAAAGCTCCGAGATAATGTTAAATTAGAAATCTGACCATCTGCTACAGGTGGGAAAAAAAGGTTTTCATATCCAGGCTCCTCCCTTCGTTTTGTCATTTTCCTGGTTCTGAAATGCATGATGTGGTGTGCAACAGATGCTATATGCTTTTTGGCCATTCCTTATTTGCAGCTTACAAGCAGTGAAATGTCTTAAATAATGGAAGAGAATCAGGAATTCATTCTTAAATTGCATTATGTTTTGCTGTTACTCAGCCTATGACAAAGCAGGCTAGTACTTTACAAAAGCTTCCAGTTACTTTGGGACACTCCCTGTAGTATACAATCTCTTAGATTTACTTGACATAGGCTCAATAAGAGGAACAAAACATTTTTTTATCACCTTCACACAATCTGCACTTTGAACAACACTTCTAGTTGGTGTATCTTTAAATGTTAAGGTAATCTATTTAAATACATGACTCAATAAATACACAACTGAGGTCTGACTGATAATACTTACATGGATATTGACTATATTGCTTTTAATATAATTCCAAATTACAACCTACAAAAATGGTAGGGGTATAAAAATGGACCTGAGGTATCACAGCACAGCTTTACAGATGCAAAAACAGTCCATTGGAACATAGGTGAATTTCACAGCTCCCACAGCTAAAATGCTCACGCCAGTAGCTCATTTAATAGTGGAGATAACCACTATACGAAGGATTTGGTTTAAGTGTATATACGGATGCAACACTTTAATTGCATATATCATTATAAGCCCCATGCATTATTCAAACCATCACTTTGTTTCTATTTCTGCTGTACTAAGTGGGGGAAGAACAAAGCCTCTGAATACATCTAGAGCCATGTATTGACTCAGGAGTTACTTCAAAGGTCAGCTGCACTTGTCAATATGAAAAAAAATTAAAAAACAAGGAACTTCCACCAATTCTTCTAACAGATAAAAGACCTACAGATGGTTCAAAGACTCAGACTTTCTGCAACAAATTTGCACAGCCCAAGGACCACCTCATTCTTTCCAAGTCTCTGCCTCTGTCTGCACTACGCATTATGAAATCTGTCTGGGGCCCCCCTGGGTTCATTAAATGCACATCTTTGAAGCGAACTGTCTCGAAAGACCCCTTGAATGGGCTGAAAGAGCTCCCTTCTCCAACCTAAAATGGTGCCTGAGATACTCTAATAGTGTTGAAATCCCAAACAACAAGCCTGCACCCTACCTTGGCCCGTTTTGCACAGAACAAAGAAATTTGCAATATCCACCATGTAGAATGGTTTATTTTCCAGAACATTCTTTGGAGTTTGAAGATGTAGCTAACATACATCTAGAAGATTAAAAAACATCACAAAAACAGTTACAAGCAGACCAGATTGCTTACAGACAGAGAAGTCACATTTCCACAGCAGTGACCTTTTAGGATTACTACAGAGAAACACTGAGGACACTTGTACAAGTCTCATTTTAGTGTATGGTTTTTATAAACAGATCACCCCTGATGCTGATGGTTAATTAGGCACTCACAAACTTCTGTTACATTTTTGTCACTCTGTGCGCATTCCCTACAAAAACTGATTTGGGACTGGTCTCCCGGTGACTAGGTGACTGTGGAAAACCACTGTGTCTGTGTGAGGCTGTCTGAAACATTAAGACATCAAACACAGAAATGTGCTACTGGGCCTCCACAGGACTTCCAAACTATTATGGGTATGTACTCTGTAACAGCTAGGACTTCTGTGGCATTTTTAAACAGATGAACACAAATTTCAAAAGCAAAGCAAATATTAAGTCAGTTAAATCAAAACACAAAAAAGAATAGATAATGAGGAACACTGAAAGGAGTCAGAAAAGGGACAGCAGGCATTAACATTAAACAGGAAGAAAAACTCTTGGGAAGAGTTCAGGAGTTACTTTGAGCAACCCTGCACAATAAGAGTTTTCAGCATTGCTTAGTGGCCATGTAATCTTTGTAAAATTGATTTCAAAACAGAAATGTAACATCTTTATTTTAAATTTAGACTTCAGACTTTCATTAAAAGGATTCACAGCTGGGTGCTTTTAGAAGGTTTTTGGGGAAAGAGTGGGCTAGAAGCATTCGTTGTTCAGAACAGCATGAGTCTTTTATAATGTCTGTTGCTGGTGCCACGCAATTTTACACTTTTTCATGCATTTAGAACTTCATGCCTTTCCTCCCAGTTCATGCAGATTTTTGAAACAGCTATGAATCAACATATTAATGTGAAAACCAAAAGCTTTGTGTCAAATGCCATCCTGTGACACTTACTGATACACTTATTCAAGCCCCACCGCAGATACCCAGGGTTGTGTCACTGTATGTGCCTGAGCTACGGTTTTGTACTGACAACAGTAAGCAGTTCCTATGCTTGGCACATGAACCAAAGCTGCCCTGGGATCACTCCTTAGCACACAAAGGAGAAGGAACATGGGACTGAACTTTACCACTTCTAACTAGCTCAGAAAGCCCTAGAGAGTTACAAAGAAATGTGTTTCTTTCCTTATATTATTCATTTCTTCCTTTTCACTGTAGAAAATGAACCTCCTGCATTGACCAGCTGGACAGCATCCCTCAGTGGTTGTAAAGAACCTTTAAAATAATGGAGCTGAAGCCTCAGTGATCAGCATTAGAGTTCACTCATCCTCCTCTCTATTTCCATCTCTACTGGAAAGCTACATGCATCTTCTCTTATTCTGTTTATACAAAAAAACTTACCTTTGACAAATCCGCATTTTCTCCGATAACTGTGATTACACATAATTATGATGACTGAAAAGATCTATAATTCAATATTATTAAAATGTAAGATGCAAACAAAATGGGCTGAAAAGTTCTTCTTCAATAAGTGCAGTGTAGATTTCATCAACAATTTGGATCCTACTGTGTTGAGAAGGGGAATTTTATTCCATTTTGTCTATGAGCAGTTCCAATTTCACTCAGTCTTTCCTCACCTCTCACCTTTTTCTTCTTAGATTTGCCACCTCCTTTTCTAATTTTTATGGTAATTTGGGGTTTCCTTTAAAGGTAATAAATAAGAAGTCATATAAACATAGATTACAGGTTGGTATAGGCTATTCCTATAATAACTACCTTACAGTTTTAAACCAACTAGAGTACCAATTCCCACTGTAAACAAAGGTAAAGAATAAAGTTGGTAGTAAATCTGAAGCAAAAAAGTAATCATATGAAAATGCAGTTATATAGCATGGTTCTGCTTCATGTAACCTTACACTTAGAAGCAATTATGGGACCACAGATCTGTCTTTGGAAACACTGACTGCAAACAGAGCATCCTGTACTTTCCATAGGAACAGGTACAGCATATGCTGGCATTGATAAGACTTGTACATCACGAGAAATGAAAACAACTTCTTTTGCCCAAGTCCAGTACAAGTTACTTTATCTGAGCAGCAACATGGTAATATTCTCTGATTTTGTCTCTTGAGCCCATTTTCTCACCTGTTGTATAGAGTTCAAACAATTCTTTCAGTAAGTCATTAAAAATAGAAGTAACATTTCCTTCCTCTTGCCCATGTCTTCATTTGCTATCTTTAATGGCCTCTGAAAGCAGGGACCTGTGCAATATAGCGCAAAACACAGATAGAAAAACACTGCTTTGGTCATCATGGGAGCATTTTCTTGCCCTCAGCTTCTGTACTTCTTACACCCCTTCCTCATCATTATGACATTTATGTTTAGTGCATCTGACATTTCAAATTTCTCTCTAAGGATCAGGTCTTGTGCTCTGATTTTTTTAAATGGCATTCAAAGGGGATTCTTTGAATGATGCTCGCTCAGTACTACAACTTTTTAAAATGATGCTTAAACCACTTTATTAATATTTTCATTTGTGACACCCTTTTGCAATAGCTTTCTAAATACCAATACATTCTATGATAAAAAAATGTCACAGTGCGTTTTTCTGCTACGTCAGTAACTTAATACAAACTTTCCCATGTCTGTGTTTGAGTGAGTGCTCCAGACTTACCTCAACTACTTAAGAAGTTAGGAAGCAAAACACTCTTGGTACTCTAAGCAATATTACAATCTGGTTAATGACTGCAGAAGCTGTCATGAATACTTCTGCCTGGGTGCAGATTCAGTTGGTTTAACCCTGCAAAAGTCCCTCAGGAATTCTACAAGTCATACAATGAAAAAAAAAAGGAAGCATATGGCCTGGTCACTGTATTTTGGATAATTTTAGATCCCAAAAGCTTTAGGCGACGATTCCTTATGTAGGTTGTATATTACCCAGAATGGTATACATGACAAAAGCAGTGAGGAAACCACAAACTCTAGCATTAAGATTTTTGTAAACATTTAACATAGCTACAACTGAAGTAGCATGAAAAGACTACAGACACGTGGAATGTACTGTCCACAAATACAATGGTTGACAGTCTGTGACCAAAGAGAAAGAAAGAGCCTTTAGAAAAGATAAAAATGCAACAAGGACTGAAAAGCTTCTTTGCCTCAGTGTTTATTGTGCAGAAGGGGAATTGTTCAAGTTCCTTCCTCAAAAGAGAAAACTTGGTACCCAATGACTGGTAACTTTTGAGTTTCCAAATTTGTGAAGAGTTCCTGTAGAGCATTCCCCAGCAAATTAGCAGAAAAGCAGTGAGGAGAAAAAAAAATATACCAGAACCCACCCCCCCCAAAAAAAAAAAAATAAAGGTGGTATATGCCATGGAAGAGCCAGCATGACTGTGCAAATGGGATCTGTACCTCAGAAACCTGCTGAAGTCCTTAGAAAGAATAAAGAAGCAAAGCAGATACGGGAGATTCTTAGATGCCTAAATGTGCATTTGATAAAAGCCTTCATCAAAATCTCTAATTTAGCTTCTGCACAGAACTATTGGTTACATGAAGAAAGGGTTGGCTAACCCAAGAGAAATGTTAGGGCACAGAGAGCAACTTTTCAGTTCAGCAGGATGCCCCAAATAGAGCCCAAGATGGGTCTGTGTTCAGCCCTGTTCAGTCTGTTCATAAATGATCAGAATAGGGTATGAACAGTAAAGTGAAAAGATTTTCTGGTACTATGAGACTGCTCAGGGTGCTAAAAAAGATGGTTAATGGAAATGCTGCAGAAACCATAGGAGATTGAGTGACTGGATGATAAAGTGACAGATGTAATTCAAGGCAGATAAATGTAAAATAACCCAAATAGATACAATCCAAGTTTCTATACACAAATATATTAGCCCTGTGATTATTATTGCTACCACTTAAGAACAAAATGCTGACATTGTAATAGACAGCTTTTCAAAAACACCAAGTTTGTACTTAACAGTGATAGAAAAGGCAAATTGATTGGTATGAACTTTTAGGAAGAGAACAAAGAATAAACCAGAGAACATTATTATACCAATGCAATCTGGAGCATAGCCTGCCTTTTCAGTGATGTGTGCTGTCTGGTCCATTAGCACTAAAAGGACATAGTGGAATGGAAAAAAGTTCTGAGAAAAACAAAAGATGTTAAATATCAAATCTGGTTCTTCTGCAGCAGAAAAAGAGCCCAAACACAAAATTTTTCTTCTTCAAAGTTATTCCTAAATAAGTAGCAAAATTCAGTGTGTTTTTCTGCAGCTGCTGTATAATGAAACTCCTGATATTTACAGCTGTAAAGCAATTACAAACATTTGAGTGAAAATTGCCATGTAGATGATAACTTTATTATCCAGTATCGTTGAATGAGAAAGAGGAAAGAATGTTTCAGAAAAGTACTGCAAAGTCTGCAAAGAGTGTTACGCTGCAAATGAAATTTCAAGGAACAATCTTCTAAATTATTCCACTCAATTTGTGGTTTTGTCCACCATGAGTCTCTGAATAGTCTGTTTCAGCTCCTCCTGAGATAAAAAGAAAACCCCAAACTGCTCTATTTTTGTTCTTCCTCAACTGCTCCATGTTCCTGGCTGTGTCCATCCCGCCACGCAGCACAACACAGAAAAAAACATTTTCTCAGCATGGGGATTAAAGAGGGAGTAATTTCTATGGATATAATCCATGTTGCTTGTGGTTTCCACCTGGCATAATTTTGGCAGCATACTGGGTGACTCTCAAGAAAAATCTTGGGTAGTTAGCTTGGTCCTGAAGGAGTACCACATTCAAGCTCCCACCATACTTCTGCTTTTACCGTGTGAATTGCCAGTCCAAGTGGCAAGAATGGTAAAGTGAGGTCTTTGCTTTACCCACAGATAAACACATGATGATCAAAGTATTCTTCCAGCATCCCAATGATGCAGGAAATAGTAAATAAGGCTTGACTCTCCTTCTAAAGTGGGGAAGACGGAATTCAGCTGGACTTCCCCCTAGCCTTAAGGGCTCCTTCTGCATTCACCTCCTTCAGTGTCAGGGACGTATCTCCATGCCATATGTGACAAATGTGGGCCATATGTTACACTCTAAACTGAATGTGCTATCTAAGGATTTTATACGGATTGAAGGAAAAACAGGCAACTATTACATACAAAGCTCAAAAGTAAATAGAAAACATGAGTATGATTGTGTTTTCCTGAAATTCCAACAAGAGGTCTGAAGTTCAGAGTCTTTAAGATTACAAATGCTTCTACTGAATTTCAGTATTTGAAGCACTACACAGAAAAGCTTTCTGATATAACGATCCATCCAAAAATGTCATCAGTATTACGTTACAAATGATCAAATTTAAACCACTTTGCATAAGCAATGAAGATAGTTTCCTGGAAAAATTTTTCAGTTTAAACTATTATTGCAACTGTATTATTATTTAAAATTGTAAGGCAGAAGGGTCAAAGAATATCGCATAGAAGAACAGGTGGTTCTATGAGATTTTCTTGGTATGAAAATACACCTTAAGTGAAGCTGTTTGACATCCGTGCTATAAAAATCTTTTAGATCAGAGGTAAATTTTCTGAAAAGTCACGAGCATTTGAAGACAAAAGGAATCAAAAAATGTCTCTTCAACCAGAACCTTAAAATACTGAGAGATATATTAAAATAAAATGCCATCTTTTATGTTTTCAAATATACCAGAACCCACCTGCAGTAGACACACTACCTCTAGTAGTCTCTAGTAGACACACTACCTCTTAAGCCACAGGATGCTGAGCACTCTGTGACACAGCACAGGGCGAAAGCAAAGAAAGAAACAGGTCAGCTTGGTAGTTCACCGAGCCTCACAGAAACAAATATTGAAGTGTGTTACAACAATTTGGAGAAAGAGAAAAAATGCACAAAACTACATTAAAACTGAAGCAGATGGGACCTGGGCAATAAAAAGTGAAAGGAATGTTCATGAAAGCCTGAGTCACCTAAAGGCAAAAACTCACAAAAGAGAAAGCTGGTCCCCACCTCAGACACACAACTTGCAGTGGGTGCAACAGGGCTTAATGCCGTTCACAAACCCTGGGCCCAAAAGTGCCCTCCAGCTACCTCAAGTCCAGGGGCAGAGTCCTTTTGAAAGACCAGACTCCTGCAGGAGCATTTTGTCTAGAGATCCCAAATCATGGGGAAAACAAAAGACAGAACCTCTACCGAAAAGTCAGTATCAAAGCAAGGAGATTCAGTGGAAATCCCTAAAATAAATAATGCCTTGTCTTTCTGATTGAGCAAACTGTTGGAGAAAAGCTCTATCTGGCATGATTGCTTGCAGAGCCCTCTCACTTTTTTCTTTCAAGTTTCCTTTCTTTGTCTTTTTTTTAATTGAAGAATGTGCCAGGCTTATTTTCTTTTTACTAATCAGAGTGATTGAGAAGCCACTTTTCCTGTGGTATTAGGAATTCCCAAGATAGGAGAAACAACTGAATAAAAAGTGAAATAAACCAAATATATTTTCCTCCTGTATGTTAATGTTCACAATGTCATCCAAATGGAGTTGCATGTCTGTCTGTATTCTGCAACCCTGATGTTAAAATAATCCCCCTGAAGATACTTGCATTTCTTGAACACTACATCATTTATACACTTTCTGTTATGAAGTGCTGAGGAACATTTTAAGTGTCCAACAGTAAATTTCTTTGTTTGTATTGTTTTCTTTGGGGGCAACTTGAATATTAATCTGCATTTAGGCTGCAATGAGATTTTTCAAGAGTTATCACTGATGCATTTATTCCCATTGGCTTGAAACAAAAACAGAAAAATGAGCACATCTGAAGATCCTATCCTAGAACTCAACTTGACTAAAAGGGTAAGTTATGAGCCAAAAAGATGTACCAACTTACAGTATGAGTTCATTTGATACCTGGGTAGACAATTATTCCCATTTTTAACAGTTTGACTTGGATACTTTTCTTTATGAAAATACATGGCTGGATACCACCCAGAGTATCTTGGATGTTCAGGTCTAAGAAAAAAAGCCCAATGGTGCTCTAGTCTGTCTTGGGCAAGATGAGTGCCCTGCCTCACAAGTGTTGTTACCAAGTACAAAACAAGAGCACCATTTTAACAGCTCTAAGGCATTTGCCCTTGAATGTCATTTTTAATTTTGCCTGGACAAATGTGGAAACAAAAGCAAGCCTTCACAGGCAGAGAAAATCATGTCTCCGCTTTTCCTTTCCGCCTTCCCTCCCCTTTATCCTCTGAAGAAGAAAAAACAGTATCCAACTTCTGAGGAAGCATTTGTACTAATTTCCATGCCTACAGCATCACAGCTGAGAAAAGACAGTGAGGAAAAAATGTAAAAGAATCAGAACATATTTTATTCGCAAAGATCTACCACATGTGTAACGTTCAGGGTGGGGTGGGAGAGATAACTAAGCCCTTTTCAAAAGCCCAGGAGTTTAAAGAAGCACAGGTTATCATTATTAAAAGGCTGAAGTGGATTGCACATTACTTCAAAAGCTTAAGAAGTATCTTCATTCAAAAGTAAGAACTGCAAATGATTACAATGCTTTATAATTTGACCCCATTTAAATAATGCAATATTCACCATGTGATGCAGAGCAGTCTGCCATTGCAAATGTATTAAACCTAAACTCATTAATGCTGAAACTTCTTCTCCAGTATAGTAACACCATTTCATTTAGCGTTTGCTCCCTACTGCCTATTTGGCTATGATCTAGGTATAGATTAGTCTTCCAGTGAAATCCAGCCCTTCTTTACAGGGTGCAGTGTCTGCAATGTGGTTCTAAAATCAGAAAGCTACATAGAACTCAGGATAAATGGTGGCACTTGCTCTGTCTGAGTATAACAGAGATATTTGGCTGGAGAATGAGATGTTTCTCTAAAGCTCCAAAAATTTAAAAGGAAATTATTATGTTCTTTGAATGAAATTATGATGTTATTCAGAGGAAATTATAATGTTCTTCAGAAGTTTCTGGCTCATAATTAAAACCTAATCCTTGTCTTGGAGTCAGATCTTGTAGTAACAGTGAGTACTTTGTCAGAGTAATTGCCAAGCGGATATATTTTAGCTAACTCTGAGATGTCTATATGCTAAAACAGTTTTACAATTCCCATACCTTTTTCCAAAGACATTAGAATCTTACTTTTTGTTTAAGAATTGTTCAGCCTCAGCAAAGTAATTTTACATGTTCCTATGGCATTGGTTCCTATGGCATTATCAGTATTCAGCTTTGCTTAACCCACATCACTAGGAATAAAGCCATGAGGTACCCTGGCTCTGTAATTAATACAGTTTTCTTCCAGCTTTAAAGATGAGGAACTATTAGCCATTCCTACACCCTAGCTACAGTCACAAATAGTCACTCATTGCTGTAACCATCAGCAGCAATAATTATTCAACAGTGTCATTTGTAGGGTTGCACAGGAACCAGATCACACGGGAATGCTTCACCCTAAGGCAGCAAGTCACTTTTCAATCCCATACACAGGTTACTGACAGACTGAAAGCATTTTGGAGGCTGAGACAAAGACATAGCAGGGATGAAGGTACCCTTGTATTTGCCATGAAGAAGAGCAGACAAGGAGAAAGACCATGGCAAAAGAGGAGTGAAGAGGATCCACTTAAGAAAGGGCTGGCAAAGAGTTGGAGGGATGCTATTCAAACATGAAAGCCAGGCAGCTGGCAGGAATTTCCATTTGCATGAAAGGAATCACAAGGCAGGAAACTAATGAGGATGAAACAAGTAGATGCCTCAGTTTGCTGTCCTGCTTCCTCTGAAAACACAAGACAAGCACAGGGAGTACTGGTACTGTGATTAAGGGGTTATGATTAACCTCCTGTGATTAAGGGATTATGGAAAAAGTTTTCTAAATGTTCTAATCACTTGTTTAAAGAGAAACTTAAACTCTGATTAAAAATATTCTGTTGACTACATTTAACAGAGATAGAGTTTGCCATTAACAGAGTGTTATAAGGCATGGTCTGGGGCATTTACAATGGGAATAGAAGTAGGCCAGCCAAAATGCCATACATAAAACATGAAGGAAGATAAAACAGGCACCACTTGAAGGACAAGACTTAAGTTGCCTTCATTACAACTATCATATCAAGACTTCTCTAAAACAGCAGTTTTTCTTTCCTTAATTATGCAAAGTTTGTTGGATGAGGGAAAAGAGAAAATAGGGGATTCCTTGTCTTGAAATCTAGACAAAGGGAACTGAATTCACTGTTGAACAGTGAAGCAGTAAAGCAGTGTCACTAAGCATAGCATTTCAGTGACTGTGAAAGAAAACTATGGCAACCTCCAAGACTCTAGAAAGAGCTAAGGGAATACAAGCTAAGGGGAAATTTTCTTCTCTTGACTCTTCAGGATGAAGATGCATAGAGAGTTCCTGTCAAAAGAGGGTAGAATTCTTCATTCTATGTTTATGAAGCAATAAACTTGGAGAAAATAAAATGTTTTCACAGTAGCATACACGGCTGGGTAAAGCAGTAAGACCCTCAAATAGAATCTTAGAATCATAGAATCATTTAGGTTGGAAAAGACATTAACAGAGCTTTTTACAAGTAATTGGTTTTGCTAATAACAAATCACTCCCTTGCACATAGATTGTGCATGATGTCGATGAATTTGAAAAGACATTCCTTTTACTTGAACCTCAGTCGATCTTTCTTAGCTCATGAAATATTTGTGAGTGCTGCTGATAGTGTTTTGCCACATACAGAGAGGCTGGAAGTGCCTGCACTGACAAAGAGCACATCGGCTGCCTCTTTGTTGTGCCTGGAGCACAATAACTGAAGCCATGGAAAATATGCCTCCCTACAAATTGTCTTGTCAAAGGCACAGGCTCTTTTCTTTTTCAAAAAGTGTAATTCACAAAATGTTTTTAAATTGTAGCTTTTCATTTCCATCCATGTTTAACTGAATTATTTGAAGGAATTGCCTTTGAATAACAATTCATTTTCTTTCATTAACAATCAAAACACTAATATTTTGGCTTCGTTTTAGTGTTCTGTTCCTCTGAAAATACAAATGGAAGGGTTAAATTGAAACAATTGCAATTCTATAAAGCCCCAATGAAACTCACCAGGAATGCTTATGTTTTTCTGTAAACAAAAAGGCTCAGAGACAGTAATGTCTTTTCACATAAAATCCTATCATTCAAGTATGATGCTATTATATATTGTGTCTCTTAATTAGGAAAGAAAAGCACTCTTAGACCTTACTACTAAATTTTAAAAGCAAGTAAACATTTCTGCCATAATCATAAAGCTGGAAAACAAAATTTACCCTATAATAATTCCAGAAAACAGAAATTACTATAATCGGATTGAACATGCAATAGGTTTTCCAGTATACATTTTATCCAGCTTCCCCAGAACATTAACTTAGTGCTAATTTGAAGTGTCATTCCCAAATCTCTATGTGTTTATAAAACTAATCTCAATACCAAAAGGATATAATTTTTGGAATACCCTTTGCAGTGTGAAAATCACAGAAAATGGGGTTAGAATACAAACAATACCCATATCTGTAATCTTCTGTTATCATGTCAATTATCGGGCATTAGCAAATGCAACCAGAATTTTATTCAGCTCATGTCCCTATTGCTCAGGGCTGTGCATCTGACATTTGTGCATTTTGTCCATTTGTCTATAAGCTATTGAAATGATTCTTCATAAAATGGTTCGGGGTTTGGTTCTTTTTTGCTAGGGATAGAAAATTGGAACATAAATTATCTGACATTTTCTATAATAGCTATCAGATGTTTCATAGTAAACAGATTATATTAAACAATCAGGGGCTCTGAAACACTCGTCATCACGTCCATGAATACGGATGGAGCAGTAGACATGCTAAATTTAATACACCAGAGGCACAGACACACACTCTGCCAGCTGGCCATTCCTGTCAACAGCATACATTTGCACTGGGGCTATGTATCAGATGTTAAACCAGGGAACAACCCAAACCCTGCAGTCTCCTTCTTGCCATGATTGTTCCACTTTTTCACCTAATACTCACCTGTCTCCATCTCACAAGGACTCAGGATAAGGACTGAAGTAAACCACAGCTGATGTTTTATAGTACAAACTAAGTACTGCTTTTCAAATCTTCTGTTTTAAGATGCACACGACACTGTTGAGGTCTATTCATGCACAGTAAATAACAGAACAGGGAAGAACCATGTTTGGTGGTTGCCTTTGTGCCTGTGAGGGCACTTCCCTGGTTTTGGTGCACCATGTGGCCAGTGACATTGTTCTAGACATGCTCTGAGCTCCTTGGTGTTTCCAGGCATGGTTGATATATGCCTGCTAAACATTTGGACTTGATGATATTAGAGGTCTCTTCCAATCAAAGAAATTATTTAATTACGCAATGCTTCTCCTAATCTGCTGTTAGGATTGAAACTGAGAAGACCATGTAGTCTAAAGCAGTTTTAATCCACCCTACTCACAGGTGATAGGAATGAAAAGGAGCAGGCACCCTTCCTGTTTGGCTGCCTGCTTGGCTCAGGTCCCCTGAGCCCCACAGAAGAGGATGAGAATTGCTCTGTGACTCTACATTCTGCACCATGTCTTTGACAGCTAGGGTGAAACTGAATGAAAGACCCTAAACCTGAGACATTAAACTGCTGGTCAGTGCTGGGAAGAGCAGCTCACTCAAGTTACTATCTGCTTGGGACACCTTCAAACAAGACATGCTTACAGCTGGGAGGAACAATAAAAGTAATGTAATTGTTTTCTCTGGAAAGCCTGGAAAGACTTTTTTGTTCTCTTTTCCCCTTTTTTAATATTTCTTTTAATTTGCAAATTACTTTATCTAGATTAAGTGCAGTTTCTGCTCCTAGTAACTCAAGAGTCCCATGACTCTGTACCAAGAATTAAAATTGAATCTTTAGGCTGTTCCAGATAAATGTGTTTATGGACTTCAGTGCAAATACTAATGCATTTAGAAGTTAAATTCCACCCTGGTGATTTTCTGAACTGGAGTAAGACTGCTGAATTAATGTCAGAAATATGTCTTCACTAATTATCTAGTAAGGGTAACCATAATAATGCAAATATATACTTCATAACATTTTCCTTTCTTTCCTTCCATTAAAACAAGCTTTGTGGGAAGCTGCTTTTAATTTTGAAATATCTTTATTGGTTTTGATTTTGTTTTCTCCCTTTTCATTTTTTTTACATTTGTGGTGAAGTTCCTAGTGGTCTTTAGATATTTTGATAGTGCGTCATGTGATATTACTAACATCACTGTCATAGTAAAATGATTTTGTTCAGGAATATATTATCATTACCATGAGAAATAGTACTTGCAAGCAGCACTTTCAAGAAAATTTACTTAAATGCATGGCACTTCATCTTTATTTAAAGTTTTCTTTGATTCTATTTTTCCATCTGACCAAAGCTGATCTTTGAGATAAGACATAAGAAAGCTTTTAAATTAAGAAAATACATTATTGCTGAGCTCTATTGAGAGTATACAGTGGGGGATGAATTGTCATCATTTGATCATGCTGCTCATAAAAGAACTGTAAGACGTGCACATTTTACAAATCCATTTTCATTAAAAAAATTAATAACACTTGTGAAAATCAAGATACGTATCTGCATAATTCCCTTCTTTAAAGGTCTAGTTTGGTTTATTTCCTCTTCCTTTCTTGCTCTATGACATTTGCATGAGACTTTTCTGTAAGGGCTAGAAATATTTTTTTCTTGTATTCCCTTTTCATTTACCTCCTGATTCTATGATGCTGTGCCCTTATTAGACGAGATGCTCCCTCTCACTCACTTCTAAAGCAAAAATATTAGCTAGCCTGCATATTGCCAGTAGCTGATGAACTAGAAGCCACAATAAAATGACTTTGTAAAGGACAGAGCAGGCTTTCCCAGGTACACATGGAAAGAAAGGCAGAGAAAGAAAGAAGAACCTTGAGGCAGTAGGCTGATACTTCAAATGTTATTTCTGATGCTGAATGTGAATCTTATGCATCAAGGCATTCTGTTCCCTGCAATATGACTAATTTTTTGGCTGCACAGAAATAAAGAGATTTTAATTATGCCTTCTTGGGGTCTGAGAAAGATTGACACATTGGAAAAACCATCAGAAGAAGTGAAGTCTTTATTAGATAAGTCTTTATTTCTCTCCTCTCTGTCTTTACATAGTGTCTGGGAACTTGCTTGGCAAAAATTCAAGTTAGCTTTTATGTGCATTTAATTGCAAGGAAAACCTGTGGAATTTTCTAGTGCAAATCTAGTCTCCCACCTTGTTTCTAGCATACCTAATCAAAAGTCAGTGTCATTCCACTAAAACTAAGCTAACTTTCTTTCCCTTTCAAAATCAAACTAAGACAGACACATAAAGCAATAGAGATGATAAAAATCAGTACTTTGTGCACGTTGCTCTTTTTCAAGACTTCTATTGTGATTGAAACAAAGGGATTTGATTTGCACCTTCTGGAGAACAGCACATGAATTTAAAATCTTCACAACACCTGCTTGAACCAGTGGAGTTGTACTTTTCCACAGGCACACTACACTCACCAACACACTTTTCATCAATGGCCCTGGAAGTGTACGAGGATACTGCGATGAAACAGCTAAACTGGGGTGTGCCAAGAGCTTGCTCACATTCCATCTGCTGACATTTTTAATATTGCTTCCCTCTCTCACAGTCCCAGCAAGAAAACTTTTTCATTCCCAGACTACACACTGACCTTCCTGTCGATACAAACATAACTATGAGACGGTGAGGCAAAGGCAGCGAGTCTCTGCTAGTGCGTGAAGTTATTGCTCTGTTTCCTTTGAGAAACCACCATCTGCTCTTTAGCAGAGAAGCACTGTAGCTTATTATGATGCCATAAACTTAATTTCACCCAAAGTCCTGATATGGTATACAGACCAACAAGATATACAGGGGATATCACAAGCTACCAAGTTGTGCATGATCTACTTGCATTGANTTTTCTTAAATATCTCCTGATGGGTCATCAAGACCCCATCTCATCCCATTGTGAGAAGCTTCACCCAGTGGGGGGAAGTGGGGGGGAAGCTGATCGTGCCCGTGCCGAGCGGCACGTACTGGGACCAAGAAAAAGGAGGGGGGTTCGCTCTAGGAAGGCTCGTCTTCTCGACAGAGTCTTGGTCTCAACTGGGCTCGCTTCGCTTCCTGCCCCCCGGACCCTGGGATTCCCAGCTGAAGCCGCTTTTCCGCGTGCTTTTCGGTGCCGCTGCCGCTCTCCACCGCTGCCCCTGCTGCTTCCACGGAATCCAGCTTCTCTCCGAGACCTTTCTGCCTCCCGCCCCCGGAGTTTCTACTGCGACTGCCGGCTCTCTCTCTCTCTCTCTCTCCCCCCTGCCTTCTGCAGCCTCTCCACGCGACTTGCTCTGGAAAAACTGAACTGGGACAGGTTTTATTTTGCTCTGTCGGGATCCCTAGGACTTTTCTTTTGACTGGTTGTTTGGGTGTACTGTTGGGTTTTCTTAGTGTTCTTAATAAAGAATTGTTCCTTTTCCCAAGTCTTTTGCCTGAAGGCCTTTAAATTGAGGGAATTTGATACCTGTCTTCCCAAACCGAGACAATGGGCAGAGATAGAGACCAAAGCATGCAATAAATGCCTGGGCAGTTCAAGGACAAAGAACACCTCCCTGGTGATTCATTATACATCTTTGCCAAATGTTTCTTCTAATGTGCAATATAATCTTAAGAAAAAATCCCTCACTCTTTCCTCTTCTCCTGCAGTACAATCACCTTGATGTTCATCTCATAAAACTGTGCTATCCTGTAATACCACCCTTTCCCTTCTCACAGATTCTGGAGGTGCATCTCCACACCAGCTCCCATGACAGCAAGCTGTACTAGAGGTTTTATGCCTAACCACCGGCTTCTAGTGCCACTTGAGATACTATCTACAAGGTATCTGAGAGATGCACATGGGGCTCAAAGACAAGGCATGGGATTTCTAGGTGTACTGAACCCTTTTGGTAGTCATCCTGAGACGGCACTAGATGTGTTAAAATAGCAGACATCTACCACAATACTAAGACACCTAAATTTACTGCTAAGTAGTGAGCAGGGATGTTGTTACAACTGCTATCTAAACAGGCAGCCTGTATGCCAGGTACTTGTCATAATTTTCAGTATCTAACAGTAGGCACGTTTCAGTGATGGATCCTGGAAAAAAACACTCAGTAGGTCCTGAAGTATGTTACAGCCCTCACACTGACAGTGAGAGGCAGTGAAAAACAATTGCTCCCAGTAACAGTGGAAATACTTCACACTGAAAAATGAACTTGTTGTCACCTAACACAGAAGATGTGACAGTCATCCTATGTCTCAAAGAGCATTTGCTACACAAAATACTGTGTCTCTTCTGCCAGGAGCCTGACCATGAATTCCAGGGCAGAAATTGCAGAGGAAGTACCTGCTGACCTCACTAAAATGTGACACTATGATCCAGCCTAGAGACTTGTCCAATACCACTAAACAACTCTATCATTGTACTATTTCCAAGTCTGGACTGACACTGACTCAACTGGTCGATGAGAGGAAGGCTGTGGATGTGGTTTACCTAGATTTCAGTAAGGCATTCGACACAGTCTCCCATGATATACTCCTGGCTAAGATGGCAGCAAGGGGCTTTGACAGGAATATACTGTGCTGGGTCAGGAACTGGTTGGATGGACGAGCCCAGAGAGAGGTGGTAAATGGTGTCGCATCTAGTTGGCGACCTGTTACTAGTGGTGTCCCCCAAGGGTCGGTGTTAGGTCCGGTCCTGTTCAACATCTTCACTGATGATGGGTTGAAATCCATCGTGAGCAAATTTGCTGATGACCCCAAGCCTGGAGCCTGTGTTGATCTGTTGGAGGGTAGGAGGGCCCTGCAGAGGGACTTGGACAGACTGGAATAATGGGCACTCTAATAGGATGAGTTTTAAACAAGTCTAAGTGTCGGGTTCTGCATTTTGGTTGTAACAATCCCAGGCAGAACTACAGGCTGGGAATGGAGNGAGGTGCTGGAATGAGTCCAGAGAAGAGGAACTAGAATGGTAAAAGGGCTGGAAGGTAAGCCCTATGAGGAGAGGCTGATGGAGCTGGGTCTGTTTAGTCTGGAAAAGAGGAGGCTCAGGAGTGACCTTATCACTGTCTGTAGCTACCTAAAAGGTAGTTATGGTCAGGCGGAGGTTGGTCATTTCTCCCTGGACACTGGAGACAGGACAAGGTGTCACAGTCTTAAGCTCCTTCGGGGGAGGTTGAGACTTGACATTAGGAGAAGGTTTTTCACTGAAAGAGTGGTCTGATTTTGGAATGGTCTGCCCACAGAGGTGGTTGAGTCACCGTCTCTGGAGGTGTTAAAGGTTAAGCTGGATGAAGTGCTGAGTGGCATGATCTAGATGTCAGATGTTTAGGTTTACTTGGTTGGTTTTAGGTTGGACTGGATGATCTTTAAAGTCTTTTCCAGCCTCATCATTACTGTGATACTGTGATAGCTTTCTGCAGCTTTCCTCACCTTAAACATGTTTTTGCAGAAACACAAACATACAACACAGCAGATGGTGAAGCACACTGGAAGCAAACAAGTTTCAAACTGCGCAATAGTTCCTTTTATTAGAAAAGTCTGTCCTAAACTTCAGTCTTTCAGAGTGGACACTGAAGGAGGACTGAAAAAAAAGTACCAGCATTATGACTTGAGAACTTGATGCCCCATGGTGTGTCCCATGGAGTCATTGTTTCAGACTAGTTCAGGGCTGATCCCAAGTACTGAATATCTGTTAGAACCTGGACCATGGCAGGTGTAAACCTTAACTGCACAGTTCAGTTTTCACTGACATTGATCCAGGGCATGTTCACCAAAACCATCCCATGTTTTATCATGGGACAGCACAATAGGGAGAACATGGGACACTTTGGACCAGGAGCCCATTTCTGACCTACATTCAGAGGGACATCCTCCTCAGAGAGCATCTCTCTCCAAGGATTGTATGAAACCTCACTGTCTTTAGAAGGTGGTCTCAGCTGCATGTCCTCTCTGGGAGTAGCCTGTTGGCAGATTGAATTTGATTAATAAGCCTTTTTCCAGCAGAAAGCTATGCTGTTCAAAAATGTCAAATCTACATCAAGGAAGAAAACAACAAGCCCAAATCTCTGTAGGCTCTAGTGAACAAGTGATTTTTACCCTTGTTTCTACAAATAGCTGGCAATTTTTTTTGTATTTTAAGACATTCTCTCTGGATTTTCCACAATAAAGCCAGTACTGGAGATGCAGGAAGAGACTCTTCTGCTCTTCAGTGCCTTTGAAGGACAGAGAGGTTTGGGAAGTTAACTGCAGGCACAGTACCACAGTACCAGAAAATCTGTCTTTTATTGGTATCCTTGAATGCTCCCAACAGTAGTAACCGATCAGAGAAACTGCATAATTCTGAAAAGCAATTCATCCCATCTGAAAGGCAGGTATTCATACTTGAGAGGACCTATTTGTGCCCATTCATATTCTCACTCAAAAAGCATGTCTTCATCTTTAAAAGGCATTCTTGGTAAGATTATTCAAAAGCAAATAATCAATGCACAAGGTACTTATTTCATAGCTCAATCAGAAACTACAGAAACAGGTAAATTACTTGAACATTTATCTCCATCTCATTTTTTTGCATTTATTTCTGGCTCTAGAAGCAACTTTGCATCTCAGCTTTCAAGAGATACATTCTCCTCAAAGAGACCAAGGTTCTCTTAAGTTTTTGCTCAACTAATCATCACAAACTCAGGTTAGACTCAGCTTTTCCCTGAGGATTAAGGACACACCTGATACGAGAAAGCACTGAGAGCAATGTGCCTGTGCTACTTCACCTCTGAAAAGGTGGAAGCAGCAGGCCCACAGAGCATTTAGGATTTGATAAGAGAACGCCTTCATGATTCATCAGTTTTTACAAAGGACTTTGCTGATGAGCATCATTTTTCAAAAAGTGTTATTGTAAGTCACTATGAGGCAGGGAGCACTCAAGTCCAGGAGAGGAAAGTAGTCTGAAAAAGTCAAATTTGAGTTAAAGAGCAGCAAACAAGAGTTTTAGAAAAGAGGGTTCAGAGGGAACTAATACAGTAGGAAGTGCTAATAGATCCAAGTGCAAAGGGAAGTGGAAAGAAAGAGAAAAATGAAAGAAAACTACAGTCAGTTAAGCCTTGCAGAGAAAAGAGCAGAAGAAGAATGATTTAATGCTAGCTAAAGTGATTACAGAAAACAAAAGGGGTCTTACAGATATACTGCCAATGTGAAAGGAGAAGAAATACCAGTGAGAAATTATGATTGTTAATAAATAAGGAGGGAAACAATACAGAAGGTTGCTGTAAAGTGGTTGAGCACATGATTGCTATCTTAAAAATCCCAAGTCACTGATAGGTACAGGCAATTAGGAAATTACTAGATTCTTGTAAACACTGCTCCAAATAAATGAAAAAAAGTGTGTAGGAAAAATTAAGTAAAATGCTCAGTTGTGCCAGTGATAATGATAATTTCATAAGGGAACTCTTGCCGAATGTCTTTTTTAGCTCTACAAAACCAGTCATCATCCATGGGGAGATAGCGTGAGTTTTGTTTAAAACCTTTGTAATAGCGCAAAAACACTAATAAAAAATACATATAAATCAAGAAAAAACATAGTTCATCGACAGGTAAAATCCTGAATGTCACCTCAGTGGAGACAAACCCCATTACCACTGCAAAATACAATCTCTTTTCCACAAGAATTCCATAGAACCTATCACTGAAAACCTTTAAATAGAGATCAAATTTGCACTTGATAAAGCACAGATGCAATAAAGGTGATATTTGAAATGGAAAACATTAACCGTTTTGAAGGCTCAGCTGCCCCACTGAACTCCATATTGCTGCAGCCAACTCTCTGTCTGTGCCAAGTGTGCCAAGGCAGAGACACCCACCTTGTAGCAGTTCTGCCAAGTCTTCTCATCTGCAAATCACACATTGCAGGATTTTCAGACACAAAGCAGGAATATATATCAGCTCAATATATCCTCACATAATGCCTCCCAGGCAGCAAAAAGATAGGAGTAGTTACCAGCAAAGCATCGAACAGCAGGTGACTACTGCAGACCCTTAGTGAAAAAGGTTAATGGGGAATCTTCAGGAAAATCAAAAGCTTTCTGTCTTTCACTCATTTGTTCAAAAAGATCAAATAGGAATTACTTAGAGGTGTTAAGACACTAAATTCTGCCTAGAATTTTGTTACCAAAAAACACAATCAAACAGAATAATATGAATTACAGTCAATATAGTGATCATTTGTAACTGAACTCTGATCTCTAAATGCAAACAGAACAAACTATAAGGCATACAACATGATTTGCATACTTCAAAGCATATGGGAAGACACTCATCAGCAAAATAAAAGACTTAGGCATGGCACTTGTGTCCTGGGTCAGATCTCAATGCAGACAGTGGGGAAATCAGCTTTGTCCTAGGCATGACCAAATACTCCAAAGCCAGAATAATCCATGATATCCATATGCCTGAATAGACGTAATTGTTAAAAATCCTTTAGCATTGCCTCAGCGCCTTTTAGAGACCTCAAAGTGTAGGGAAAATGCTCCCCCACCCAGGGTCCCAGGACACCTTGACCACAAGGAGGTATCAAGCAATGGCAGATGAGCAATGGACAAGGAGACCAGGGCAAGCCAATGAGGTGCCTCTAGTCAAGGCATGGGAGAACACACAGCAAAAATGAAGTCTGCCTTCTTTTATAAGCAAAATAAAAGCAGCAGGGCTTCTTATAAATGGATAGTATCAACAAGAACAACATTCAGGCCCTTGGGTTAAGGAGAGAGGACTGGGTGCAAAGGAGAAAGAATATGAGCAGCAGCAGTGCCTGAGCAGAGAGACTGAAGTAAAAAGAGAACTCATATGGCTGGGGGAAGTAAGGGAAGCTTGAAGACAAAAGAAAAAGAACTTTAAACTAGAGGCAGACAAAGGCATCAGCACAAGCATTCAAAAGTGAAGGTAATAAGGTCATCATGACAGGCAAGAAAGGGGATTTTGACAGCTGCCTTTCATGGGGCTGGAAACAGGAGGTGGAGGTGTCAGTGGAGATTACAATAAGCAAAACAGGAGGCAGCACACAGATCTTGTATTTCTGATGCAACAGGGACAAAAGGCCAGCCAGGGTAAATGTTTTTCAGGAGACATTATCAGGATGTGAACAGCCCATAAATGTGCAGGCCACAGAGATGGTGGTAACAATGCTGAGCTGCAGATAGACCGCTAGCAGAAAAGAGAAAGGGAGCTTCATTGTGGTTCCTGAAATTAGTTTTAGGCAGAGGGCTGTGCTTAACACAAGTAATAACAAAAAGAAGTCCCAAGGAAGCTTGAATAGACATAGATAGCTGGTTATGATGGCTGCCCACAAAGGTCCTGAGAACATACTACAAGAAGTCCATTCACAAATCCCTACTGCTCACCCACATACACCCCTGTGCTGCCTGCTGCTGTCATTTTAAGAAAGAGCATCAGCAGAAAGTGCTGGAGATCACCACAGGGAAGACATGACACAAGAGAGAATTCAGCTAAGAGGAGGTATACATGGAATAAGGAGCAGAAATGTACTGTGCAAATGAGTCTTATCCCCAGTCCATCAAAATACAATGCTCAGATACAGCTGGCTGGAGGCAGAGACATAGAGTGACCAAAAGATACTGCATTTAGAGAACCAGCACAAGAATTTGGTGGGGGAACGATGGGGAAGCAGAAAAAAAGGCCACCCATACTTCCATAAATGCATTCTTTTTAAGTAAAGGCCTATGTTACAATTAGCGTAAGCTGAGACCTGAGTTAAGTAACTGATGGCAGGTCCAAAGTTTAGTTCACATTGTTTGTCCAGATCATTAGAAATCTCTGTGAGATAAATTAACGGAGAGGGCCGCAGAAAAGTGGGTTTGAACAAAGTAACAGAGGAAAGGTGAGGCAGCTGTCCAAGGTATCACAGACTAAAAGGACTCAGCACAGGACTATGGGTGGGGAGGGACAGATGGAACGGCTGCCTGCTCTGAAGAAAGGCATGCAGATGTATGACCCAAGAGTGCAGAAGGCAAGCTGTGAGAGAAGTGGAAAAAGAAAATATTTGCAGCAGCAGATCCCTGGGTGGTCCTGAGATTTCTTCTGTGGAGATATGTGGGTGATATGTATGTCAGACATGAGCCAGGGCTGGATGCTTTGATCACACAGTGCTGAGAGAGTAAAGTAATAGCTCAGGGTTAAAGACAGACCTGGCAGAAATGTGACAAGAAGAAATAAGGGAAGGCTGAGACTGGTAGTGAAGTGTCAAGGATTGTGACAGACACAAGGTCACAAAAAGGCCAGGTAAGGATGGGTTGGTGGGAACTGTGGTGGTGGTCAGACAGAGGAAAGTGGGTTGGTGGGAGGTCAGAGTGCAACTGCATCCCCTTCTCAGATGGTGGAAGAGATGGATGTAAATGTGTCATTTTCTCCATATTTCATGACCCTGTGTCAAAGGGCAGGATCCTTAATAGCACAAGCATTAAAACACATGATGGGCTGAGGTTTTATATGGTCCTTTTGCTCTCCCAGGCCAAAATAAGTGTCTATACTTTACATTTTCCACAATTAACATAAAGCTGCATCTAAAAAAACACCACCAAACATTTAAGCAAGTTTAACAGTAAGTAAGTAAACACAGTCTGCCTGTGATATAAGTATCACAGAACTTGGAATCCCTGAGACTGTCAATGTGAACAAGAGTGACATGATTTTAAACGATCCCTACTCTGTGTCTATTGTTGTGCTTTCTGGTTTTACTGCATTTCTGTTGCATTCAATAAATCGCATAACATTCATCCTGAAATTTACTATCTACACACCTAGAACCTGTTTTCTACAAAGGAAAAAGTCTGATAAAACTTACCTGTACTGTGCTAGGATTTGGACTCTGCACAGTACCTCTTTTTATAGAGAGTGAGTGATACAGGTATGAGGTGGTCCTCTGGCTGAGGGTCACTGTAGGTGGGTTGCACAGGTGCATGTTATTGCAGGTAGGAGAGATTTCAAACACCTCTAATGTGATTAGGCTGTGATTTAACTAACTAACTATGAGGAGAGAAACCTGCCAGGAGCTTCAGGAAGATACAGAAAACATATTACAATTTGCCTTTTTCTTCACCCAGTTTTTGTGTTTTAGTAGTGTTTTAAGGTCAAGACAACTTTTGCAGCCTTGTCTTTAAATACCAGCTGGTAAAACCCAGGAACTTTAAGTTACAAATTCAAGGAATGGTTTTATAAATGCTTTTTTCTTGTTTAATGAAAGTCAGTTGCTTAACTGAACACTAAATTTCACAAGCAGTCCCCTCTGGCTGTTTTCTCTAGTGACTATTTTTTGAGCCTCACCCATCACCTTCCCAAGAATTAGCAGGCAGACACTCCATTCTGCAAACAATGGCTAGGTGAAAATAAAATGTTAGCAACCTGAGCCTCCCTGAGGCACATAGCTGTGGATAAAAGGAAAGATGTTGAGCAGGGACTTCATAGTTGTATTTCCATGAGTTGGACTCATCTTACTTAACATCACAGCAACCGGCACACCTACATTAGAAGAACTGCATCATCTACAGAAACCCACCACTGCAAGCATTCACCATTTCTTGTCAGATCCCTACATGCAAAGAGCTGTGCCTCCTACTTGAAAACTTTGTTCCCTTAAAAGCATACACTTCCCTCTCAAGATGTTAGCTGCATTACTAAGCTTATTTCTAGATAAGTAAAATAAAGAGCAGATTGCCTGTGCAGATGTGGATTTTCAGGCATGCTGCAACCCACATCTTGTCTTTGACTCAGCTAGTAGTGACCAGGAACAGCTATCTGAGACCTGGAACATATATCTCTGAATTTTCTAAGTTAGTAATTGAAGCAGCACTGCTGGCTAAGAACTATTGATTAGAAATCTTGATGGATTATTCTAGTTTTGATCAAGCCAGAGGAAGCCACATGGCAAGGAGCAGTGCTGCTGAGAACTGAACTGATTCTGGCAGGTGCTTTCCTCCTTTGACTCACAGATAACTCTTGTCTTCTTCTCATGTGCCTGGGCAGCTCTCCCACAGTTTTTCATTAAAATTCCCCAGAACAGACTGGTTATCAAATGGATAGTTTTAAACATCTTTGCTAGTTGTCTCTTAGAAGTAGCTCCTAGCTTTAGAGAAAACAGCCTCCTATCTCACACTACTGAACTTTTTTTTCTAAAGTAGGGTAAATAGCTACAATGAGAGAACAAAATGTTTTGAACAACAGCATTAATTTTTAAAAGTAGAAATTAAAGTGCTAATCTGAGCATTTATTCTTATTCCTCTTACAACCCTCCCTAAATTATAACTTGTATACGGGAGAGGCATTTATAATTAATTTATTTTCCTGACAGGTTTATTCTTGTGTAACATCCAAATATTCACTTACGGCTAATTTCTCTGTGCTACATGAGATACTAAGGGAAATTGATACACAAGGCTGGGGAGGGTAGGGCTCAAATGAGGCTAACAGTCACTTTTTTGTAATGTGGAACAGAGAAAAGAGCTGATCTGATTCATCATTTCAGCTGGCTTTTGTATTTTTATTTTTTTAGGAGAATCATAATTACCACTTAGAGGAAGACAGTTGTATAATGGAGAACACCCATTTTGAGCCTTTTTCCTTTCAGAGACACTTTCTGGCATCACAAGTCTCAGATTGCTCTAAAAAGACCCCAAGGAGTTCATTTATTTACAATCAAAGCTAAAGAAGAAAGCTAGAGAAGCGAAAGCCAGTCCTTGCTTAAAGGGACAACACAGTGGTTCTTTAGATTTTCAAGTCAGGAGCACAAAGAACCCTGTCACACTATGTTCAATTCAGATGTGGCTTACAAAAATAAAACTAGGGATAAAGGATTTAGGCAGGTAAGTAGCTATCAAAAAAGAGTTCCTAATTAAACTGACTTGCTTTCTTTGCAATTATTTCCAGTAAACAATTCTCCCAGCCAGTGAGCTTTAGCAAGTCTTCACCACTCCTATCTTGAGTGTTTATTTTATACTCCAGCCCTGGAGATATTTAGTACCACTGACAGGAGCTGATTTGAAAATCCACTTCCCCTATTACAAAAACTCCTCACTTTCTAGAAGTAAAAGAAATAAAAGAACATGTTTCCTGCTACTGTGAGACTGGTGAGAAAGATAACAGATGATGGTAAAAGATGAAGGTGAAGAAAAATAGCATCACTATTATTCATGGAATCGTTTTGTTTGGAAAAAGATTGAGTCCAACCATTAATCTAACTGTACTAAGCCCACTGTAAACTGTGTCCTTAAGCACCAGTCTAAGCTTATAACAGCACTGAGGCAGGTTTTCCATATTACAATCAAATTAATGAAATGTTGTTTGGTTCTATCAATATTCTCAGTGTTTCTATTGGCCATTACTGGCCATTTGTCTATTACTTACTTCCATGAGCTGAATCTTTAAAAATCTCATTATCACAAACCTTGCAAGCATCACAGACCTCTCATCTCCTCTACAAGCAACAGAAGAGGTAAATGAAGAGGGTCTAACATCTAAGAAGAAGGAGCCTGTGTTGTGCTTATAGCAGAGACTTGGTGAGACTCTCTGGCTAGTTTAGTTCATTTCATTTTCCAGCCTTTGCTGGTGCCATTTTCAATATATTTCATTTTCCAGCCTTTGCTGATGGCTAGTTTTTGGAAGTCTTGATGAGGTGGTAGCTGCTGACTAGCTAGAAATGCAAGCACACCCAAACATAAACATAAAGTTATGTTTTGAGTCCCATAAAGTACCCAAAAACCAAGTCTCCAGGTCATGAAGAAATTCAGGTAGGTTCTAAACTTTTGTTGGAAGTAGCTGAAAACCATTTTTCATAAAATATAGTGGATATATCCACTTCAGTTACAGAGAAAGGCTGTCTTTCTCCCTGCTGCCTGGGAAGCTGCCCATACTGCACCATATTTCCTAGATATGTTAGTCATGTTACATCATGCTGTGTCTTAATGTGTACACTTCTTCAACAGTCAACTCTCTCTTTCTTCTCTTTGAAACATATTTATATTGTTACTTTTCTGAACACGCTGGAGAATTTCTGCAGAAAATACTTATTTTTGCCTCCTAGAACCATCTTTGGTTCTCCCCCACCTTGAATATTGTGCATACATACTAGCTCCTCCAGTAGACTGACTGAACTGGCACTGCCAGACTCACTGACTGGCATGTGAGTGATGTGCAAAGCTGAGCCCATTTGCTTCCCTGGTTGCTGTGGTTTTACAAAATCTATTCTAATTCTGGGAAAACTGACAACAGTCTCTGATCAGATCCTCCCTCAGCATGGAGGATTGGCTCAATTTGCTGAGGCCAGGAGAGCCCTCGTGAGTAATCTTGTTTCTCCCTGGCAGAATGAAAATTAAGAGCAGGACAAGCTAAATCAGAAGAGACTGTGTAATAGGTGCAGTTTCTTATGCAAACAGTGCCACATCATACCCCCTTAACAACTCAAGTTAGGCTGATGATGATCCTGGGTAACATCAGACAGGAGCAGATGGGCAATGAAATGAGTGTGATGCCATCTTTGTTTCTTTATTTATATTTATTACAGTTTTATGACTGACAGCAACTTGGTACTATGCTCTGGTGAGATTACTGTTCCTTTGTGAAGGGTAGCTGTTGATAAATAAGATTTTTGCAGAGCACTTTATTTAGAATTATTTTTTAAATCATACACAGATATCCGTGACACTTACTGACCTGTAAATCAACAGTAATTGTAAGTCACGGATTGTGATTTCTCTGAGGGTTTCTGCAGAAGAGGCCTGTTCTCAGACACCTGTTCTCAGCCTGAGACCATTCTATGCTTTTGTCAGTAGTCTGAGAGCAAACACAGTCTTTATCCAGATAAAGTTCACAGGCCATACGGCAGATGAAAGGGTGAATGATGAGGGAGACAGGCAGACCTGCAGAGGGCTCTGTTTTGCCTGGTAGCTTAGGCTTGCTTGAACTCCTGAAGGGCTTGTAATATCACAGTACCAAGTTGTGGCAATAGCAAGAAAAAGAGAAAGAAAAAACTTGTTCTGTAGACAGGAACAACAGAGGTTTGTTGTAGTAAAAATTGCCTCAGAAAAAGATTTAGATGTCACCAAAATGAGTCTGAAACCTGTAGCTAACAGAAACTGACATTCCTGTTCCCACTTCCCTGAAAAGGAAAACCCTGTTATAAGATTTCTAAGAGCACAGGGATGAGAAAGAATCAAAATCTGATAAATTAAATACCTGCTTAAGTGATTATTAAGCTTACGTATTGTCTCCTAGTTCAAAAGGCATGAAGATCTTCCAGATTCATGAGACCTGTCCTGCTGCTTTCATGGGTAGCGCTGACCACAGCCATGTCCCCAGTGAACTACTGCTACAGCCTGTTCACTGCTTGGAAAACCATCCCCCTGTGGTTAGCCAACATTTCCTAGGGGATGATCCAATCCAGCATTTTGAAATTCCTTAAAGAATCTCCATTTTTGGGCCTGCTGCACCTTCGTAATAGTGACTGACACAACTCCTTGGTTCCCTATATGAACACTATCATCAGGCACAGTTCAAAATTATTCTTTGTTATTGTTTTGTTCTCCTTGTTGTTTCTTGATACACAGGTAACATTTGGCTATTTTTTGAATTCAGAAAAAAAAATTATTAAACATTTCCCGAAGTTGAGCACTTTTTTTATATGACTGTTGGTAATTTTTCCTCCTTCCACACAGTAATGAAAAAATGTCTTTATTATAGTTTTGCTTTTTATCCTATGGTACCTTGAAAACATTATTTGTTGTTCTTACCTCTGCTGGGCATTGATTTGTGTCTTCCTGCTTCCCTTTTCAACCCACTGCTCTTCCTATCTTTGAATTTGTATCAACACCCTAGTTTTTCATTTCATAAACATATGTACACACACTCACATGTACACATACACACACACAGTGAACTAGATGACCTCTGGAGCTGGCTTACAAAATAAATATTCCATGACTCTATGATTCACCACACCACACACACACAAATAAAAAACATACAAATGGACCTGTTCATGTGCATATGGAAAACTTAATGAACCTGCCACTTTTTTTTCTCTCACCACTGCATCACACTGTGGATGGAGAAGCACACTCAAGCATTGGGTAAAATATACTTGGAATTGAAACTTTAATAGATTATGCATATTCAATGAAAATAGTTTTTCTTCAGAGCTTAATTAGTATTAGCAGCTTTGTGAAACTGGCTCTATTAAAAGGCCAAGTACTTACATACATCCACCCTATCCCCAGACTTACCTGTCTAGGTTTGGGCTTTCATCATTTTAGTAAATGATTTGTGCCTCACCTACAAGTGCTTTTGAGACATATTCCCTTTTTTCTGCAATATGCAGCTCGACTCTGTCACAACCATCAGTAAACAGGGAAATTGCTCTTGGTTTTCAGAGATACAAACGTCAATGTTCAGCTTAACATGGACTCTTCAGCCATGCTGATGAAATTTTCAGGGTGGCTGCACAGTTCACCAAACCACATGTACTTCCTTCCCATTACTGTTTGGATTTGCCGAAGTGGAGGAGACCCATGGCAACCCACTCTCAGCTCTCTCCCCAGTGCCAAGGCCACACCATGAGGATGGTGCTAGCATCTGTCTCAGCTCATCAAACAGACCCAGCTCACCCACTCCAGCTCTGCTCCCAGAAGCTGCTACTGGGATCCCCAAGCATAAGCAGCAAATTACTACTTGGAGGTTTGTAAAGCCAATTAAAAACTATCACTACATGTCTAGTGCAACACCAGAAGAACTCTGTAGCATTCAGAAATTCAAGGACAAAGCCCTTCATGCACATCTCTTGAACCTTGGCTGCTTGTGTGAGAACAAAGCTTTGCACATGCACTCAGAGCAGCTGTGCCATCACATCCCCAAGAGCAGAGTGCTGGGCTGTAAGAGGGGCTTGGAAACGCACCTACAACACACCTAAAGGCATCGATGCCCACTTACACTCTGGTCATCAGTGGTTTGGAAACATGCTAAAGGGTTTCTGGCATCAAGATCTAGCAGTGTTTCTGTCACCTTGAAGCTCAGGAGCTGAGCTGATGATGTGTACAAACACCTCAGCAGAAAGATGGCTCCAAACGGTAGAGAGCACTTTAATTTAGGATATAAAGAATAACAACGTTTGACTGCTGGAAGCAGAAGCTTGAACAAATTCAAAGCCACAACACAGCAGATTTCACACTGAGAAGACTAACCACTGTGACAATGTACTTGGGGATCTGGCAGATGCTGTGCTTTTGCAAGTCTCCAAAAATCAAGGTGGAGGTGTCTTCCTAAAATCCATGCTTTAGCTCAGCCAGAAACTGGGAATTACAGAATGAATGCATGGACCACCCACAGTCCGAGGCCGGGCTACATACTCACAGCAGTCCCTTCTGGTCTTCAAATTACATTTCAGATTATTTCCTGGTCCATTTTATATTTTGTGATTATTTAAAAATGTAATTTCTCTCGGCTTAAAGAAGTTAATACCTACGTGCTTCAAATGAGTTTTACTAAGGCTTATGTTTGTAAACCAGTCTGAATGTGAATTACATTATATAAAAGCTGCTCAATATTCAAATGCTATTATTTGCAGGAGAATTTTTCAATTCTGCAGTAATGCTGTGCTTCCATTTCACTGTATATTTTCAGTGACAACATTTAAAAGACCACCTGGAAAAAAAAAGCTTTAAAATCTTTTCCTCAGTGGGAGACTAAGGTGGAAGAACATCAAAAATATCTCAAAAATTCCCTTTGAATTTGTCTTTAAAAGAGATAAAATAACAAAATTACATTAAGCAGACTTCCAAAGACAGAAACACATGCTTTCCCCACAAACAATTAGTTTTACAAGGTCGTTTGAAAACCAATTGCCCTATGAAAGTGCTTTGTATGCCTTTTGCAATACTTTCATTTTTGTAATCAGACATTTAGCACAACCTGCAGTGTATCATTCAGTGAATATCCTTCCTCATATTCTGGTGGCAACTGAATTAATCTAATACTTACGTATCAGACACAATGATTTATATCAACTGGAACTATATGTTAATTAACCAATAAATTTAAGCTCACTGGATTGCTATGCAATGTAATTTATGTAAAAATACATTTTCCCTCAGTCACAGTAGAGTTGCCATTCATTAAGTCATGAGGATGAGAAAAAAAAAAAAAGAGATGCTTTACCACACTTTTATGAATTGATCTAGTAAAATATTTTGATCCAGTAAGTGCTTCTCCTTCTTTTTTTTTTTAATGACCAATTTTTTCCTAAAGAAAGTGTTTGCATCTCCTGCTAAGCAAACAACATTTTGTATCCAAGTCTTCCACGGATATTGGTCATAACAGAATTAAATTAACAATCTGAAGCATCTTACTTTGTTCCCTCCATACTATAAAAATATGAAAAATATGTTTGAGAAAGCCAGTTGAGTGGGGGATATTTTCTAGTATGGTATGAAATATTCTTCCTTGTACTTCCATCACCCCAAAAAGGACAATGTAAAAAGGAAGATCACCGATTCCTAAGGTCTGTGGGAAGGCTGATGGTTTTGGGTGGAGCAGCAGGATAATCAAAGCCCTGTTAGAGAGGAGCCTTCACAGTAGACAAGTCTGCCCGTTTACCTCTTTGAGGACTCAGAGGCACTATTCTGTGCTCTTGCACTTCTGAAGCAGTTGGAGCAATCAGAGAGTAGGAACAGGCACTCCTTAGTTTTTGTTACAAACAAGAAAAACCCACCAAATTCATTGCTAAAGTCTTCACTGATACAAGTCTTGAAAATACTAAGAAATGTGTCCTCCTTCTCCTGCACTAAGACAGAGCCTTTTGTACTTGTACAAAGGAGTGCTGAGCAGGCAAGGACCACATCACTTCAGTAACTAAGAGTCTGCATCTCCAGGACATGGCTACAGTTCCCAAAGTGGATCTGAACAGGTAGACAAATCTGCCTGGACTACTCTGAGGTCTGGAGTGCAATGCTTACCTGCTCACACACCAAACTCAGTCAAGGAGGCTGAATATGGCTGTGCTGGACAAACAGCTGTAAAACATCTGTCCTGGACAAACAGCTGTAAAACATCTGTCCAAATATCCTCCCCACTGAGCCACAATCAGTATGTGCTGACTGCTTGAAGTACCTGCACATACTTCACATATCTCAGGGATGTCAGTAACTTCATGCCACAGCTTGAGCAGTAGAACTAAAAGTGGCATCCAGATCAGCTGAAGGCAACATGGGATACAAGCAATGGATCCAATCACAATTTTGCTTTTTCACTCATCCTGGACCAAGAACGCTTCTTGGAGAAGGGGAAATGAATGTGTCTTCCCCTTACTGGTGCTAGCACTGGAAAATAAGTCTTGCTTGAAATTCTTGTGCTCTTCTGATTTCTGGGTCAATTTTAGCTGAATATAGAACACAAAAAATGTTTCTGATGTAGTTCATGAACTGTAAAAGGACTTTGCCCTGTTACAGGAAATGCAGCCTCTGTGCAAGATGAGAAAAGCAAAAACAACCAGAATCACAGGAGTGAACAAAAAGCATAAAGAGTCTCTGGAATACGTGAGTTTTGATGACGGAAAAAGACAAAGAGTTCCTGAACACAAAAATACCAGGAAATGCATTGTCCCCTGCACATTCAGTGATGGTGTTTGTGATAGTCCTTAGACCCCAAGATGGAGAACTACACCGTCCCAAGGGAGAGCTCCATCTCCTCATGAGACAGGCTGCGCTCTGCCTCGGACAGTTTAACAGTGCCCAAGAGTCCTGACAAATCTAGTCCTTTTTCCTGTTTGTGTTGTCCTACTCCTCAACTTTTGCTTCACTAATAAATTCATTAAGTATAGCAGTATAATCAACATCCAATTTTCCCCAGGGGACAGAGAGAGAAATGGGAAGGTTCTTACATGACAAATGCTATCATTCTGCTTAATGTACAGAAGGCAGATACTCGAATGCCATGCTGTGGGCTTGTCATAGCAACATACTAGCAGAAGAAGATGAGGTGGAAGGGCTGCCTTTATCTCCCTTCTCCACAAGCATGGTAGAAATAACAAAATATTGCAAAGCTAAGGAGAAGAATGTCTGTAAGAAGGATCGCGGAAAGGGTGGCAAAACATAAAATAGAAGATCAAAGGACCAGAAGATCAAGAAAGAGATGAACTACAGAGGTAGTTTCTGAAGTCTTTGTGTCCACTGTGAAAAGCTGGAGATGCTGACGTGTTTCTCATGCACAGGGCTGCTGCCAGAGTTTGGGACACTGCTGAATTCAGCAATGAGCTGTTTCCCAAGGGCTGTAAGACCACTTGTCACAAAGATATTGCCAAAAATATTCTTGCTCAGGAGTACATGCTTGTTTAAGCCAGAGCAATCTTGTTTGGATCTCATTTGTACAGGAGTAAATTTATTAGCTTCAGTGCACTAGTAATAATACTATTGCTACTCTAGTGTATGCTATGGAAGCACAGCACAATGAGAACATGCCTGTATTGGAACAAGGCTGTGTGTTTCATCCAACCTTACTAATATTACATACACACATACTGCACACAGGCCTCACCTGGCACTAATCCACTGTGGTATTCACCTGTCAGACAGCTCAGTCGAACCCAAACGCTGTCCCAGTGTCAGACAACTTAAAACATGTTGTCTCAGGGACAGTCTTAACATAAAAACCCTGTATGTACAAGATAAACACATCACTGGAGTGTTTGCTTCATGTTCCCCAGCTTTCACAAAAGGGTCTTGGTACCATATAGAAACATTTATTTTCAACATTTTCCTCCAAAACATGACTTCCCTTACATTTGTACTATGCAACAAGGTGCCTTGTTTTTACTAAATCACCGAATTAAAACATTCCAAAGGCACTTAATTATCAGCACTTTACTTCAAGACCAGAACAGAAAGTAACATTAATCTTCTGAAAAATCTTGTAACACATAGCAAATCAGTTTCTGAATTGTCTGTGTTTCAAAAACTGCTTGCGTATTTAAACTTTGTATCACCATTTTAAATATACAAAACCTGATCCATAGGTAAATGTAATGATTTGAGATCCTAAATCAGGATACTAACTTTCATGACAGAACATGTTGCTGTTGCCAAGACAAAAGTTAATGAAGATGACTGTGTCTACATTAAGCTCTGAAAGTGGAATAATATAACACTTAAGTTGCATAATGACTATGTAAAAGAAAAGAGAAGTAAGACTTACTTTGCTAAGTCACAGACATAGAATTCCATTATCACTTGTGCATGACTCCATGGAAGCCATGGAATAAAAAGATAACACTGGGTGATTCTCTATTGATCATCAATCAGAGACAAAAAACGACAATGTTTGTTACCAATCTGACTTTCTTCATTGCACGTTTACAATGTAAAGAAAATAATGCAAAACCTAATTACATTTTCAAAACAGAATGGCCCCTAAATGGGTTTATAAACTTCCGTCACATTAACTTCATACATTTTAATATGGAACTCTAGGAATAAAAGCAGAATTGCTCAGAAAACCCTGGCAATATAGTTTAATTCTTTTCAACTAGATGGCACAACAAAATGTTCCAATGAAAAATCTCAATTAAAAGTTATTAACCAAATGTTCTGAATTAATTGGGTATGAATGATTGATAAAGACAAAAGCCAGAGTGTGCACGTTCTGTATTTCTGATTTCAAGCCAGAAAAATACCTATTCAGTTTTAATTTAAAGACTTGATCCAGTCACTGCAGATTAGGTCCAGCATCATATCTGTCTTAATTTAATTATGGATATAAGCATACATTTTTCTGAAATTAATCATGAGGTTTTCAAAGAAACCAATAAACATTAAGAAACTTCAGCTTTGAAAAATCTCATGAATTATAACTGTATGGAATTTAGTGCTGTATGAAGATAGCATAGCAAATTAAAAATTGTGTGTGTCTTTCAGGATGGTTTTTTTTTTAAGTATTCTTGATCTAATATCCAAATCTGTTAAGTCTGAAATGGTATTAAATCCTTTTGAAAGTATCTTCATTTTCAATATTTAAAGCAGTTGAGTACTCCAGCTCTGATCTAACAAAACAGCTAAGAACATAAGTATATGACTGCAGAGTTAAGCATGTGCATATTCTCAGGATTATCGGTTTAATCTGTCACTTTTCCTTATGGTCGGTTAAACGGAGTATATATACATACATCTAACTGGAAGCCACACTAACTGATAAAAGGATTTAGATAAACTAGCAGGAGGAAGGTTTGTTTTTCTGGGCTTTTGTTTTAAGTAAGATTTAAAAAGGAAGAAATAGATTAGATTTCAAGTGAACTGCTTCCCTCTCTCCTGCTTCCTGTTACCAGGAATTTTTCTCACGAGCCTCCAAGACATTTCTCCTATTCATTAATTGCTTTTCCTCACTTCATCAGTTCCTCAGCAAGATGCAGTACTAACCCCTTACTCTCTTTTTTGAACACCTTTTCTCCAGATGCTTTTCCAATGCTCTGGTTGCTGCCCATGACCTCTCCTGCCACACTCTCACCCCTGTGCCCTCCTCACCACATCCTACCTCACAGTCAGCCAGAACCTCTTTGATCCTGATCATCCAGTTTTGCTCCCCAGTGTATAGGAAAGGCTCCTGTTCTCACCCTGCACATTCTCTTTTTGACTGGAGTGAGAAATTTACTTTCTTTTCAAGCTGATGTCTTCAAACCCCCTTTTTCCTATTTCTTCTGTCCTTCTGTTTGCCTCTTACTTTAACTTTTACCTTGAACTTCACAAGTTTTAATCTTCATTCACTTCTGACTGAAGACTTTCCCTTCCTTGTTTGTTTCAGTCTGTCTCAGCCACTTGGCCCAGACTTAATAATGAACTCTTCCTTCTGATCTTTTAATTTTTAAACTCCTCTTCTCTGAGGAATAACTTTCCTCACCTGCCATCCTGCCATGCTTTGGCTGACATCCAGCCAATTACCCTACCTCTCAGTACATACCAACCTTCAGCAGACTCTTCCTAAGCACAGACACAGCTTCTCTGTTTCCTCAGAAAACTCTGTTACCTTCCTGCTGCCCCATCCACTTTTGACTCCACAAAGGAAATTGTGTAGAACTGTCTTGGTAGCAATGTGGTGCAGTAATATGAAGTTGAGCATGAAATCAAGCAGGACGAACAGTCTGGCATTTCCCCCACCCTGATCTACAGTCAACATCCTCTTCCCAGACAAACAAGGACACACACATCTTATTTTAGACCTTGCCCTTGCCAGCCTGAATCTTTCTCCTCTAGACAAGTTGCTCACCTGCTGTATTTTTCACAAGTCCACCTTTGCACAGCTCTGACTATTCTCTATCTCGACTTCGCCTTTCTGGCAGAGTGCCTGCTTGGCTGAGGACAGCCTTAATGAACTGAAAATACAAAAAGCAAGCACACAAGTGTAAATAAAGGCAAGAGGAGAATAAAAGCATTGCTGGTGTACTCTGGCACAAAAACAGGAAGGCAAAAGCCCAGCTGAAGTTAGCAAGGGACACTAAGGTTAAAAAGAAACAATTCTGTCAGAATGCTCTTTTCAAAAAGAAGGTCAGGAAAAACCTACATCTGTGGATGGATGGGGAAGAGACAAGTAACAGGCATCAAAGCGGATGAAGCACTCAGTGTCCTTCCTTACAAGCTTCCTAGACAAAGCCTGCTCCCAAGTCCTAGCAAGTATCCAGCCTATTTAGAAAACAGAGGGACAGTCAATGGCAAAGCTACAAAGGTAAGAGAAAACAGGTATATTCAGATGCATCAGGCCAGTTTTCATCCACCAACACAGCAGGCCTGACTGATGCGATTGTAAAGTTGTTGTCAATCACCTGTGAGAAATCAGCCCAATAGGGAAAGGTTCTGGCAAGACAAGGGGCAACAGGCACCAGCTGGAACACAAGATTGTCCTCATTTAAATATGAGGAAAAACGTCCCTATTGTGTGGGTGAGAAGGTGCTGGGATAGGCTGTGGAGTCTTTTCTGGAGAGACTCTAAGTCCATTTGGGTGCAGTGCTGCTTTGGTGGGGAGCTGGAGTAGATGAACTTTTGAGATCCTTTCCAACTCTGATGATTCTGTTATTCTTCCATGAAAATAAAATCTGTTTAGACTTTGGATGCTCCTCCCCACAACAGACTCCTTTTAAAGGTGAGGAGAGACAGAGATTGGCTGCAAATTGGCTTCTAGGTTCAGAAGGTACAATGGCTTGACATGCTATTAATAGCCAGTAACAAGCTGGGCATGCCAGGGGTACGCACCCTGGAATATGTTCAGCCATGGCCTGTGCTAAGATAGAAGACCCCACTGCCAAGTCTGCAGGTAATGCCAGGTTCCAGGTAGGGGCAGGAGATGGACAGTATAGCCACAGTGTCCTCTGCTTCCCTAATGCCCACACAGTGACTGGGAATGCTGCTCCCAGAAACACATAGGGGAGAAAAAAAAATGTGTATTTTACTCAGTGTTTCAAATCAACTGTCTGGCTAAAGTGGGAAGCATACAAGCTGCTGTCTCAGAAATAGACTGTTTTTCCTCCAGTTTTGTCCTCGTGAGCCAAGCTGGCAGATGCAGATCTTGTAACTTCAGATGATGAAGCAAATCCCAAGAGACACCGAGCTTCAGCAAGTTAGAAATCATTAATGTTTCTATTACTTGTTTGATTAAGTGATTAAAATTTCCCAATAAGCATGTTTCCAGAGACACTAACTGTGAAACAGAGGACTCCTCTGAGATAGAAGGTGTATGTTTGGGGTTTTCTTTTTGCCTCTCAAGGTGAACTTGATTGGTCTTTTCTGTTAGCTAGCATGCTTAATTGGTTCAATCTGGAGGTGGGGGCAAGGGAGAGAGGGGAATGTGTTCCTACAGCTGTGTCTTGTTCTCTTTGCTTGTTTTTGCTTTTCATAGAAGATACAGTAAAAGTAATTGCTCTGTGAAGCTTCTGTATATTGCTATTGTTGTGACTGCATTATCAACAGTTGATAGTGTATTCTCAGTATCTTGTTAGCCAAGCATGCAACTGCTTTTAACTTGTAATAACTACATAAGGTCATTAAGAACTGCTTCCCGTTATGCTACCATATTACTTCACAGGTTTCAAGTTCCTTGGTGGAATAAGACGTTTAATTGCTCCTTGATTTTGGGAAAGACAGCACTTAACATATTGAGTTAGACTGCTGCCTTGTGTTTTGCCATTCCACTTCTGTCTATAAAATCTTTCTTGCAGTTAAAATTCCTTTTGTGCAGAAAAATTCTGTTATGTGAAATGGCTGAAAGAAAAGTAAATATATTTAGTGAAGTGTAACATGAAGAACAAGGAAAATTAAACAAGAAAATGAATCGTACACAATGCTTCTATACTGGCTATGTAAGACTCTGAAGAAGCAAACAAACCTTTTCTGTCTGACAGACTTCAGTTACACAGGAAACTGGCAGGAACCTTCCTGGGCAATCTGACTGCACACCCACATGCACTACTTACCATCTTCAGAAAGATCAAATCTTTGCTCCACAAGATTTCTGTCCACTATGCAGAAAGGGAAATACTGCAATTCATGATTTCAGTGCTGGGATGAAAATCTACAGTGTAAGATATATTTGTGGCTGCAGCAAATCTGTCCAAGCCAGGGAGATGTGCAAGTCTGACTGCATGATGTATTGTCATGGAGAAATATCGACAACTAACTCTGATGTCATTCCAAATGTAAAATACAAACATGGCTATGCTAGCCAATCAAAGTTGTACAAACTTTTTCCTAAAGACTTTATCTTCCTATCTGATTAACATCTGGAGTTTACACTGCTTCATTGGCCAGGCAATGTGCTGACATGAGTGCCCATTACAGAACCTTCTCCAGGCATCCCAAGAGTATGGTTTTGCAGGTAGCTCACTGGTGCTGATGAAGATGAGGCCTCACATCTACTTTACCTGAGGCTGTGGCTTCAGCACCAAAAAAAAATCAGTGCTGGCACACTTGTACATCTGTCATATATATCACATTTGTACAGTCTCAGTGGTGGGAAAGCAGTCCAGGGACAAAGCTGAGAATTAACTATGAAGAAAAGAGAGCTAGCAAACACAGCAGAGGTGTAAAGAAGACCACAAGGAAAGCAAGAAGAGAGGAACCATGGAGTAGAAGAGGCAAGAATGGTGAAAAATCAGCCATGGGAAAACACTGGATCCCAAGCCTAGACTGAGATTCTAGAGCTGATCTTTGCTCTCCAGTAATTATATAGAAAATTTCTGTGTCTGTTTTCAGGTTGACACAGGAGGATGACTTCCCATGGTACCTATTACACTATTCATTCAAATAAAGGTCTCTGTAGAGATGTCATGGTTTTAGTCTTTCTCACAGCCACTTGAACATTAGTCCATCCTATGAAACATCTGTATTTTCCTTAGATGAGAAGGTGGTTGGGTTTTTTTCCAAAGAAACTTATGTTAAGCAAAGCCACAATAAAAAAAATCAAGTACTCAAGCAAAAAGATTCCTGGACTAATGTTATCTGAGCAATCGTAATTTTTATGTCCCTGTGCCGTGCTAGACAAGTTGCTCAAATCAGATTTTCCAGACATCCTCACTAATTGGACACTTCTCATTGTGGAAACATTTCTTTTTCTCAAAGCAATTAAAGCAGGATTCAGTAATTCACAGTGGTGGAAGCTGTTAGTTGTACATCTCAAGTTCTATTTAAAACATCTAAGTACCCTATCCACTATTTTCACAAGTCTAATTAACATACACACACACAAAAAAAAGTGTTAAGCAATTTTCAGACTTATCTGGTTGATTGGTAAGTTTTGGAGATCTGCGAAAACACCACCAATAAAGTTACCAGTTGTCTTTGTGAGGTGGGAAATTTCTGAACACAGAAGTTATAAAAGCAAGGTAATATACATATGTAAAATAAAGGCTTTAATGTCTCTTCTCACATTCTGATTGGGGCTGTTTTGGTCTTGTTTTCTAATACAAGCTACATATTAAGCTTTTAAAACATTTTAAAATCTGCTGGTAAGGCAGGGGTAAGCAAATAGTATCTAGTGGAGTAAATCAGAAAGAAGTGGCTGATTCTGAGGGAGGAGTAGGCTGAGGTGCAGAAATAGTGACCAAGAAGGCTCGATGACATAGGAGATCTCTTCCAGCCATGGGAATGACAGACTGTCAACATGACACTTACACTTTGTATGACAAGCTCTTTTGAGGGAATATTACCTTTCTGTTTAAAAGCACATAAAGAAATACCTATTTCTAAGTTACAGGACTTAAATAAAAGAAATGGAACATCAACTTACTTTACAAGGAGAGTTATCCAAGAAAAAAAAAGTAAAGGCTGTTGCAGGATTTGTGGTCTGAAAGATTTTAGTGACAGCACCGAATGTTCTAAAGCCACAGACCTTTTTTTAAGAAACAAAGACCAGAGATACATTTCAAAACTTAATTAGAAAGAACTGTACCTCTGGGCCCCTGCAGACCCTGCCAGTCTACATCAAAACCAGGAATTTACAAAAATATCTTTCATAGATACTGATTTCAAAAGAATCATGAAGTAACTTTTCAGGTACTTTTTAGAATACTATGTAGAAGCTAGTTCCAACAAAAGAGTGTTCTCCATATAACAGATGAAAGTGTAGAAGTTAAATCCAATAGTTTCCAAATGAATACAAAACCCTCATTTTCCTCCTGCATTTCAGTCTCATTAAAATGCTTTAACAGACTTATAAATTAAAAAATCATTGTGGTGTATCATAAGAATGTACCTACTTTTGTAAAAATTGCATTAGATTGCTGTTCTGTATACAGAGAAAGAAAATTATTTCTTGGGTATTGTCCCTGAAACATAAGCAGTAAAAATGGTGCTGGAGCATAATATTTTTCTCCTCCAAACAGCCATACAGTACGTTACTTAGGACTAGTTTTGAAACTCATAATTAAGTAGTCAAACCCTCTGGAAAAGTAACAAAACTAACCAGCCACATAAAATCATGAGGAAAAAGCAAACAAGTAAGCCCTGGGTTGATCATTAAGGTTTCTTAATTAATAACGTCAGTAAATTACAGAAACTAGGAAGGCCCTGAGCCACCAGCTCCATGCCTTTCAAACTCTAACAACTATATTATGCTTCTAAAGAACAAATTGCTGTCAAGAAGTTGCTCAGCCTACTGAAATTTGTTTTCCTGCCATATGCATTCCTGTCAGCTAAATCTATAGCTAATAATTCCTCTCTGCCTGCTCACTTATCCTTACAGAAACACAAGGAGAAATGCAATTCCCAAAGCCCCCGTTACCCATCTTTGCTAGACGTGAAAGGATTTTCATAGGCCAAGAGTTTACAGTCAAGCTGCAGTATGGCATTGGTACAGCACGGTATACTCTCCTGCCTCATCATCTCTCTGAGCAGCGGCTGTCACAGGACTGGTAATGCTGCCACCTTTGCAGAGAACTGATGAACTCCAACTCACTCACAGCTGACGGCATCTTTGCAACCCATCACTCTGAACAATGCTGCTAGACCTGTGATGTTCAGCATTTTAGAATAAGAAAGAAGCCTTATTTACAGGACAGGTAGAAGGCCACCTCTCCCTCAATGTATTCATCTCCCCCTCTTCCCATCATGCCACTCATGTAGTACGAAGCAGGTGGAAATTATTCACAGTTCCCTGCTGGGGACTCCCTTGGCAAATGTAACAGCAGATTAGCCAGCTCATGAGTTGTCTTCCCTGTGGTTCCTGGGGCCAAGGAGCATGGCTAGCAGACACTGCCAAAATACACGTGGTGTCAGCCTACAACTCTTAAGGGAGACCTCCTAATTGCCAGAAATTAGCTACTATTACCTGGTGTACAGCAGAGAATCAAGAAACTTTGATTTGCTGGCTCTTACTTTGCCCTTGCCTAGACATTGCAAAGGGCACCTTGACTTTGCCAGATGTCCCACAGCAGCTGGCCAAAGGAGCAATTTGCAGAACCCCTTCTTCCAACTGGGCACAGCTAGCCAGGGCAGAGGGACAGGGTGAAGTGAGGCACAAGATCAGAATAACAAATCTGCTATCACCTCTACTCTGGTCATTTTGCTGCTGTGGCACTAATAGACCTTGTGTCGCTGCCAATCTGAATTTAATCCACATTTTCTGATTGAATACAGAGGGCTACAGACACTCTCAGGCCACAGCTTTGGTCGGACATCTTTAACAGTGCTCTTGTACCAAACTGGTAGAAAAAAAGAGAGCCAGAAAAAACCTCTTCATATAAATATAGCAGGAGAAAAGAAACACTACATGTAAATACACATATTGACTTAACTGTGCCCATTGTCTCACACCCACACAACTGAAACACCACAAAAGAGCAATCTCAGCCCTGAGATCCACAAACCTTGTGTGAGATGCAGTTTGTATTTGCACTCAGGCTGAACTTGAGTAGCCCTGGAGCTGTGTAAGAAATAACCCAGCACAGCATCAGAAACTAACTTTACATGGTATGCATAGTTTTAAGGCAAACATATCTTTGTGGCTCACGGAAATCTTGTACGGGCTTGGCTGCTGTTTCTGCAAGTCTATACAAACTCACAGAAAATCATTGTTTCTACACCCCTAATCTATAGAGCTGTATGAGGCAAATATTTTCAAGATCTTACTGCTTAAGCTGTGCGTAGCTACATCTGTTTTTCACAGGGACTGTTATTGATTTTAAGCAGTAGTTAGCAATTCTGAAAAATCCTTTAGGTAGTGCACTTCACTCTGCTCTTTAAATAGTAAGATCCAAAAGGGGTTAAAAAACACATTTTCAACATTCTTACAGAAAAACGTAATTATGGCATAAAGCTCAAACTGATATAATCTTTCAAAAGGTAATTCTGAATGCACTGTACTGTGACTTTAAATCACACATAAATATATATTACTATAATATAGTGTAATAATAAGTTATTTATATGATGGAACACCCTATGTATTTGGGAAAGAAGAATGAAAACAGTGAAAAACTTGACTTTCCTAAATTAACTCTAATTTCCAGATTTTGATACTGAACTCTGTAATCATTATGTTTGAGTAATACCAGGGTTTGTATCTAATACACTGCTTTGGATTAGGTTTATCAAGTGTCTAATAAAGCAGCATGTTTATATCTTTTGTCTTCTGGGTAAGGACTCTTTCATTGCAGTGTACTATCTTTTTGTTTTAATGCTGCTCTGCAGTGGATTGCCAGCTCATTAATTTTTCTGCTATAACACCCAAATCCCTTTGCTGATCAGTGTGCTGGATGATTGATTCCATGCTCCCAGACTAATTTTTTACATTGGACTGCATTTACCATCTGGTAGATAAATCACCCAAAACACTCAAATTCAGAGTCTGGTTTCAGTTATCCTCTTTGTTTGCTCAGCCAGCAGCATGAATATCACTTGCAAATGTGGAGGTTGTGTTCTTTCACCTGGATAATACTTCTATTACTTCTATATTACAGACCGAAGTCTTAACAAAGAGCACTGCGATAGTGATAAATCTCCTCTCAATTAAAAAAAATTACAAGAGGCAGCTGCTCTTTGTGTTTTCTAGCCAAATTTGTGTTTCATCCCTACCATAGCCACTAGTTTCTGAGGGGAAGAGGAGTGTTTCTCACAGCTCAGATGCAATTTTGCACATTTCAAACACATACAGCTGTTTTCACATTCTTTGTAGGTGTAAACATCAAAGCAAGCAAAGGAAAAGACATCATTTGCAGTTAAACCGAAAAGAAATACAATGAAATAAATTGCCTTCCCAACCCATGTTGTATATGAAAAAAAAAATCTATAACCTCAACAGGAGCCAACCTGCTTTATTTTCACTTTTATAACCTTGAAATGACACTTCATAAAATTATACCTCCAATTAAGACAGGAAAATTTAGCTCTGCCTCACACCAGTGTCTAAGTAAACTCCTTTGAGGGGTATAGGATGAAGGAAAAGCTGCTGGAGATACATGGTGCTCTAAAACAGTAACAGTTCATATGCCCACCACTACCCATGGTGGTACTGCTTGGGGCAAGAGGGGGTCCCTTTCTTTAGCCTTTCTAAAGATTTTCTGCTGCCCTGGAAAACCCATTTGGCACAACATGCAGACCTCTGTCTCTCCCAGAGGGATCAGATAAAGGCAGCACACAATCAGAGTCAATACTAATTAGCAAAAGGTAAACATTTAATTAGATTGATGCTTCCTTGAGTTTTAAAGCAGCAAACTGCTCTCTAGCCACTATTTTTTAATCAAACTTGCTATGAAAATACCAGTGTTTTCAAACACTGAAAACAGTGTTTGAGCTACCTCCAACCACCTAAAGACTTTGTATCTTAGGTCTTGTGTTTTATGGAGACCCTTAAGGATTAAGACTTAAATTTTCAAAATCACTCACTCATTTTTAATACCTACACTATGTAGGGCATATATATAGAAAATATATACTTCTTGTATACACACTGACCCCTTTACATAGCCCTGCATCTCAGGCTTTTATGCTGCTTTTGTTGATTCTCATTTGGCTTAAAATTTTGGAGGAAATTTAGCAACTTCTGCAAACGATGCTTACTTCATCACACTTTGTAGTCATATGGGAAACTGCATGTTAAAGTTTCTGAGTAGAAGAGCAAGTAAAACACTCATTAGGTACAAGAAATTTCTCTGTATGCTTCAGGTTTAAGTACTTTCTCACCTGCTACCACAATATGTGTTCTTACAGAACGTTTTCCATGGCAAGTCAATGTGACAGCTTGATTTCATGGTGGGTGTTTCCTCTCCCATTTCCCAGTTAGTTACTGGGATCAGTGAAGCAGGAGTTTTTTGCTCAGTAGTTGGTAAACACTGGAATATGTCAAACTTCTAAAGCTGGGTGGAAATGTGCCAGTCTGGGGAATAATTGTGGCTAGATCTGAGGTAAAGCACTTGAAGCACCCTCAGTTAAGATGCCATGTTCATCTTGAACACACTATGGCACTTGAGGTCAGATTAACCAGAGCTTGCACAGATCCAGCTTTGTGTCTCACCAAGCCACCCGCATTCACCCCATCTGCTTCCACATTGATCCCATGAGACTGGTGTGAGGCAAAGGAGATGGCCCAGAGGCCTTTCTGGGAGGAAGCCAGCTGTTCCCTGCCAGCAAGCCAGGCAGCTGGAAGGAGGCTGCCTACAGAAACTTTGTGGTCAGGTAGAAGCAAATTTCAGGAAGTTTTGGCCTCCAAACCAGACATGAGAAGAACTGTTTCATGTTCTGAACACCATTTTGTCTATTCGTTAACAACACGATACCTGCCTTCTGCAACTGCCCCCCATAGGATACTCTACACATGTTATGAAAGCACGGAGAGTTTTGCACCTATTCAAGATATACAGGAGCATAGCAAGGTCTCAGCCTGGTAGAAATGGCCAAAGAGAGGAGCTGGCAGCTACCAGGAGAAGCCAGGTCCTTTCAGAAAACTTACTGACAGTTCTGTCTTGTCCCTTATTTTCTTCTCTTCCATTTTCACGTTTTCCTGCTGGTCTTAATTAACACTATTTTTGAGGTGTGGATGAGAATCCTGCCAGCTTGAACATGGTTATATAATGTGGTTGTTTCAAGACCACAACTGCAACTACATTTAATTTTATAACACTAAGTCATAAGAGTGGTATTACAAGGATTTAATTTTATTTTGAACCAGATTCTTTCAACACTGTTGCTGTAATACATAATCTATTATCAGAAAAGTCCTGTCTTTTCAGTCCTTACGAAGTGTCTCCTATTATGACAACTGAAATTGTCCTAAAATAAACCTCAGTTTGCTAGTCAAACTCTGCCTCCTCACAAACTCCACTACGACCAGTGAGGCAGCCCTAGAGCAATGTAAAAACAAAAAAAAAGAAAGATTGATATCCATGTAACATTACATTGCTCTCTTAAACAAAGAAATTCATATCAGCAATAGATAGGCAAACATGTGCAGAGCCTGGTCTGTCTCCCAGTTCCCATCCAGGCTGGTCTGGGGATGTAAATGGGTCACTAAGAACAAAAGTTTTCTTGGTACTCCTCCAGCAGACCTTCAGTGGCACCCTGCTCCCCACTCCAAAGAAACCTAAAGAACCGTGCTAAGAATGCCAAAGAGGAAAAAATGACCTGTTTTGCTTTAAATAAACCAAGAGAAGAATGTGTGAACCACAGATCACAAATATTGAAACAACTAACATCACCACTAGGTAACTATCTACCTAATAATAGAAGCTGAAGTAATTCTGCTCTCTTGCAGCCATCCCTGAACACAACCAAGGATATACTGGGCCTGTTCACCAGACAAAGGGACAGATTTAGGATTCTCCAAATCACAATTTTGATTGATGAACTTACTCCTAACCAGATTTTGTCTGTATCTTCTTTTCTAGAAGAAAAATATCACACAAAGAAAAACATTTTGCCAAAAAATTGTTTCATAAAAAAAATTTGCTATGAATTTAGTCAACAGGCCCTTCTGCACACACTTAGAAACTGCACAAAATACAGCTCTGCTCTCTCACATTCTTTTCCATCCTGCATTTCTCTGTGTTTCTAAATGCTTAATATTCAAAAATCTAAAAATAAACTACAGCCATTAGGCCTATTTAGTCTGCATCACATAATTTAATTATAATTTCCTTATTACATAAAGATATTCTTGGGATAGAATTTCATTTTTAAGAATAATTTATAAAGAAGTTCTTCATCCTTTTGGCTGTATAGAATATTGCAGACTGCTTAGAAAAAGACAGACATTCACCTCAAAAAAGTCAACATACCCTCTACTTCCACTTTCACTTCACAGCATCTGCAGGACGAGAAGCAGTAGTTTAGAATCAGATCTTTTTTCAACATCCTTGACACTCAGCCTTTTTATTTTCCCAAGTATTACCAGCCTACACCGTTTATTAGGGTTGGAAGGGGCCTTCAAAGGCCATCAGGTCCAACCCTCCTGCTCAAGCAGGATACAGACTACCGAAAAACATAACCACCTAAAAGCCTAAATCAAACTTATCAAGATGGGTCTGAAACATCTCCAGAGAAGTGGACTCCACAACCACCCTGGGCAACCTATTCCAATATTTAATAACCCCTCAATGTAAAGATATTTTTCCTCATATTGAGATAAAACTTTCTGTGTCCAAGCTTGCATCCATTACCCCTTGTCCTGTCTACACAACTGCAAAGAGGGTATTCCTTTCTTCTTGAAAGCTGCTGTTATTCTGGGAACTACAGCCACTACCTGCTTTGTGGACACTTGCCAAAGTCCAACCACAGGCTGGAAATGTCACAAGCATTTTCAGTTGGCAGATCAATGGTGGATCATGATAATCTCTTTATAGGAAAAGGGTAAATCAAGCCTCCTGTCAATATCTGTAGGATTCTCTGCCTTCATACTGCTCTGCAAAAGTCTCTGACCACAGCTGCTTCTTCTTCAAGTTCAAGTAAATATTAACTCTCCCCTTTATCCAGTCTACTGTCAACTGTAGAAGAAAACCAGCAGGCTATTGGTACAAAATACTTATCCTCACATCAGCAGCAAAAAAGGGACAGACTTCTTGTTTTCCCTTCAACACGAACTATCAGAGAGGGCTTAGTACAGAAAGAACGTTTCCTTGGCAATATTTTCCATAACAAACATAGCTCCTCTTTTTCCCTTTTCATGAAAATAATAAAGAAATCAGATTCAATCCAGTTCCTTCAGTCAAGCTTTGAATGCTCCATCACTCTACCAGTTCCCACTAGTGACAATGATGGAGTGACACTTGTTAGGAGATGATTTTCTCCTATTCTGACAATTTCAATTCTACTTTAATTACCTTTTGGCTCTTTTATCAGCATAAGAGTCTGTACTGCAAGGACATTTCACGTCTAGGTAATGACACTAAAGGGAAACAAACATGTGCATGTTACTGTCTGAGTTTTCATTTTGTTTTTTAATCGCCGTTTGCACTTTTTATTTATAGCTGATTTGTATTCATGCCTGGTGATAGTTTCTCAAAATGATGTGTTACCTGACTGAGTTTAAATCATTTACTTCAGAAGTTCAGTTGGCGCAAACACCTATCACAGTTTATTTGTTTTAACTGTTATAATTCATTTATGGGAATGTAAGTTATACTGTCCTAGACAAAATAACCAATTCTTCTGGTCCCAGCTACCATTTCAGATCAGGTTTACCTATCCAAATATAAAAAGATCTGCACTTCTTAACCAGTCAGGAATTTTTTACCTGAACCCACACCTCTCTTCTATACTCTGCTTTTATGTTCTTGCCAGTGTGCCTTTCTATCTTTAGTGCAAATTGGTTTGGCCTTGTGTAACCTAGAATGATATACTGAAAAACCTCCTCACCCACTTAATCTTCATAAAAACCACAAAGGGTATGTCTGTTCTAGCTGTTAAGCATGGATGAAAGCAAGTCTTGAGACCACATCTCATTTTGGTTCAAAGAGTCCTCACTGATCCTGGGCAGAAACCAAGGCTGAGCTAAAGAGACCAACAGTGCTGTGATTTATATCCTCCCAAATCCATGATCACATATACCGTGTGTATTGGGCACAGGCAGTGTCACAGGGACTATATGTATGTGTTCAGCTCTTGCCCATCACGGCAGGGACAGCCTGGAGCTAAACTTCAAACACACAAGCCTAGAGTGAGAAAACATGCACATAAAACAAAATTTGGATGACTTGCTTATAAACCCAAGTCTTTACCTCAGGTGCAGATGTACCAGATGTGAGTAGCTTTAGACCCCTTCTTAAAAGAAAAAGTTTTCAACTACAGTAGGTCACACATAATAGGTAACATGCCTTAAAGGAGTGACAGTTCATGCCAGCTTGAACCTCAAACCTGTAATTTGTCAATAAATACAGACAGCAGGTTTGAAAGTGTGCCTTCTCCACAGTGCTGCTGGATCTTAGGTGCTTCTCAGAAATCCTTGCAAAGGTGGTTAAACAATCATGTCCCTGAAAATGTTTAAATGGGAGCTTGTGTCCCAAATACTGTGGTTTTAACAGTAGTGTAGTCATTTTCATTTAAGTTTTTAGCAAAAAGATTCTTAAAAAATTCTCAGTGTCTCATGAAGGGCCTGGAGGACAAGTGTTATAAGGAGTGGCTGAGGAAACTGGAGTTCTTTAGTCTGGAGAAAAGGGTGCTGAAGGGCCTCAGTGCCCTTTACAACTACCTTTACAACATGTTTAGGTATGGTTTAGTGGGCATGGTGTTGTTGACAGTTGGACTTCATTTAGAAGGTCTCTTCCAAACTTAACGAGTCTATGATTCTATTTGCAACCACCCCCGCAAGCCATGAAACACTGAATGAGAGTGCACAGCACTGATAGCCTGTTCACCAAATGCAGACATTTTGCTAATTTCTAGCGCTGGATTAGAGCAGATACAAGCATGCTACATGCACTGTATCAAACTGTTACACAGAGAAAACTTGAGCAGGTCATTTTATTTTAAATATGTGTACTATGTCTCTTCTGCCAGTATGGTATCCAGTGACAGTAACCTTGGGGGTTCCTTGCTACACAGTCTGGATGACAGACTTGAAGGTATCTAACAAAGTAATGGAAACAAGAAGTCCCTCATCAAACAATCTCCACTGAACACCAATGGTGTGGGGAAACAACCACAACAGCAAGAGACGCCCAGGAAAAAGACTTGCAAATTCTGTTTAAGACAACATTCATCTTCATAGTCTCAGCCATCACCCTATCACAGGATAGATTATTTCCTTAGTCCCTCTTCACACTCCCAAATAGCTAATTTCCATCTACTTTTTTCTACAAACTATTTCGGACATGTTCTGACTATCCAAAAGAAAAGCATTCATACCGCTCCAAAAAGGAATTTGTGAAAAAGTGTCACTTAATTTTTCCTAGACTGCATTCAATCCTTAGTAAGCTATGTCAAATTAATTAGATCTTAGCTACTTCACTCAAAGAGAATTTAAGAAACTGGGAAAAGCACATGGCCTGAGACAAACTGCACTGTGTAGAATCATCCCAGACAAGTGTATTTTATCATATGAAGAAACACCAAGCTGAAAGGCTTACCAAGAGAAATATCATTAGAATTAATTAGAATCCTGGGCATACAAATCTAAACCAATGCACTATTAAGTCAGTGCACCTCTCACCAAATTCTTGGGCATTTCATCAGTTATGATCAAATTGCAACCCCAGTGACTGCCCCACTTACAACCATACTGTACCTCGCATTGGAGATTCAACCAGACTGAGACTGAAACTGAAAATGGAGCTTGTCTCTGGAGAGCACCAGTGGATTGGGAACTCAAGAACTAACTAGATTACATACGTAGCTTTGCATTTGGGATGTTTAATAACCCTCTGCAGTTCACAGCCTTTATTAAGGACACAACTACCATACCAGCCTGAGCATGAAGCATCATACCACCCTACTCACCAGCAAGTATCAGAAATGTTGCAAGAGATGACTACGGGAAGTGTCAAGAATAATACAACATCTCTGAAACATCAACCTAAAGTTGTTTTTCTAGAAAGCAAAACTGACTTGTTTTTACCCCATTCTGGGTGAAATGTGTCTATTGCATTTTCCTAGCTTAGCAAAGTAGGAGTTGGCAAATAAACAAACACACATAAGTCCACATTGTCAATTAACTCCAGATAGATCTTAATTCTCAATTTCCTGCTCTAATTACTTGATTATATGTTCTTCCCTTGGCCAAGGATGATGCAATTATATCATAATTTAACAGAAGACGGAACTGCAATGTACATGCCGAAGGGGCAGAAACAAGGCTGACAAAGCTCTTAATTTTTGCATTGTCTGCCTGTGTCCTCCACCTGGCAATGTTCTTTTGCTATAGCACACTCCTGAAGCTGTATATTCTGGAGGAATAAAGGAGAGTTCAGCATTTCCTAAAACCTTAACAAAAAATAAAGGTAGCTGCATAATCCAGTAACAGTAAAATGTTACAAGTTGAGAAGCAGTCCCAGAAAATGGTTGGATTCACAGACCTTAAAGGTCTTTTCCAACCTAAGCATTTTTATGACTCTATGAAAAAGTGTAAGAAACTGTTCCAGGACAGCAGGTCAGCATGATGCAAACATTAAAATGACAAAATAACAGAAAGGAATTTTCTTCTCCAAGTATGGAAAATAATTTAGATAGTCCCAAAAAGCAGTAACAGTGTTCTCAAGTTTAACTTTCAGTACTGATAGCAATGTGCACTGGGAAAGGTGCTAATGCCACAGTCTGGCCCCACGTGTAAATATAGGAAACTCATCTGCAGGGAGCAGCTTATCCAGTTAAAGTTAATGATGCTATGAAGAGGTGAGGGGGCTATACACCCTAAGTACTATGTGTTGATATTACTTTTTTCAAAAGTAACAGGGAGAGATGAAATCCTGCAGTTTTGCATGAAACAACACATCAGAAGCCAACTACTGCATTCTTAAATGAAATTTTCCTTCCATATTTTTGCAGTTAAACTAGAAGCAGTGCCTTTCACACAAACATCTAGAGCACAGAGATTCACTTCTGCCTATTGTTAACAGAAACAAATTGTTCTGAATGTCTTTGATATAGCATACGGATATAGCTGTCTTCCCTAGACAGTTTCTAAATAATGGTATTTGTGTATTCCACTGTATCTTAGAAACTTCCTCATACATTTCAGCAGCCTTCCATATTTAATCTCAGTGATTTATGCACATGCTGTGGTCTAATGACCCACATGTCTCTGATGGGAAAGCTGCTAACGCCAGTGGCACATTAACCTATTAACCTCTCTTTAAAAATAACCATGATATTCATACAAAATAGAATGAAAAAGTCAGGCAGGAGCAAAACAACAGCTTTACAATACCACACACTAACACAATGTATGTCTAAACTAGGTAAAAAGAAGAACAAGTGAGCATATCAATGGTGAACAGCAGATTTATTATATTACCAAATCGTTTTGCCTCAGTTTGCTGCTCTGCAAATTCAATATCCTGCTTTAGCAGCATTATCCCCATTACAAAAGGTAATTGGGAGGTAGGTAGCTATTTCATTTGCTCATTTCTTAAAGCAGTTTGTAGTCCCTTGCCTGGAAGGTACCAAGGGTTCTTTCCAACGTGGAATCTACCTAACAACCCCTCTGAAGACAATGGGAGTGGGAGGCTCTGTGAACAGGACGAGAATCGTTCATCACCTTGGAGAAGGCACTTTGTGCCTCTATGCCTGGCGATCTTGGCACTCTTGGAATAAACCCGATTTAAATATAAATTAAATTATAAATTACCTTTCCCTAAGTAGTAGTTGTAGAAGAAGCTATTCCAGCATGCTGTAAACTTTTATTTGCATGTATTTAGTTTGTTCTACTTTAGAAACATCATATATCTCAAGATAGAAGAAAACGTGCCACTGTCATGCGGAACCAAATCACCTACAGTGAGACAGCTATACTGGCACTGACTGATGCACAGGGTGGGCATCACCTGCCAAAGCAGGAAAATTCACCGAGACCCTCATCCCGCACCCATCATGGGATATTCTGTCATCTGCCTCATCTAGCATAAGCCGGCAGAAGGTCAGACGGAGCAGCTGCACTCAGACCGAGTGAGCACCGAACACCGGCCAGCGTGAGCCGCCCGGGGCTGCTCTCGCCGCTGTCCCCCGGCTCGCTCCGCGGTGGGACGGGGCAGGCTGCGGGCTTCTGCGGGCACCGCGGCAGGGCGCGGAAAGGGACAACAAAAGCCGAAAGACAGCGGCAAACTCCTTCCTTCAGCGGGGAGCGGCTGCAAAGAGGGCTCCGCCCGTCCTCCGCCCCGGGACATGGGGGTCCCCGGCCACTTCTTTGTTTTCCTCCGGACGGAACGGGGTGGGGAGCCCTCGGGCCTCCACGTGCCCGAAGAGGTCCACCGCAGAGGGGGCGCGGGGCGGGGCGGTGCGGGACATTACCTGAGCAGTTGCCGCCTCTCCCCTTGCTGCCGCCCTGGCACTCGGGTCCGGGCAGCGGGTGCGAGGCGCGGCCGGCGGGCAGCGCGGACAGGGCGAGCAGCAGCAGGGCCGAGGTGTAGCACAGCGCCAGCGGCGGTGTCGCTCGCAGGAGCGGCCGGGCGGCGGCGNCGGTGGTGCGGCGGCCGCTCCTTTGTGCGCGGTACCCGGCAGCGCCGCCTCTCCGCCAGCAACAAAGGGAGCGGGGCCGTGCGGCTGCTGCTACTGCTGCCGCTGCCGATGCCGCCGCCACTGAGGGGGAGGAGGAGGAGGAGGGGGAGGAATAAGCACACGTGATGGCAACCCCCTCCCCCGGGACCAGAGGGGAGGTGAGGGGCTTCTCCTCGCTCGCCGGCTAGGGGAAAGGGGTTGGGGGACCCCGGCGCTGCGGGATCGGTGATGGTGATAATGGTGGTGCCATCAAAAGGCGAGCGGGGTAACACTTATGGGCGGATGAGAGCAGAGCGGGTCTCGAGGGGTAGCGAGGAAGGAGGGTCACCGGGAGGTCGTTTGTCACCCACGAGATTGTTTGTTATTCACTAACAAGCAGGCGTAAGCGGGGGATGGGGAAGGAATCAGAGACCCTCTCCGTTATCGATGAGTTGTGAGGGTCGTGTTTGGGTTTTCCGGAAGGAAAGCCCAGCACGCATGGTGGGAGCATTTGTACCGGTCCGAGTACATAAATATATGTATGGTGACGGTAGTGACATTGTTACACAGCGGTTTTACTCTCTCGGGTTGCTCTAGTCACTCACGTTCGGCGTTCGAGGGTAAGACAGAAGCTCTGCATGGGTACAGGGTGCCAGACACTAGTCGTGGGCACTGCCTCCCAGCATGTTGCCATGTGGCTGAAACCTTTATGTAAATTGACATTGCGTTACATTTTTGCATAGGAAAAACATAGGACTGCTTTACATTCAGCAAGAACTTTTCCTATCAGTTGTCACCAGTTTCATTCAAGTTTTTTAATCCAAACATTTTGTTTTTCAAGAACCAGAACTGCTCATTTCCACTGTCTCTGCTATTGCATGCTACTGCCTTTGCTGTATGTAAGGTACAGAACTTGTGTGAGAAGTCCTGGCTTGTTCTAAAGTAGAGCTCCTGTGAGAAGACCTTCGAGCTGTTTGTTAACCAGAGCAGTCAGGAATAAGGCCATAAATCCCGGAGTAAGCTCTGGGTAGGCACAGTGGTCAGACACATAAAGTCAGATTGTTGTCTTTTTAAATGCAGTGATGAAGAGATAAGCCCTGTATTACTCAGACTGAGAGAGCAATTTCCTTTTGGCATATGGGGTTCAACAGTGACCACCTCTGCCAAGCAAACATCCTTCTGTAATTACTTTCTTCTTTTTGCTAGCAGTTGTACTAGATGTCAGAGAAGCTCTGGTTCTTGCTAAGGTGAGGTCCCTTCATTCACATGGAGCCTGTTCTGCTGCAAATGGACTCCTGAGGTACACTGGCCAGGATGTTTACAGCCTGCTAGATATGCACATTGCAATTTGGTCTGCTGAGTGGGTAAACTTTTGGATCCTCAGTTTTGGGACTGGCATGAATCTTGAATTTTGAAGGTAGTACTTTGCTGCTGTAGGAGCAGATACTCCATATAGCTAGTCCCATAAACACAACTAGTTCCATCTTACACTAAATGTGCTATTTTTCTACACGTCTTGATGGAGGGCTGTACCAGACCTTTGTGTGAAAGATTCTTCTAACGCTCAGCCTGAGCATTTGCAAGACCAGTTCAAGCCTACAGTGTTTCAGTTAGGCATTCCATCTCATTTAAATTTGTTTAAATATCTAGGCAGTAGTTAGAGCCACTCTCAACTTGTTGAGCCTGTCTGCAAGTTTTATTAGTCTCCTCCTGTAATACAGAGCCTCTGTAAGTCATATTTTTCTGCACTAGATACAATTTGAATTCTTCTCTCCTCAGCATGGATAACTAAAAGTTTTTCGAAAGCACTGCCAATCTTTGCAATGGAGGTGGTTTCTCTTGATTTCTTAAAAAAACCCTGTATGTTTCTCATACAGCCAATTTGCTTTTTATTTACTAGACTTCACTGATGGCTTGGGGTCATGCTGTGAGTGACTAATGCAGGCAACTTCTGCTCTTTGTCTGTCACTTACAATCCATAATAAAAATGCTTTTTATAAATGACTGAGTGCATGACCTTATCTTTTCCATTATTGAGTTTCCTCTTATTTCTGTTGTTCCAGTCCACAAGATTATATAGTCATCTCTGTAGGATAATCTGAACCTCCTTACTGTAGAGAGCCCTTTGTGTCCATAGCACCCCTATCTTCACAATAATGAAAATATATGCAAATACAAGCTATTGGACCCAGAACAAACTAAAATACAGTGAAAAGATTTCTCCAGTTTAAACACTCCCCTTTCAGCTGCAGCAAGTTCCCAACTGAATTTGCAGCTTTGTTTCAGTTCCCAATATCTTTCTGCTTAACGAAAGCTTTTAACAAGGGCAGATAGATTGTAAGGAAACCTCACAGGATTTGCCTTTGGGCAGGAAGGGTGTTTGTTGAAATTTTTGCTTCCCAGGGTGGATGACATGCCATTTTTTAGCTCAAAAGAGCCATATCTGAGTTGTGCTATCTGTCTGGATGCATCTCTAGCTAGTCTTAAGTCAGGGATGCAGTCATGCTTGATTGGCAAATTCACACTATGCCAGCTGGGTATTCATTCTTATTCCATTCTTTGATACTTGTATTAAAAAAAAAAATCCCTAAACACTTTCCTGCTAGCTAAAGAAGCAAAAGAATTCAGGAAAATTTGAACAAGCTGCTTCTGCAACACAGATTGTTACAAGCAGAGGGAATGCCACACAAATGAAATGGTAGATCTGGTATGTCTTTGAGATCCTGCTCAACTCTTTCACATTTGGTATCTCCCATCTTTGGTGACTAAATGTGACTTTATTTCAGTTACATAGTAATTTCACTTCTGCTCACCTCCAACTGCTCTCCTGTGAAAGTAAGAAGCTCTAGAGAAAATCATTACTCTTGGTGAGCTCTTGAACACCACCAGCAGCTTTTCAGCCTACAACCCATGCACACATAGTTTCTACCCTCCCTTATTTTTCCCCAGTAATTAGAGGAAGAAAGATGCAAAACTAAAGGGAAGCAGGGAATATGCAAGAGCAGAGAGCAGCTGCCAGCCCAGAAAGAGTGATTTCATTTGCAGGGATCTGGATACAATACAGATATACTTAATTGTGACAGCACTGCTTTATTTCATCTTAGAGAGCAAAATGAAGAACAAAGATCTATAACTTAGTGAGACGGTTAAAGTGTTGTTTAGAGCCCCCTGTGCCTCTATGCATCAGGCTGTAGAATCTTGCCGTTGCCAGATATTTTACCAGCGAATTGTACTTATAAATCTCTACTTTCATTCTTCATTCTTAACCAAGAGAAAAAGTTCCCAACTGTGAAGAAGACATAAAAATTATGAAGAGTATAAATTGAAGGACATCTGGTCTAACCTCACTGTTTCAGCAGGGTTACCCAGAGGCAGTTCCCTAGAACCAGGTCCCAATAGCTTCTGAGATCTCTGATGAAAGGAGACTCCTAGAGTTCTCTGGGCAACCTACACCAGTGCTTGGTCACGCTCAGTGAAGAAATGTTTCCTCATATTCAGAGAAAACCTCCAGTGTTTCAGTTTATGCCCATTGCCTCTAATCCTGAACCAAAGACTTTGGTGTCTAACCATATCTAGAACCAGACTCAACAAAAGAAGTAATTTCATATGAAAAATTTCATTTTATTGCTTTAAGAAAAATACTAAGTTTATCCAATAGTTGATCTCACTTACTTGTCCCCAGGTTTTTTTACTTGTTGGCTGTTGCTAAAATCTCAGCTGACACCTACCTAAACCTGCCACCTTCAGCCTTTGCGACTTGGATAATCCTAGATCTCCAGGAAACAATCACACCATTTGTTCTGATTATACAAAATTACTACAAAAATAAAACAGTCAAGGAAGGACCAGGTGGTACTGGCTATGCCAGCTAGTTTCATACGCAGTTCATTAGCTATCAAATTTTGTATTTAATTGACAAAAAATATTTTTTAGCACCACAGAATTTCCTCTGTGTTGTAACGGAGAGCTTCAGCAAGATTGCTCTGTAGGCCATGGAAGCCTACTCGGCAGACACGTTTGTCTTGCCGCACTCACCCACATGCTGAGCAGACAAGATTTTGAAGAAGTTTTCTTGCCTGGAAGGCTCTTTACTGAACAGAAAGAGTGTTTAGCACAGTACTCTCCTGCTCCATTCAGTCTGGGACTAAACACGTGTTATCAGTCTCAGATCAATACTTGCCCTCTGTTAAGGTTTCACATGTCTAACTTTTGGTCCAGAAGCTTGATCAAGTGATTCAAGTATTTAACTTCTCTCAAAGCCAGGAAAGAAGATCGTGTATGATGGACTGAATTTGCTGGCAGGTTAATGAGGACAGAGGGAGGGAAAGAGCTCAGGAAATCCAAACTTGATAGTGCTGTTCCTAGGAGATAGAAAAGAGGAGGCTGGTGACTGCTTGTCTCTCCCCACCAGTATGACTTGATCCTGAATTTGGGAAAGCAACATTGACAATGACCAGTTTACTGACATTCCCAGCACTCTGATGCCATTTTCTGGTGCATAAAACTGCCCTAATGTCTCACAGAATTTTGAGACAGCAAACCATCCAGGCTGAACTTAGGGAGCTGAGGTATCTTTCCATTGTTTCACTGTGCCACTTTTTCATCTTATGCTTCACTTCTGTAATTCTTTCCTCTATTTCTCTCTTTTATGTTTTTTCATGTTTACCTACATTTTTATCTTCCCTATTTTTTGGGTTTTTTTGTTTTTCACTCTTCCAATCACCATGGTGCAGAAATTGTTTCTTTTCTTGCAGTTGCTTTGCCTCTCCTTTCCCAGAATATCTTTATTCAGTTGCAAGGGTTGACAAAAAGCCCATTTGTGTAAATACATTGATTTTGAAGAACCAGGTTAGAGACACATTTCTTCTCAATGAATTTTCCTGTCACAATGTCTTTATGAATCAAGAAGCATTACTGAGCCCATCTTGCTCTTGGGGAAACTGGTCACCAAGAGATTTCATTTTTTTCCAGCAGTAACCACAGGACATGTAAGATTCTGTAACCATTGCAAAACAAAATCCTTACCTTTCAAAACCCAGTTTCAAATACATGCTTCTCCAGCACATTTTGGTTCCTCGCCACACCAACACCTTCTGGTGACTTTCATTTGGAGTGGTGGCAGTACATTTAGTAGAAGCAACAAAACATTCTCAGGCACAAACATATCTACCCATCTCACTCATTCTCACTTATTCATACCTAACAAATTTTATTCTTTTTCTTGTCTTACAGAATAAAATAGAAGATGTTATTTAGCACTCCCACGTATTTAGGTCTTTACATCTTTCCTCATTAATCAAAATTTCAGCACATTAATCATTTTGTTACCCTTTTTTCAGTTTCTTCTTATTTTTTGATATCTTTCTCTACTCAAATACTGCCAGACTAACTGTGATCAGTAAAAGTGATTTCCAGATGCTGATAAATATTTTGTCACTTACTGGTTGGACTATTTCAATTCTTTTTTAGCATGGACCTCACCAAATCATATTTAGACTGCAGCTAAGTCACAGTATAGTAACCTATGTGTGCCTACTTGTACCGGGAAGGTCACCCCTTACTCAGTTCTCAAGACCCTCCACTGTATCCATTAAATAATGTCAATTTTTCAAGTCTGCATTTAGCAAAACCAGAGTATATTTCACCAAATTTGAGCTGCATTGCAGTTTGCTTTAAGTGAAATTTTCCATTAATAAGCAGTAGGACTTTTGCCAATTATGCTCCTTGTTTCAAGAATACCCTTCACATTGTTATCTGCAATTCTTACTCAAACTGTAAAAGCCTATTAAAATTTGACATGGTTTATGCTACATTTGTTGTCCCCAATGACTGGTTTTAGTAGGATGTTATATAGTAACATACTCAAACATTTTTGTCAAGGGGCTCTGTAATTTCAGTTTTATTTTGTTTTAATTTCTGCTGCAGAATCATGAGTAGATGCAGCATACAGCTTGTCAGCCCTCTAAAGTCATACAGAAAGGGACTGTTGCTGCCCTGTGCTGTGACAGCACATAATTCAGAACTGTGTAAGGTTTTCTTTATTGCTATATTGCATTGCATTTCCCAGTCTAATTTTCTCTGTCCTTCTGCTGTTCTCATACTCTAGTTTTGCATAACTTTTCCAAGTTTGTTAATCATTTCCACTCTGATTTCAATCATCATACAGTCAGCCTTCCCAAGCATAGCCATATCTGTCTTTATCAACCGGCACTTTTCATGCTTGGGTCATCACCAAACTGTCCAAACTTAATTTTCTTATTTTCATGTTTACACAGAAGAGACAGACTACATGGTTCCTGACCCATGTTATCAGTAACACTTATAAGCACAACAGCAATTCCATTATCATCATGACAATATGCAAACATACACTCAGAAAAAAATAGTTCTCAAGAAGGTGAAACAGAAACTATATGTTTTTAATGTGCATAGGAATTGTGGCATATAAACGTTTAATGATGTAAGGTGCGACATCTAACCTAATGCTTGGTGAGATTAGTGAGAGATTAGGGTCTAGAATAATGACACTCTTATATGATAATATATAATTTTATCTTATTTCTCCACAAAAACTCAAAAAGAATTTCCAAATCTCATGGAAGTCCAGTGTGTGTCCATTAACTTAGTGTTGTGATTTTTCCAAGTCATGCAAGCCATGACTTATAAATGTGAGGTTTATTGGACTTCCAGAACCTTGTGAAATCCCCTTTTGCGGGTAATAAAGCCAAATTAATACATTTCCACAGGAACGTCTCTAATATTATTATATTTGTGCCCATAAATATGAGACTATTAGGGATTTAAACTGTCCAGAGCATCTTGCTTCATGGGTTTCTGTCTGTCTGCTGGAAGTTTTGAAGATAAGAACAAGCCTCACTGGGTGACCTCTCATGCTTTCTGACAAGTGACAGCTGGTGCACTTTGATGAGGCTGCACCTGAAAATACGGCACTTCTGGCCAATGCATAGTAGAAGTTTTGTAGGAAGATTTCACAATGGCTTCCCCATATATTTCTTTAAATGAAGGTGGATGTACCAAGCATTTCCCACCAGTCAGTTATACAATTGTAATAAAGCTCTGATTTCAGCTTTAACTTTTTGACAGAGTGAGTTAAAAAGTAGTTCTTTAATATCAATAATAAAAGTTCAACTCAGAAACATAGGAGTTAGATACAACTTTCTGCAGACAGATCTCATGATTTCCTCATATCCCACCATTTGTCTGTATGCATCAGAACAGGCTTCCTCTCAAGAAACGTTATGCCTCTTTGTCTTGGTGCATATATTGCAATAAGCAATCTGCATCTGACATATTAGAAGTACTTTCTGTTCAATGACTGAACTCCTTCTGTGGGACAGTCCAGTGACACCTCTCCTGGGTCACGGTGGCTGGGACCTGCTCTCCATGCTTCCCTGCCATCAGTAGGCTGCAAGGCTGCCCTTGTCCAGCAGCTCTGCCACCTGACTTGGGTGGGCACAGGTAAACCTGCCATAGGGATGAAACCTCATTGTCCAGCTACCTAAATATCTGGAGTTCCTGTCATCTAACATAATCCAGTTTCTGAAACATTTGCCTGGAACATGGCAGGTACCTCTCCTTTTCAGAGGCACATTCAACATAGGAACTTGCTTATGTTCTTGAAGCACTACTGTTCTGTATTTAATGGCTGAGGTTCTTTTGTAGAAAATACAGGCAGCATTAGGGTGCAGATTCAGCAGGTAATGAAGTATAGTATCAATTACACATGGTTTTTTAAATGTGAAACTTTTGTCTGTATCATAAGAAGCTTCTAAACTTGTAAGGTTCAAATAAGTCCTTCTCCCTGCCCAAGGGTATGCATTTTTTTTTGCCAGGAATTTGCGCTAATTGCTTGTAAGTAGGAAGCAAACTAAATTGCCTGAAATATATCAATCAATATGAAAGCACTGGCTAAAACTATTAAGAGAGATGCATTACATCTTACATAAAGAGAAATTATATGACAATCGTGCAGCCTCAAGAGAGACAATGAAATGTTATTTATATTTGATTATTTCCTCCCTCCCCAAAAGACATGGTGTTGTGGATAACAATGTGAGTCATAGTTAACTTTCAGAATATCATTAATCCCTTTGTTCTTCATCAGGTCACACATGCTATTGATGCTGCAGATGATGAAAGGAGTTTTATTTCACAAGACCCTGAACTTGCTACACTTCTTGCTTTTACAAAGGAAAAAATGGGATTGCATCAGAATCACAAAAACTGAAAATTGCTCTACAAAGACATTTTTTACCAAAGCACTTTCTATGCCTAGTAGCGTCATCTGTAGTGGACTTATTGTTGACACAGCTCTGGATATTTATATTCCTTCTGGAATAGCACAACATGATTCTGGATGTCATGTGGAGCTTGACAATAGGATTGCCACTGAAGGAAAGAGAACTGGTTCTGAACCGTGTTATGAATTTCAATCTGCAAATGATGAACTTTCACATGAAAGCTGAGGGGAAACGAAAAATAATTTGCTTTCATTACTTGAGTTGAATTTTATGGAGCAGTTTTTAATCTCTTATTGGTTAGTGACCAGTATCACTGAGATAACTAATTTTTAAAAGAATGTGTCTCGGTGTCATGTCACAGTAAGTAC